>VZRO01002166.1:408197-700686 GCA_013397915.1 Daphoenositta chrysoptera | reverse complement strand
CGCTGCCGTGTGCCGCTCACGTGCAGCAGGCGCGGCCCCGAGGCCGTGCCCTGGCGGCAGCGCCGCTCCCGCCGCAGCGCGCTCCCGGCGCGGGGGCTCCGGCACGGAACCGCGCTTGCTCCGTCGGGCTGCGGGAGGCTGCGGAGAAGGACTGAAATCCGCTGAGTGTTGTTCCTCCTGAAAGTAAAACACTGTGTACGTTTCGTTTTGGTTAGAGAGAAGTTGGGAAATAAAACACATCCTGCTGGCCTTTACCCAGCCCCTTGTATGGGTACTGAAAAAAATTCTAACTAAAAGTTGATGACATTAGTGATGAACCTGTTGCTAAAATTAGAAGTTTTTTTTTCCCTCCAAAGAGAAGGAAGCGTGTCGCATTTTTGAAAATGGTTTGCCATTAAATCAGGATGCAGCCCATCTAATTGCTTCTTTAATCTGGTCAGTGTTTCTGTGTAGAATTCATGTGTGTGTGATATGAAGGCAATTGGCTAATTTTGCAGGTGCTACAGGAAACAGTTCCTGTGGTCTCTGCGGTGCGCTCTGGCACTGAGGGACACGCTGCCTTCTTCCCTTGAGCATGCCTTGCGCCCCTTAATTTGGCTGTGTGCCCAAAATACAATCTTTTAACAGCACAGAGTAAAATGTAAGGATCAGCTGACTGGAAATATTGTGCAGGTATAATTCCCTTAAGTGGGAGAGAATATGCAGTATTGAGAGTTCATACATGAGCTTTTTGGTGATATTCCTTAATAAAGATGTTACTCTGGGTTATTAAGATTACAGTATCATTGTGAAATGATCACAGAGACTGAATGGTAATGTCCTCTGAAACTAAAGCAAAAGAGAGGTGCAACTGCTATTGATCGTTAACTTATGTTTTAAATATTTTGTAAAAACGTATCTTTTTCCTGAATTGCATACAGTTGGAGTCTGCAAGAATATCTCAGGCTTCCATAGCCTATCTGATGCTGGCATTTGTGGGAATCTGAACATTTCGGTGGGGTGTTGAATAGGACACCAGTAAAGACCGACTGTGACCAACCTGAACTATATTTGTTTTGGAGAATTAAGCCATGGAAACCTCTACATCCAGTTTTTAATCCTGTGTGATGGCCTGTGACTGGTATAGACAAATCTAAGAAATTTGCTGTTACTGATGTTACTGATGTGCCTTGCAGCCAAAGAGCTGGAATCTTGGGAAAAGTAAGCTGGCTCTCATCTCTCAGCGGTGACGTCTCTGGATGTGTACTTGGAAGCTCATACTCATTTTGGGGGTATTTGAGATGGAAGCAAAAGGAAGAATACTAAATTATGTACATTTTATTGTTTCCTGAGTAGATGATTTTGAACTGAAACAATGAAAATGAAGAAATATTCTTCTTTCTTCTGCCTACTGAAGTCTGGTTTATATCAGTGTTGTTCAAAGACTAAAAAGCAGAAGAATGGGTAAATAACTCTGGAAAACGTTTTCAAAAAGGCTTCTCATGTATTGCATTGCTGGCAGTTGCTGTTGTTCTTACTGTAGGGTTATTTGGTATCTGAAGCAAATTTATGTCTGTGGAGTGTAGAAATATGAAGTTGAATGCCCTTTTTTATATTTACTGGAAAAATAAATATAATAGTTTTAAATTGAAAAATGCTCTTGTACTGTGAGTGTGCTGAAGTGGACTCTGTGGAAGTAAAATGCCTTTCTAAGGCCTCAGCATTAAAAGGTCATGATAACAGTATGTCACCTGCAAATATGCCTGTGAATAATCTGTTTGTACCAGTTGTGTAAATATATTTGCAAATTATAACAGTTCAAAGGCTGAAGCTTTGCAACATTTTCTGTGTTTTGCCTTCTGTGTGCTCTAAACCACATTTGTATGAATCTTTTTTTTCGACTTCTGTTCTTGTGGATAGAGCTTTTATGGCCAGGTAAGTTTTTGAAGCAGTGTGTTACAGGCCAGAGTCCCCTGCTCGTTCTCAGCAGCTCCTTCCTGGGTGAAAAGCAAACTGAGGATCTGTGCTCTTGCTATGTTTGTAGTTGCTCAAGACAGTCTTGCCCTCCTAATGTTAATAGGCATCATATTTTAGTCATTTCTGTTTCAGCGTGTTACACTGAACCAAATGCTTAATCCAAAGTATTATTAAACTGTTAATGTGATGTCTTTCAAAGGGTTTGCAAGCATTAATTTAAAGAAATCTACCATTCAGTGAAGAATGAAACAATTCTTTTATGCGTACCTTTGTGCATGTTGTAAAATGCATTGTAATTATCTTGGATGTAAACTGGAGGAAAACCCTGACATATTTAATTTAATAAATTCTGCAATACATTTTCTGTTATATCCAAACCATTAGGATGCCAGCTATCCAAAACAGTTCCTTTCCCTTGTGTTCTTATATTTGCTCAACTTGTGTGTATGTCTGGTAGCAGAATATATTGCAAGAGTAGGTCTGATTTAACAAGGGGAAGAAGTTGTTAAACTGAGCTACAAGCTACCTGTTTTCTGCTCATAAAAAGTTATTTCACTGTTGTCAGCTTTATCTGTTGAAGTTATTGAACAAAATTAATTAAATGGGATGCCATATAGTATTATCAGATGCAATCGTTTTCAGAGCGTAGGAGATCAGGATGACTTGCAGAAGTACATACTGTCAGTCTGTTCTGCAGAGGAGTCTCTGTTTTAACAGAAGGTGAAATACTATCAAAACAAAGTTTGATGGACTTTTTTTGCATATTTTTCATCTAACATATTTTAGACTGCTGGGATATGGTATTGAAATTGACATTATAATTAAGCATGTGAATGATAACAGCATTGTACAGATAGTGGTCTAACATGGTGCTTAACTAGCAAGTTGGCCATTAAGGGAAACTATGATTCCTGCAGCACAAAATCTGAAATGTCAATATTTTGAACACTGAAAGGATGAGCCAGTATAGATGCTTAGAATTTGTGACAATAGTTTTGAAAAGCTCTGTGGGGTTTCTTTGAAGAACCCAAACCAATGACTTCTAAAACAGTACAACAGAAATAATAGAGAAAGTTTAGCTGCTTTACTTTTTGTGTTTTTCTGGAAATGCTATCGCTCACTACATCCTGACTAAAAACAAATAAAAACGAACAGAATCTGAGTAGGCTGGTTTTTGTGCTACAACTAATTCTTCCTATGTTTGCTAAAGGTGGGTTAGATGGGCTGGTATGAAAAAGGGAAAAGGCATTTATGTGTACTTGAGGGTTAATGAGAGGTGTGATCTGATCATAGGTGGTGAAGCCAGAAATCCTTACGACTTCCATGACTGAAAAGAAGCTGCAGGCTTCATTTTTCAGGTCATGGGCAGCCCTCTTGCTCTGTCCCTGGCATGTTATTGGGAGTAATAATCTTTTCAAGGAATGGTTAGGAGAATGGATTGACCGTACACTGCTTAGGTATTTCTCTACCAAAATTTAGAAAACCATCTTTGTTTGTTGTGTGTGGAGGGCCAAACTGGAATATTCTTTGGATGGCTTCTGATCCTTCAAACAAATTTCTTCTGGAGCATATCAGATTGGTAATACAAAGTAACGTTAGATCAAAGTATTAACAGTGAAATAGAAGAAATGTGGTATATTTAATTGAAGTATAGTTACCTGGAAGGAGCCAAAATGTACATAAAGACTATAGATGTAATAAATATTTAGTTTATGTTATCAATAGGAAAGTGAGGTTGTGTGATAGATTTTATAGCTGTAAAACTTACATAGTTTAAAGCTGTAATGACAATTCACTGCGTTGCATGTTACCATTTTATCAATGAGACAGAATCTGGAAGGGAAACTAAATCTACTCATGAAATGTTTCCTTGTTGCTTCCAATTCTCAGGTGTCCTACATTAGTCAGGACTGTGAAGAAATTCCAGAATTCCTAGGAAGAAAATATGGACATATGGCAAAAAGGCTAGATCTTAGCTTCAACTTGTTAAGGTATGTGACAGTATATAGATTTTCAAGTGCAATGTGGAATACCAACTCCTAAAACAGAGTATTTTTTTTTTCAAAGTAGAAACATGTATGTCGGGTACATTTAGTTGTTATCAAGTGGACAACACTGTTTTATAGGTAATGTTTGTCTCCTTTTCTCTCACACCTGGAGCACAAATAACCTGGTGAGTCTGGAAAATTATTATGTGTTAACATATATGATGCCCATTGAGAAGCTTATGGTTTGTTCTCTGCTTAAATTGGAAAATAAGCGTTATTACCTGAAGAAGTGAAGAATGGGATCAAAAATGAATTTTCCTTTACCAAAACACAAGTAAGTATGTGCTTCTCTCCCTTTTTAAAAATTTTATTTATGGATCTCTGGTTATTACTATAAATGCTTTATAATGCTCTTTTCCCAGATGATGTACTTTCTTCTATGATTTTATTTTTGTGCATCTGTGTAGTTAAGTGCTAAAGCTAAGCGCAGTTAGAATTTGTAATTCTATCTAAGTATTTTGATATATGGATTGATTTAGGATTCTGCAGTGTTCCTGTTAGGTACTAGAGTGTCCCATTCCATTTAATCTCTCTTGTAAGAGAGCCTGGTGAGGTTCAGCAGAGTATCTTTTAGGTTGAAAAATATGCAGGTAAGTAGGGAGAAAGAACTGTATTGCAATTGTCTGTTTAATAAGAAAAATAGGTTTGTGGAGGTAGGGTTGGACTCATTAACTTATTTTTCTATTATTTTATTTGGGGTAAGCTCACAGTCTGGTTGTGAGGAGTAACACAAAAAGTAGTGCGCTGGGGCCTTGTTTTCCTAGAAGAAACAACCATTGATTTTAACTTATTTAACACTCACAGATATTCTTCTGAGTCTCTGTCAACTCTGAAAGACTGAATCCTACATGGAAGAGGTAGCAGAGCAAAGGAGACACTAAATCTGTGTGTTATCTTATACTATGACTCTCTAGCTTTGACTATTGTAATCAGAAAAGAGAATTTTGCTGAGGCAGGGGATTGGTAATGGTAATTTTTTTCATTTTGTCCTAAAGATAATTCAAGGTCTGTATGTGTATTTAGATTTAACATGTTAAGAAGACTGCTCCTTCTTTACATTTCTGGGGAAAAAAAAGTGTTTGTTTCTTTCAATTAATGCATGATTTGAAGAACAGTTCTCTGAGTTTGTTTTGTTTCATAAAGTAAAATAATAAAATGAAATTTGGATGTAAAATACCACTTTAAAACTCTGATCATATTTTCATGGGAAGCACAAGTGGTGATGTATTTCTGAAATCTGTGTTTTCTTTCCTTCTTTCCTTCTCTACCCAAAGCACTTAGCCTGTTTTTCAGAGGGGATATAATTTGGTTTTATTGAGGTTTGGGGAAGAACAATCGGCTTGTGATGTAGGAGAAGTTGTAGATGTAAATCTGTAAAAGTATTTTAAGACCAGAAATCAGATTTGGGAAAGGGGAGAAGTGGATTTTTTTTTTTTCCTTTAAGAGGATAACACTAAGTGGGATGTGAGCAATAATGGTTTCTCATTTGAGCAGTGCTTAGATTTACTAAGCATATAGAAACTGAGATTGAAGTGTTTATGGTATAGTAGCTGTTCACACTGGTCTGCACTCATATATAAACTCTGTACCTGCATATTATAGAGGAAGTCCGATAAGGTATATAATAAATGTCATAACCTTAAATGAATGTGAATATAGAAGAATGTCTTGAGCAGCTGTTGAAGCAAGTGTAAGCAGTGTCATCTTCTTTCAACAGGTATTACTGCTTAAAAATCTAACAATGTTGTAGTATAGCGAGGAGTTTTATGATTTTTACCAGTAAATGCGTAATTTGAAAAGTTTAATATGTTGTTTTCAGTAGGGAAACAATGTCTACAATTAATGTTGATTTAGAAAGGTGTTTGATTTTCTAGTGTGACTTGCTATCTCTTGGTAAAGGTGTAAGTTGAATGAAGAAGACCTAGGGTGATCTAAATATAGGAAAAGATGAAGAGAATACTGTGTTTTGCTAGCACAGTCGTTATTTGCAGTAAAGATGTTAGCTTTCATTATAATTTGATTTATTATTGGTTGAGAGTTTGTGTGTTTTTTGAAAGGAAAAAAGAAGACCAAATATTCTTACGTGTGGTGGTTTTGTTACTCAGATTTCTCTGGTTATTTTCTTTTTGCTTGTGATGTATCCATGTAACAGAGGAGCAGAGGGTTGTCATTAGATCTTTTGAACTGGCAATTTAATACAGAGGAAAGTACATTTTTCACCACTTTTTTCTGACTTCAGAATTCTTCCCAGGCTAGAACCCCTTCCTCTTTCTTATATAAAATTTAGGGTCTGTGTAGATGCTTAATTATCTTTGTGTAAGATGTGGTGAATCTAGTAACAGCACTTGGCACATAATCACAAAAAGTTGCTTTTGTGTCTTTCTTGTATGCCTTTTTCCAGAAACTAGTGTTGCTCCTTGATTACCCTGAGCAGTGTGTGGATTCAACTCTTCCTTCTGGCAGTCGAAGTGACTGTCACCAGTCACAATGGTTACACAGCTCCCCTTTTCCCTGTGAGGGAAAGAAAGAGGTGAAAGGTACAAGAGAACTTATGTGGGAATATTGGGAAAGAGGAGGAGTAACAGCAATTTGTTGTGTGTGAGGCAAAGGGAAAAACGTGTATGTCCTTTAAAGATGCTGGCTGTAATTGGCAAGATATGGTGCCGCTGGATTCCCCTCTGCTTATGTCTCTGACAGAAGGGAATCCTTCAATCCCAGACAAATACAGCCCACTTGTGACTTACTTCTTCTTATGCCGTTTTCATTACAGATTTTGTTTGGATACTTTCTAATACCTTTTGTTTCCTTTTGGGGCTAAGGGTGGGGGGGGTGTGAAGAAGACGGAGCCAAACTCTTGTCAGATGTACAGCAAAAGAGCAAGAGGCACTTGTCACAGCTGCAGCAAGGGAATTTCCAGCCACCACAAGGAAGATGGAGTGGAAGAGGTGCCTAGGGAGGCTGTGGAATCTCCATCCTGGGTGATATTTAAAATGTGACTGAACAAAACCCCAAGCAACCTGTTTGAAATCCCCCTGTTCTGAGCAGGGAATTGGACTAGATTATCTCTAGATGCCCCTTCTAACCCAAATTATGCTGTGATTTTGCAGCTTCACGGGTGTGGTCATAATGGCCTGAGTTGTAGCAGCTCTTTTGATTTGATAGTGATTTTCAGCTATCTTAGAAATTAACTGTTTGCACTGTGTATTTTTAATAAGGCATGTTTCAGGAGCAGAGATGTTTTACTTTGGAAATCTGCTCCTGAGCCTCTCATAGCAACTGTATTTGATAGCCTTCCCTAGTAACAGAGTCCTTTCATAATATGTGGAAAACATTCCCCAGTTCTCATTTTATGAAGGCATAGAGTATGGGAAGAAGAGACACTGGTGTGTCAGTGTTACTGTTACTTCGACATTTTGTAAAGGATTTCAAGGTGGAATGACAATAGTCAAACTATTGTTGATCATTGAAAGTTAAAGATTTCATTAAAAAAAAAGAAAAAGATAAGTAGTAATCACTGGTGAAGCAAAGAAAGTAAGTGAGCAGGAAGGATCTAATGGAGCTAGGGAGTAGAGATTTGGATGAAATACAAAGATTTTAGTTTAGAGGCATCTTGCTGTCTCGTGGGAAGAAAAAAATCCCAAACCCGCCACAACTTATTCAAAGCTTTTTTTACTTAACCTAGATGAAAATGTTTCCTTTCACATTAAAGGCTAAATGCACTTGAGTAAGAGATGTCAGTGGTTTTGTACAAATAGGTGCCATGCTTTTATAAATAACATCTACAGTTCAGTTCACTGAGAAGTCCATCTTGTAATTTTTCCTCAGTAGTTTTAAACATGTGAGTTGTTTTCCTTTTTCTTACAGAGATTTCTTCTTGGTCTAAGGTATGAGGTGAAAGGGAGAGTGAATCTAATCTTGGCCAATGAGGAAGGATTAATCCAGTAATTGTGCTCATGGAGATACAAATATCTCTTCCCTCTCTCTAGGGTGCAGATTATTTCTGCGAGGAGCATGAATAATTTGCACAGTATGTGCTTGTGCATAATTTCCACTGTCTGATGAAGACGGTGTATGTATGAAAACATCCCCTTGAACTTCAATCCTAGTCTGGAATGTTCCTCCATGACTTTTGTGAGGCTGAGGCTTTGTAATATCTTCTCTGTGGACTAGATATTGTCCTTTCTCTCTTCTGCCTCCTGTTTTTTTGCCTGGGGCAATATTCAAGTGGCAGCCTGAAAATGGGCTTCAGTTTTTACAGGGCATGTTCCTCTTTGTAAGTTGAGTATGTGAAAGAAAGGCTTTTTTTTTTCCTTGCCACCTTCCCAGTCTGCAGCAATAAGACATGCAGAACAGGAAGATGAACAACAAAAGACAGATGGAAATAAAAGCCAGAATTCAAAACAAAGCATGACATATTTTTTAAAGCCTTTGGACTCATCTTTATAGCACTTTAAAATGTTGAAGAAAATGCACTATTGTTAAAACTTTTTGATGGTTTTATTTATAAGGTAGAAAAATATTTTCACCATAATTGGGTAACTCTTAATCGTAGCAATTGCATATTTATCAGTATGAGGGGCTGTTATTAATGTAGCTGTCATGCACAAACACATTTCTGCATTAAATCCATTTAGTATGTGCATTATTCGGTCTAGAATGTCACCAGGACATCAAAGACCCCTTAGGCATAAGAGCACAGTGCCCTGCTGTGGCTGCAGAAAGGGCTTGATCAATAAATGTAACATGTTAATGCAGAGCAAATAGAATAAAAGATTTCTTTGACAAGACATGAAAAATCACCTTGTGGCAGCTGGCATGGTGATGCCATTTCAGCGGAGACACTAGCAAAGTTGATCTGACAAGTAAAGAGGAGAGATGATGGTTATAAGGTGCTTTTGTTTCAAACTTCTTTCTTGACCTGTCAGGTTTTGAAGGAGCCTGAATGGCCCTTTTTTGTCATGTGAAAATTGTAGTCTTAGGCAGTTATGAAGCAGTTATCTCTTCTCAAATTGTGAATGCTGCTGTTTAATTGATTCACTTAGCATTTGAAACTGTCACGCATTAATAATTGCTAAATCCTGTAGATACTGCTCCAGTGTGTCATGCTTAAATGTGTAGTTATCAGAAAATTAATATCCTTAATGAACCGATGCTTTCAAACTAGCATTGCATGAAATCTCTTTTGCCCTTTCATTTGCTGAAGGTATATCAGCCAGTTTTCAGAGAAACCTCTCCCGACAGTAGTGTGGTTTTATTTATTTATTTTTTTGATGCCCAACAAATGCCAGCTTTGCTTTGGGTACATAGTGTGCTCAATGACAATAAATATAGTAATTATGCTGGAGTTGGTAATTAACATAATTATAGTCAATTACGCCAAATACAGTGCAGAGCTAAATGAATGAGGGCGAGAAATTAGCAAGCTAATTGATTTACCTTACATGCTGCTTTTTCCTGCAACTAACAGTTTGCAGATTTTCTGCAGGAAAGAGTGTTTACAAATAGCTGATTGTGTTTTGAAATTATTCTGTCTTATGGCTCTCACTCCTGTTTCCCTTACACTGAGGTGGAGAAGATTGAAATATGGGGTAGTGGTTACAAGGAGAAAGGAGCTGCTCTGTCCTCACTGAATGCTTTGAAGGAAGATGTATGTACTTGCTTTAATTTTAGATGCTTCTTCCAGTATTGAGGGAAAAACCTATGTGATCCTTTACTAAAGATATTGCTAGAGAAATTTTGGACATATATTTTAATCCCCTTAGATGTTGCCTGAATTATCTAAGAAACATTTATCTGTCTGTTTATTGACATTAGAGATCTGCAGAACACTGGACAGCTAAAGGAAGAATTAGGATTGTTCGAGGAATCCAAGTGTGTTGAAACAATATGCCCTTGTTCAACCATCAGTTTCAATAATTTAAACCACTGGACCAGTAGAGATGCATAATATCATAACATTTGTGCACATTAAAATTGCCTGTTTTGTTTCAAGATGATTTATAGTATCTTGTCTGAAATAAGTGTATTGGAGCTATGCAGTTAATCTGTTTCACTCTCCCTGTTTTTTTATTTTCTTTCAAGCATGACGACGGTTTACTATGTGAAAGGAGAATGCATATGTTTAAGTATTGAAGATTTTGTACTGCTCTTTTAAGAAAAATGTTTAGTAGTAGTTGAGATTTCTTTTTTACTTTAAGAAAGCAATAGTTTACAAATGTTTGTAAATTTTATACTGGGTATTATCTTGGTAATTTTTATTCTACTATTGCAGTAATGTATCAAGTTCAAGTGAGTAGGTGTGTAGTTTGAGGTGGGTACTCAAAGTTTACCCTTAAAGGGATGTCCTACAGTAAGCAGAAGATGCTGTTTTTTAAATAATGTTGAAATGTTATGGATGTCTAAAAATACTTGTACACTAACACTGCTAAGGGTGGTTAGTCTTTAGAAGCAATTCAACTCCTAGAATAATTTTGCTGAATTAAGTATTTATACATGAGGAATCATTGAAATTATTTACAGATATAATAGTCTTTTTGTTGAAGTCTTACATGTTTATCAATCACTGTGGGCTACCTTATGCATAATTATCTTTCTACTAAAAGAAGTTCTTGTTCTACCAGATGGACTTAAGACAAGTATGTTGATGGGTTCTTTCTACATGGGTAATACCTAGGGAGTCATTTAAGATGAAGTTTTTTAGATGTATAGCTGTAAGAAAACTAGAAGGAGAGTATTACCAGTAACAAAAGCAATTATAAACTTCAGATATTAACTCTACTTTTGGTAGTTGATAGACATCAAAACTAAATCTACTCCTTGCTCTCTTCTTCCCTTCCTTTTTTTTCCCACCACTCCCTTTCAAAAAGTGGCATTTCAACAGCAACCAGGTGTGATCTGGCTAATGTATAAGGAAAGCGTTTTTCCCCCACCTTAAAACTTTGAAAATCTTAAAAATGTTGAGATAGACCTTGTCTTGCATGCAATAGCCGTGCCTGTGTTCTGTTGTTTGGTCAACTTTAAATGTGATTATAGAATATTTGCCACTACAAAGTATTATGTGTTTGTGGTTTTGTGACTTGTATATTTTCATGCTCTGTCTTACTTGTGTTCATTGGTTTACTGTTGATACGAAGGGGACCAGTCATTGGCTGATGTTAAAAATATCAAATTAATGGGTTATGGTATGCATTTAAATATCTCACTGATTTCAGCATACTATGCCATGGATGTAAGCTGTATTTTTTAACGGAAAAGTTGTTTTTCCAAACTCAGTAATATGTAAGGGTGAACTTAGGAGTATAAATTGCTGTATTTCAATACCGGTGGCTGTTATCTTCTTTAGTCCCAGCAGCCTCTCTTTCTGTCCATTGATCCTTGCTTGACTTTTTATGGCCACATAGTCACTAACAGACTGTGAAAACACTGTAGTATATGTACCTCTGACCCCCTGTGCTGGCTGTTATCCATTGATTTACAGTACCTGACAGATCAGAACACAGGATTGTTCTCTGTTCTGCTTTTCTCAGGAGGGCTTAACATTGTGGAAGGAGTTGTCTTGAGGGTGTATCACGTGATAGAATTGGGCAAAAACTTTTTACCTGAACTTTTGCCTGGGGAGGTCAGTATATATTCATATAGTGTAGCAGAGAATTCTTGTGAGGATTTCTAGAGCTTGAAATCTGGTAAAAATATTAAACAAACAGCACAAGTTGACATTAAGTTAAAATAAGGTTGTGAGCTTTCATTGTTACATCCTTAATTATAGCTGGTGAATATTGCTATGACGGTTGATGAAAGTCGGTTTTTTTGGCGACATCCATGTCTAAGGGTCTGTTGCAGTTATGAGTAAAGATGAAATCCGTACTTCTGAATAAACATGTGTGACAAACTGGGACTTGAACAGAGATAGGATCTCATATTAAACAACCATTGTTTGAAGGCTGTTGGTAAAACCTTTTGACTGAGGCAGAGCATTTCCCAGTGAACTGGTGTTTGCATCACATCATTTTCTTTGTGTTTGAATCTGCAGGGAGTGAACTGCTTTTTCTTCATCTGATTTCCTGTATGACACTGAAGTTGGATTTTAAAGTGATGTTGGAGGCTAAATCCACACAATCTGCAGTTGTTCTTTGGGTACCCAGGGAGCTTAATTCACTGGCACAGTCAATCCAACTCCTCTTGTGAAAACTAACCAGTCTTAAACTAAAATCAGTTTTTGTGTTGAATTCTGTTTTCAACAATAGGAATCTGTGTTAAATTGAGAGAATATCAGTTAGTAAATGGAAGACTAACAGTCTATAGAAAGTATTGGCAATTGGAAGAGAAATAGTTTGGTGTACTTGTTTTAGCTTTCAAAGAATGTCAGTAGATTGAAAATAATACCTTGGTGACTGCTCCTGCATAGTCCATGATTATTTGGATTTTAAGACTGAGAAGTACTTTTTTTCAAGAGTCTTGGGGGTTAAAGAAAAGGGCATGATAAAGAGCATGTGTTAAGTATAGTAATCAGATGGATCATTATTACTTTCTGACTTCCTTAATCTCTCTTACTCTAAAACAGTATTTCCTCATCACTGCTGTTGTGAAACAAGAGCGAAGGATTGCAGAAATAACTTTTGTCTGAGGAGAAGGAGCTTGGCTGAAGGGAAGAACCTGCATTAACCTTGGAATTATTGTCTCTGTTTTTTCCTCTCTGTTTTGTTGAAAGGTATCTTCTTCTCATATTAATGCAATATAAAAGATTCTCAGCATCTAGTTGCAGATGTAAAGAGCTTGACTAGTTTTGCTGATTCTAATCACTAAGGCGGGCCTCTGTCCTCCAGTGTTCAACAAAGCTGCTGGTGGTCATGGTACAAAAAGCTACTTGGCATTTGGCAGGAATATCCTTATGGAGCTTCTGTTTATGCATCACTTGTTTGTTTTATGTGGTCTTGCATGGTTTGTGCCATTTTTGAGATCTTGCATTTTACATAAATCATCTTTACATAAATTATCCTGGAGATGAATTTTCAGTTTAAAAGGACAGTCCCCAAACCCTTAGCTCATGCAAGCGTGAAGAGTGAGGAGCATAGAAGTGCAAAAGGGCCTTGTATTTTTCACAGGCTCTGGAGTCAGCATGTCAAACCAGACATGCTATACAATAATTATACTGTCTTTAGGGTCATGGTTAATGCAGTGTTATAGCTCAGTTGAAGGCTTTACCCATGAACTGATGCTTGCAATTATGTGGCATTTTATAATTTTTATTTATATTTTTGTTTTGTTTCTCCTGGTCTTTCCTTTTGATGATGCTTGGCTGAGTGAGTTGCTCACTGGTAGATCTGGAAGATTATTTCCTTTCTTAATACTTTATTTTGCCTTTTTAACTTAATTTTCCTGCTGAGTCTATAAATGGAAGTAGTGAATGTTCTTTGAATAATACAGCCATTCTCATTGCTCATGTTTGTAGGAAACCTTGCTATGGTGAGAGACTACAGTGGTAGAAATATGTTTTAAAAGAGCACAAGTAAGAGATGCAAAATACCTAATGTTAGGGGATAGTTTAATCGGTCCAAAAGTCAGGGAGGTTGATAGGCTCTTGCAAATTGGCCCCATACTTCTTTTCAAGTGCTTAAGTCTCTGCTGTTTTTGCTGTGCAGTTGGTATATGAGCTGTATTGGCAGATAGTAATACTTGGATGTGTGCACAAGGCCAGTTCATTTTTTTCATAGAAAGCATAGTGTGTGTTGGCTGCTACTGCTGCCAGCTTACTGGCATTTAATGCACACACACACAGACACACACACACACACAAAATAACATCTTATAAATAAAGTTCTTCATGATGTATGTATAATTCCTTTATATATAAGTATGGTATATAAATTTTATTTTTAATGTATGTAAACTTGGGGGTAATGCTCAAGTATTTTTCTACTTTGATTCAGCACTTGTGGTAGGACTTCGTCAATGATAACCTTTTCATATATAACCTTGAAGCAAAGAACGTATTACTCAGAGGTTGCTTGCAAAAAACATTCATTCTCTTGAGTGTAAAATCTCTTAAAGTGCAAGGAAATGCAGCAGAATTGTCCTTAAACCATTTGAGGTATGTATGGTCCAAGACTTGCTGAAGTGCCATGACTCTGCAAGGCCATGTGGCCACAAAAGTACTGGATGAGGATGCTGTATTTTAGACTCCCAGGACTCTCAAGACATTTTAGTTGAAGAGATAAGAAAAACTTACCACAGTTGACCTAGTTACTTAAGTGATAAAGTGTAGTTATTATTTTAAAGCACTTAAAGGCTGAAGGAAAGATGTTCTAGACAGGCCAAGGATTAACAGTATATTGAATATTCATAAAACCCTGCTTCTAACATAGTTATGTTAAGATAACTTGACAGTCCAGTGTGTGAATGTTCAAATCGCAGCTGCTCAAGGATCTAAGACTTTCTTTTTCTACCTATTATCTTGCATTTAATACACTCTATATCTTGGACAGTGAGGTACTTTGGAATAGCACAGAAACAGTCATATGTGAAGGTGATTATACTGGAATTGCTTTGGGAAAAATTGTGAAGTACTATGTTTTCTAGGCAATGGAAACTAAGCCAACTAAACGAGAGGCTGTGTGTTTGTCCAGTTTACTTTCTTCCTTCACTCTCTGCTGCCTTTTCTTCCCCACTGCCTCCAGCTCCTTAAATCAGCAGAAGGCTGCTGACAGTGCTGCTGAGAGATTTGGGTGCAGGTGCAACATGAGGTTCTTGCTTTCTTGCCAGTGGTCTCTCTTTTGTTCCCTGTGTTGCGTGTAATGGGAGCCAGCTGTTAGCTCTGCTCATGTGCAGTATTGGTTCTAGTTCTACCAGGTGCACAATTAGTAAATTGTCTGCCAGTCTAAGTGGGAAATGTTAGAGGGCAGTTCAGTTGCTTTCACTGTTAATTCTTTGGCTTCCTTGAAATAAGTCATATCAAATGGTCTCTTACTACCACTAATAAAAGGGCTTTTGAAATTTGGACATACCTCTAATGAGAATCTATCTCAACCCATTTAATGTGGGCCACTACTTTGCCACTGAATTACAGACACTGGTCACTGCAACCAGAGGTGGTTTGAAACAAGAGGTTCACCCGTATTTAAATGATTGAGCAGAAGAAAAGAAGTTTCTAAAATTAAGGAGACTAATGCATTACTGTAGATTTTGTCTCACTTCTGAGTAATTGGTCAATGGAGGAAGAGTGAACAAATGTCTGTGTTGTGCTAAAAGTGAATGGGCAAGTATTTCTTTGTGTGTTTTAGTATACCATGTGAAAGTCTTGGTTGCTGTAGCCCTAGGATATTAAAACCTAGTGAAATGGTGAAGTCACCTTTAAGGTAATCTTGCATTTTTTTTTTTTCCCCCTATTTTCTTTCTGTGTGGGAACATAAGTGCACTTGGAAGCATTTAAGACTCGTGTGGGTAGAAAAAGTAGCACTAGAAATATGTCAAGACAGCTATTCATTGTAAAGTTGATATTTGTATTTACAGCATAGCCTATTATTTTCATATAACATGAAATGAATAAATAATTCCTATATTGTAGCAGTTGCACCTTAGCAATAGGCAGAATAGCATCAGAAATGGTCTGTAAGCTTCATTCTATATCAAATCAAATGTTTCAGGTTCTCTACCTTATATATGCACTATGATATAAATATATGCACCTTATCTAAATCAGATTTTCTGAATGATTCCCTGACTGCATATTTCCATACAACTCTCATTTTTAGGGGAAAAACAAAACTAGGGAAAAAGACTTCTGCACCGAAGTCAGTGGAGTGAAACCTTATTCGCAACTCGCTTTTCCCTAGTAAAAAACCACAAGAAAGTCTACAAAAAAGATACGTAGGTACAAACATAGGATAAAGGTTTCTCTGTAAGTTCCTAAAATCAAATATCTGAACTAAACCTCTGTGTCAAGAAAATTTGCTCAATTAAATCATATACTTCTACTTTTCAAACCACTTGCAGAAAATAATAGGTACTTATTTTCACTAGATTTTGTATGCTGAACACAAATGAGATTCTTGATGTTCAAATCTATCCCATTGACTAGAAATAACCTTATTCATATTATAGAGTGCATTCACATCTATGCATGTTATGTAAAGAGCTGTGTTACTTATGCCCATCCTGTGCAGGTCTCTTACTCTGCATGATTTTAAAATCTGTCCTCATCTTTTGCTGCAGAGCACTGTATGTATGTATGTATTTATTTATTTATTTAAGGCCCTCATGTCTCTTCAAGTGAGCACTGAAAGAGAAAGCAAATGACTGTTGAAATTCCCCGTCTGGTGATTCCAGCTAACTCAACCACAACTACTGTATTAAAAAGCGTAAACAAATCTCCCCCTCTTTTCTTCCCTGGTGTCTAGGTAGTAGAGAGGTTTGACCCCAGAAAGCTTTACATGATAGACTCTCTTCGGATTCTTCTGTGAGTAAGGCTAAGGCTCCATGCGTAAACCTGACAGTACCTCTCTGTGCTTGACATTGTAACTTTAAGATTTTATGTTATTTAAATATACTAAAGTGCACCCTGTATCAAACTGCAGGTGCTGCTACACTTCTATTACAACATGGTAACACTTGCCTTGTAAAAACTCCGAGGCTTGTGAAAGAGTTAAGCAAAGCAGCCAGAAACGGTTTTCAGCTTTTACTTTGCGGATACAACCTTTTAAGCATACCTACATTTACCTGCAATGGCAATCGTTTTGCATTTTAATGACAAATCAAGTATGCTAACTTGCATTTGAAACGAAAGTGCCTTAAATGTCTCTGGCTGTCAGAATGAGATGTTAGGAGCTTGATGAAAAGAGAACAAAGAAGACAAAGTATGAAGCCTAGATACAGAGCAAAATGAAATAAAACCTTGTATGGCCTGTCAGGGGTGTCAGTTGATATTCCTATCTAAAGCACATTATAGTATTACTTTGCAGCTCATAGCTTACTCATCTGTCTTTTTTAATTCATCACATTCTAGCCCACATCTTTTAAGTCCCATGTGTCAACAATGGAAGAAATCTGTTAATTGACAAATGAGTGTCACAAATGTGAATTGGTGCCTTTACATCAGAGGCAGGTAGTCTCTGTTGTTTTTTGTCGGCTCTATTATTGGCATAAGCCAGTGTAAGACATCTGTCTTTGCCAGAATGAGAGATGACAGCCAAAGAAGGGCTGTCATTGTTTTAGTGCATGTTCATTCTGCTGAGATACTGTATAAAGATAAAATGTCAGTTAAAAGAATATGAAAAACTATCGGGAGGAAGTCCTTAAATTACTTGGGAAGGGGATCTGGGAATTGGTGCCAGAATTGAAATCCGCACGTTCCAGTTTGCATCTATCACATCAATTTAAAAATAATACTTTCTGAGTAACTGGGTCAGTTTATAAGGCATTTAGGAAAATGTTATGTTGTGTTGGCATAATTAGCTCATAAGATGGAAGGAAAAACATACCTTCACAGGATATGAGTTTATTACAAGTTCATTTTTCAAACATGTATAGAATTGTCTCAATAAAAATATGCTGTGTAGCATCTCTAGTGTTGATTTGCATCTGTTTTGAAATATTGAAATTGCTCTGTTCCAATTTCTTTTTCTGTTATAGTTCTATTTTAGATTGATGAATACCATAATGGAATAAAAAGTGTAGCCAGCTGTGAGTTGATGAGACAATTAATAGGAAGAAAATTATTAACATAGTTTCAGGGTGTCTAGAGGGTGTACAGTATACAAAAGTTACTCCCAAATCACTCAATCCCTTTATTGCAGTAAATGATTTTTAATATTGGATAGCACAAAAGAGAGGAGGAAAATGTTTTAATGGAGGTGGTAGAAAAGGGGAATAGAATTAAAATGTGCCAAAAGGCTGCCATTTTACTTTTTACTTTGTATCAAAAGTCCTAAGAAAGGTAGATTGGCGCTTTGATCTTCAGCAGCCCTTACAACCAACCCTGTGCTGTCACTGTGTAACCCCCTCCTTCCCAAATGACCTGTCACTTGGATTCTAAATGACCTTGTCTGAACTTCAGGCATTTTGAGGGCTATGTTGACACAATCCGGTGAGGGACTAACTCTAGATCTGTAGTGAGGCTGGCTCAGTCGAGGTTTCAAGATGGATGTCTCTGAACAACAATTTATTAAAAGTCTTACAGTTACTTGGGTTTTGCATTTGAAATAGAGCTGTCAATATAACAAGTATTAGATGTTCTAATTATGATACTACTTAAAATAGGAAGTGTCGCTCTAGGACACGAAAAGAAGCACTTTAGACTCAAGTTCAGTCAGGTCCAAACCGGAACCAGGAAAAGGGGGCCCGGCCGTTTATTCTTCTCATATATCTATGTTTCTAGGAATGACCATGGGTTGCAGGATGAGGTCACCACCTCTCCAACCACACTGGTCAACTGAAAAGTCCATCAAACTTTCTCTGCCTCAGGAGGAAGAATGAAAACAATAGGAACAGTTAACAAAACATGAGTATGTTTACAGAAAGTGCGTGAGAAACTATCAAAGAATGAAAACATCGAAAGACTGCAAAAGTCAGGGCAACAAGGAAGAATTGGCATTCATAATTTTGTAGGATTTGTGTTTTCTTCTTTTCATTTTTTTTAAACTTTCTTCTAGCAACTCATTGAGTAGCAGAAAAAAATATCAAACTGATGTTTTTTTTCCCCTTCCCACCATCTAATGTGGGGTTCTCAATTTTTTTTTGTCTGTGGCTATTCTGTTTATCTCCAAGTATCTCCTGGGTCTCTTACTTCAGTCCATGGTTAATGTCAATTGTAAATTTAGTTTTAATTATTGAGACCAGTAACAGAGTTAAATACTTCTAATAGGTGCTAGTAATTTTATGAGTCTACTGTGTCTTCGAGTCAAAAAAGCTAAGAATGAGTAGCATGCAGCTTCTTTTTATTTTAAGAAATATTGCTGCTCTGTAAATAGATTTCCTATAGAATGGATACAAAGGGAGAAGGTGGTTTTTCTCTTGAAGGCCTACTTTATTTTTTAATCAAAAAAGCTGTTCTTTTCAAACTTCTTTGGAATTTATTTTGCTAGACAATATTTTAAAATATTATAAGCCATGAAAACTAAGAAGTATTTGCTGCTTGTATACAAAGGTTTGTGAGCCTTGGATACCTGTAAGTTTTTAGTGAAGGCTTTGTATTTTCATTTCCAGCCTTCATTGGTTCTAAGTAGATGTTTAAATTTCCAGTCAAAAGCCATGCTGTTGGTATCTCAAGTGCCAGGCGTGTCTTCTCAGGCAGTTCTTCATCACATGCTTTGAAGTTCAGTTTCCTTTGAGGAGTGGAAAGCCAACACTGCCTCCATTTTACAGATGGCAAAACTGAGTTGTCAGGAGGCCTTGTTGATTAACTATACATGCCAAATATAATTATCAGTTCTTCATACCAACTTGCATAAACCACCTCTGCATGGGGGAGAAGTAATGGCTGACACCTGTCCACTTACCAAATCTGAAGTGGTCCTAGAGATAGGTTATTCTCATGTGTTACTTGGCTGCATTTTTTATTATCTGATAGTGGATGTATCGTAAGGTGATGATACAGCAGAGACTAAAAAAGAAAGGATGCATTATAGACTTAGAAGAAATTTTTGTTTCCTTTTGGTTGAACAGTATATAATTATAAAAATAACAAAGGTAGCAGCAAAAAAGATGTGGACTAAGACTGTATCTTCTATTGTTGATGGACTTCCTTCCTTTTCTAACTAAAAGTTAAGAGATGGTCAGTAAGGATAAGTAGTAGTACCAGGTCTGGTCTCTCTAACAGAACGGAATTAATTTCTTCATGAAAATTCATATGCAGGAATACAGTTGGAGTTAGTTAAGTTACTGTCCTGTTTCATACCCACTGCTTACAACAAGATGCCGTGAAGAGACTGGCGAAAACATTCAGCTTGTGGAATTCTGCTTTGGGAGCGTGTGTGTGTATGACAGTATTATCGCTGGTAAATTAACTCTAGAAAGGGAAGATGCAGGAATTTGACTGCCTTGTACGTGTCTGTGCTCATACCCTCTGGGTGATTCCCCTCCCGACTGCCAGCTGTCATGCAGAATCTGAAACAGACAAAAATTTATTGGGTAGTATTTAGAAACATGTCAGTGGTAATGACTGGATCTCTGATTTCAATTATCACCTACTAAATTTAGGCTAATGTAGTGCATTTGTAGACCTGTTGAATGCACTTGACATCATGTTTAAAATATTTGAAACTGCACTGGTTTTTAATATCATATGTTGACCACTTTCTTTTTCCTGCTCACATCTGGTGCATGGCAGCAGGCATCCCATGTGACCTATAAAAACTTAAGTTGTGCTAGTTTGAGTTTCTTTTTGTTCTTCAGATTGTATTTCAGCAAAGAAGAAAGCAGTCTGAGACTACAATTAGTTTAATGAAACACTGCTCTGAGATCTGTAATTCACCATTTTTCCCCCCCTATACAATCAGTGTATAAATAGCATTTTAAGCTTTATTCCTATTGTTTGGCTTAAATTTTTCATTGCAAATCCTTGGTCACTTGGGTGTTCTTAAAGCTATTTTAATAACAAATTACCTATGGTCACTATTTTCCTGTGGAATGACTGGTTGAGATTTCAGGTGGAATCTGATTATACACCATGTCTTTTGTTAAATTACCAGAGATTAATGCTTCAATCTAAATTACTGAGTTCTGCTTTGCTTACTTTGCTAACATTTTATGTGCTATTATTTTTGGACTATAGAGGGGAATTATTTAAAAACAAAAGTTACCTTTTCCAAGTACTGCAGTACTTCATTGGAGTGCTGCAAAGCAGTTTTGTGTCTTCTGATCTTGTACTCCTTCCATATCCATCTTCTTCATACATATTTATGAAATTTATGTGCTGATGTTTGCAACTCTGAACTTGTCTTCTAACTATTGAAATAGTAACTGTTGAAGTAATTTGTTTGGTAGTACTCAGGAGTACTAATCATCACAGCTTTTAGTTTATGTCTCCCTGTTTTTTTGAAAATATTACAAGGTTTTAAAGTTACATCCACATCTGCATGCAACTAATATAAGAAATAAAGTAGTCTCCAACTGTGCATAGGCTACTTTGAGTAACTTCATTGTCCACATCTTGATAGCTGCATAAACAAACTTGGGGAATTTTGTAAGAATAAATCTCCTTTAAATCAAGATCCCAGCCTGCTTATACTAATTTTGCTTTGTTGTGTTTTCTCATTTCTGGGAGTATATTTTTCAGTGGTATTCTCAGTAGTGGTTAGCAGGTTCTTTTCCTGCCTGATGCTTTGAGACATCCTTTAGATGACTTGAGAATAACAATCTCAAAGATTTTTAAAGTGTAATTATTATTAAAAAAACGCCGAGCATGTTATCTCTGAAGTACAAGACACAATAGCAAAAGCTTTCAGAATGGGTATTGGAAGCATTCCTACTGGGAGAGGAAACAAATCTTGAAGATGGAATTTTAGTAAACTTAAATGTAGGCCTTCTGGTGAAATGTGCAAGGATGTACAGTCTTACTGGTAATCTGTCACTTTCAGAAGCATCTTGGATGGTAAGTTTCAGGAACAGTTTCCTCTGATGCTTATCTTCTGTGGATTTTGTTTTGGTTTTGGTGTGGAAATTGTCTGTGATTCCTTTAGAAATTCTCCAAGCCGAGCATGGATGCAGGTGCATGGATGCATCCAGTAGTTGCAAGGGGTCTACCTAGTGGCTTCATGGTGTTATCAAAGTTACCATGGAAAAGGAGCAATGTTTACTATTCCAATTTAAGCTTCTCCAGTTTAAGCCTAAAACTCACAACTGATCACAAGTCACAAAAAATGCCTATGTAACTTCATTACATCTAGCCTATACATAATCTATATTTATCTTCCTTTAATAGAGATGTTTTTCTTAATGGAGGATCCACTCTATGTGAGCCTAACGTTGTTTTTATTTTTCCTTGTATGTTTGAAAAATGAAACCTAAGGCCTGAGAAATTCCAACATAAAAATTTCAATAATAAACTAAGAACAGTCTTTAGTTTTGAATAGCTTGCAGTACTGGTTTTGCTCTGTTATATATTTCTTTAGTAGTTTGAGATCTTCTGATTTTAGTTTCTGTCCTGTGCCATCAGTTGTAATGGGCTTTGTTGCTCCTACCAGAATGCTGTGCTACTGGGAGTGTGCAGGGTGGGTATTTCAGCTGTTTGGTTTGACATGTTTTCATGATAGTATATTGTTTTGCACATACAGGGAAGTTCTGTGCTGCTCTGCTTTGCTAACCTTTCTGATTGCTCTGTACTCAGTTCTTCTCAAATCACTCCTGTGCTGCCTGACTGCTGCCTTGGATGACCCAGTGATGGACAGTTGTGTTTGTTTCCACTTTATTTCTACAAATTCTTCTATTCTGTGTGACTGCAAAAGTGTTTCCTCTGCTTCCAGGTATCTTATCTCACATGATAATGTAGTGCCTACCAACCATTTGTTTCTACAGCACATAACTGTACTTTGGCCTTTTCTTTAAGTCAATGCGACAGTTACTGCTTTTAATACCTCAGGGTGGAACTTCTTCACAAATGTGTGTTATTCTTTATTGCATGTCTGTTTGTAGATGGTGCATCTTCTGCCTGTTTGCGATGTCAGAAGAGTCATACTTTAAAACTAGGGGGGTAAAATTAGCATGTTGCTATTCTCTCCTTGTTAAAGCTGGTAGGTCTAATATAATAAAAGTGCATGTTATGATCATGAACGTTAAACTAGGAGGCTCAGGAGTTATCTTCCATAAGCAGACAAAGCATGTTTTGTATATCTGTAGAGGAGGAAGGTAAAAACCGTGGTATTTACTAAAATTCATAAGCCCCATCAGAAATAAAAGTCTTGAAATGTATTAAACTTAATCCTTATGTTAAGGGCTTTTTTTTGTTTTCTTCTTGTTTCTCATGAATACTTCATCAACCATCATAGTCCTGTAAAGTGATTTCTGTGTAATAATCAGAGGTTATTGTGGAGAATTGTAATCAGAATAAAAACAATTTTATATTTTGTGGACAAATAATAATTACTTGACTAAGAAGAAGCAAAAAGCAGTACACTAATCTAATAAAAGCCAAAAAGAAGGCACAAAAGTAGAGGAAGTTGTATGCTTGTCTTTGTTAATAACGTGTGGATTACTTTCAGTTTATGACTTTGGTCACATAATGCTGTCCTTCTATTGAATGTTCTCAATGTCCTGGCATAGAAGACATTAATTCTGGTTTTAAATGTGAAGACGTATTAATTTACCTCACTGAAGAGGAAATAAGATTACAACAAAGGAAGTTCATGTTTGAAAAGAGTAGAAAGCTGATATTGATACTGGCTTTGCACTTTGATAACCCTTTGTGATGTTTTCTCATTGCATGGCTCCTACAAGAGGGTGGTAGTGGGTTATGTGAAGACCAGTGTTAGGAACAAAAAGACCCTTTCCTCTTAAAACTGGAAGATGGTTTTGGCTCTTCTATTTTTTAAAATTTATTGTTATTTTAAATTTTTTTCTTCCTCCCCTCCTTCAGAGAAGTCCAAGAAAACTGCTGGCACTGACAGAAGATGAAAATATTATTTATGGTGACATCATGTGTTACCCAAGCAAATCTGTTTTGTGAAAGATTGTTTTTTATGGTGTTGAAATAAACAATCAGTGAATTGTTCTTGAAGGAGTATTGGTTCAGATTCTTCTTTCTTGTATCACCACTGCCCCACCCCTGCTTTTCCTTTTCTACTTTGTCTATCTTTTGGGATCTTAATATTGATGCTAGCTACAAATGGTTGTTAAACAAATTTTCTTCAGTCCTTAAACATAGCTGCTTCATGTGGGTTGATGTAATGCAAGAATCATCTCTGCTGTGACACTGGAGGCCATACCCAGCTGTAGCAGCGTTGATACTGATTTTCTGGCTCCCACAACATTTCATTGCAAATTCCATTTAGAGGTAGTAAGTTTCCTTTGCTGAGAAACTGTAGGAGCAGAATCTACTGAATTGGGTTGGGTTTACTAAGAAGTTGGGTTGTTTTCAAACAGTATTCCATTTGTAAATATCTGACTTAGTTAAACTGAACTTTGCTTGTCAAATGCTCTGGATGTGACCAGTCACAGTATTTGTTGAGATGATATTATCTGCAGCAGCAGAGAAGGAAGCAGGTGAATAAAATACTGACAATATTCCAACAGTGAATCAGTTAAAAAGAAACCTAGCTGGGAAAGTTAGGTACATTACAGTAGTTTTACAGATAATTCTAAGCAGTAAGGCTGAAAAGGAGGTGAGGTTAGTTATGTGAGTGGCTGGAAAGATGGGAGGACTTAGTGTAAGTCTTAGACTGTCACTTCAGCAAAATGCTCAGTCCGAATACCAGTATCTTGGCTGAGACACTGGGGGATCTGGGACACCAAGCATCTGTTGGCTGCTGGGGATACAAATATTTCCAGAGAGAGGGATGTAAACCTTAGAAAACCTTTTCCTTTGAAGTTAGGTAAAATATGGACTTTTACGAGTGTTTAATTAAGTTGTTTTAATTTGTTTTAATTCTTAATTCCAAGGAAATACAAAATACACAGAACCAATTGTGGCAATGTCTAAATTGGCACTTAATAAATGCTGCTTGATCCTTCCATAGTGGATAATAGTTAGCCAAGTGCACTCTGCCTAGTGTCTGAGGACCCAGTGCATCCTTTTTTACTGAAAGAAAAATAGCATACTTAAAAATAGCTGTTTATACAACATGTCTGTGCTAAAAAACCCTCAAACCAATGGTACAACCATTGTGCCAACAGTGCAAAGCTGACTGTGATGACTTCCAAATGACCAATCCCTTGTTCTTTTAATTTTTGTTTCCCTGTTGTGTAGATTGGACCATTGATATAAAGTAAGCATTTAAACAATTTTTTCTCTTTTGTACCCTTCTGAATATACCATGTGTGCATTTTCCTTTCCAGCTAATGCTGTTGTGTGGAGGAGGGGCAAGGTTTGCAGTGGCACACAGCCTTTTCAGAAAATAGTGTGAAACTTGGGACTTCTGTGTTGTATCAGGCAAGATGCTTCTGATGAGTTTGTATGAAGTGTTTTGCCACTGCAAAACCATGAGAGGAGGAAGGTTCAGCTGTCCCCACAAAAGCAAAATCTGGAGCCTCACTAGTATGTGGAAGTGTTGCCCATGAACAAGGCAGGGGCTTCTGGCTCATGGTGAATTCTGAGCTTGTTCAGTGCAATGCATTGAATCTCTTGTCTTACCTCTGCCAGGAGTCAGTGCTTTGCAGGGAGCTAAGAGTTAATATATCTTACTTCTGTACAAAGCAAATGGTGCCACGTGATTTGGAGTCATATCCCTCATTTTCCCTTACTTTGAGCAGTGGTATGCTACATCTTACTTCGTAATTCTTGAAAAGTCATTGTGATTGATTTTTATTTAATATGTGTTAGGCCTCAACCTTTCCCCAGTTTCCTTTTAGCCTTGTCAGATTTCTCTCTGGTATTCCTCCTTCTTCTATTTTGAAACCATTAAAATCTTGTAATATAAATTGATTTACACCTCAGCTTTGGTAAGTATTTTTGAGAAACACGGAGAAACTGATGCATGCAGAAAATGTTGGGTTTTTTGGGGGCAGGGGAAGGAGAACTTGAATATTCTGGGCAGAGCTGTGAAGATGGAGTTCTTGCAAACTTTCAGTCATCTTGTAAGTTTTTCAACATAATCTGTATAAAGAGTACAGCAAAGTTGGTAAGGATTCTTTCATTATCTATAGAAAACATACACTAGCATAGCAGTACTACCCATCTATATAGTATATATCTGTGTATACTATGATGTAAACTGTCGTGGCCCCTGAAAAGATGACTGTTTTTTTCTCCAGTTAAATGACAGTCATATAGCATGCACTTAACCATGTTCTTAATTGTTTTGTAATACGGGAGTGGAATTAATGTCCTCATGTGCTTTGCTGAGTCAAGAGCTTGGTGGACTCCTGTACTCATGTTTCATGCTGTTAATTCTCTACCGATGTTCTTTCTGTTAATAGTGATAAAGTCACAAAGCAATTATACTCCCACAAGCTGTCCTTTAATAACCTTTGTCATTTGTCAGAGTGCATTAGGCCCTTGCATATTTTTACACAGAAGCTATTGGTCTTCATGAACTAATAGAGTGTTCTGAAGTGCCAGCTCATCTTCCTTGCCAAATTGCTGTTGGTTCAGAGGGGAGCTCACTTCAGTTTAAAGAAATATCTTACACCTATTTTAGACCGAAAGATTTTCAAACAAGATTAAAATCTTAGTTAGCAACAGTCAACAAACAGTGCTCGTTTGAACCATCTCAGCCTTCCAGTCTGGCAAAGCTTAGATTTTAAGCTTTTCAATTATCTTTGGATGTGAATGTAACTTTTATTAAACTAGAAAAGGCATAATGATCGTCATATGCTAAACTGTAGTAGTCTTTTCATAAGCACATATTTATGATGCTACACCTCTGTGACTATTTTGGGATTTATGATACTGCTGTTTATACTACAAAGGTGTAACTCAGTGTGATCCTGTCTTCTCCACTTACTTTTTTTCTTAAATAAGTGTTATAACTGCAAGCAGTCAAGTCCTCCTTGTAATTTGCCAGCAAGAAGTAGATATTTGGGGCTGGCATGTTCTTGGGTTACCTGCTATAGAGGAAACTACACGAGAAGGAAAGAGAGCAACTCCCTGTAAAACTATGTGATATTTTGTGAACAGTCTAGTGTTAAGGATTAAAAGATATGATAATTCTATTGCAGATGTGGTAATTTAAGCATATAAATTTTTCTTCAGTCCTGACAACCTCTTCATCAGATAGGGAGCTCTGATGCTTAGAGTACATACAGCATCTCTACTTCAGGGATTGCTTTCTCCTATGTAACAAATGTTGGAGCCTGGTGGATCACTGTTACTTTGTAGATGTGTACGCACTGCAGTATTCAGTTCTTAGGTACACATGGAGACAGATGAAGTATATAGAAGCCAGTCAAACATGCTTTGCTGACCTCTGACTGGAGCTAGGATTTATCAATATGTATAGTTTGTAATAAAAGTAGGCTGTGACCTTTTGAGATATGCAAAAGTATTTTAGCATTGTTATTATTTAGAAAGCAAAGCTTTAACTCTGTATCCCACATTTCTAGCTGTTCTGACAGAGTTAAACTAGAGACTCTGTATCTTCGTAATGAACAATATAATTCACAGGAAAAACATTTATATTAGCAAGTAAGCAGTCATTACAAAAAGCTAGCTTTGATGAAAGTCTTTTGCATTGTAGTCTGATATCTTTTTTGAAGCAAACTTTATTTCTTTTTAAAAATATTTTTTAAATAATTTTCAATTGCTTATCCTACCTGTGCTACTTTATTTTGGTAACAAACTGGGTAAACTCTCCATTGGAGAGGTTTCATTGTTATGCTGATGCTGTTTCTATTACATGTGTTCTCTCTCTGCTGTTTGCATCAATATGCACATGCAGGTGTATGCACATACAGTATTCTGATTCATACAGGTATTCTGATGGAATTCTTTCTCATTGTTGAGCTGTTAGTCTCAATATTGTGTGTGGCTTTAATTTTTATTTTACAAATACCCATCTGGCAACTGAAGACAAGTATTTTGTTGATGGATTAGAAAGGTTCAAGGTTCTTGAAGTTTGCACGTCCTGTGAAAAAGACAGGTCAATTTTTTGTCTGTGGGCATCTGTCTCTCATAAGCTCATAAATTGCTCTTGAAGCTAAATAGAAAAAATACTGAAGGCAACATCATATTTAAGAGTTTAAATGTGCTGATTGGAGTGTCTCAGAGTCTAACCTCAGGCAAAAGGTCTCGTGTTCAGTCTTTTTGACTGATGTAGAGTGGTCCACTGTTAATAATTTAGCTTTGAGACCTACTAAATGAAAAATAGGAGACTCATAATATCAGTATCACTGTTGATTTTTCCTAAAAAATATGAAATTGTTGTGTTTTGATGTATGTTTCCATTCTTTACACACTTAACTGTTCTCTAATGTAGCCACTGCATCTGATTTTTTTTCTTAATGAGCAATGTTTTTATATCTACAGAACACAGAGTTTGCCCTGCAGGACCTTATGTTCATTTTTAGTCTGCTCTATTTGTGTAGTAAATAAAAAATGAGTAACACTGCCATTAGCCATTTTATATGCATTACTCCTGACCATGCTTGTGAGTAATCTGGTAAGGAGTGTGCACATTCTCAGTTTGTAGCAAAATGGGGCCTGTAATAATTCCATTTTTTAAATTAGACTTAAAATGCATGGCAACAGATGGAACCTTTGTTTAAGCAAGGATTTTGATGGCTGTGTTAATCAACATGCTATAGGTTTAGTCCTTGTCAAGCGTGTTGTACTTCACTCTCCCATTTTAGTAGGTATAGGAGGTGGAATGCAGGATGGATTATCTCTAGATTGTCTTGTCGAGTTCTAAAGCTTGTTTGCTTTAATTAAAGGATCAATATTTTGCATTTTAGAACTTCAGAGTTCAATTTTGGCAAAGATGGGTGGGGCAGACATTTCTTGTCTAACTTGAAGGATTGTGCAGTTAGGAGAACTGTTTTCTGAGCAAAACATGACATCAAATGTGCACACAAAGCAGTTTTGAAAACTGATTTTCAGTCTCTGAAATGGTTGTATGTTTTGAAATAGTATATAATTTTTATAGATTTTACAGATGAACACATTCTTCTGAAGGTAAATATGTAAATAGTCAATAGCTTGCTGAAGAGTTTTTTATTTTTTTTAAGAGAATGTGAGTATCAGAGAGTTGAACAGGTGCTATGAGAGGTATAGCTCATTCAAAGTTCTAAGACTGCAGAAACAGTAGTGAGGAAACACTGCTTTTCTTTCATTGATTTCTGTGGTACTTTTTAAAACTTGTCTGGGTTGACTTTCTGTATTGTTTTTCTTCATTGTGTTTCCCAGTAAGTACAAAGATACACCCTTGATGGAACCTTGATATTTTATAAATTATTTAAGTAAGACTCTTTAGAAACTAATATAATTATTCCACTGTACAACTTAGTATCCAGGCTATATTTGGAACATGTAATTAGAATAATGCTGAAGTTCAGATTTTAAGTGCTTGTGTTCTAGATCCATGAAAAAAAACCAAAAAACTATAGTGAGGATCAAAACAGGTTTTAAACTCTTAAGCATTTACTGTATCTTTGGAAATAGAATGAACTTTGGTAGCAGCTATTATCTTGCTTATATTTCACGTTCACTAAAATAAAGATTTATAAAAGTGAGCATTTAAAACTCTTCTTAAGCTTCCTCAGATCATGTTAACCTAGTTTTCCTGTACTAGTCTGAAATTGATGCTCAAACAGAGGAGGAGAAGGTAGTGATAACTGGGCAATCACTGTGCCTTCGGAAAACACTGGTTTTGTCCCTATTGAAGGGGAGTGTTTTCCCTTCTAATTGCTTCAGAAATGTTACTGCCTGTTCCTGTTTGTTTGATCATTTGAGCTCTACTTGGATTTTTGTTGCTGTCCACTCCTATAGATTTTTTTCCATCTGCAGCTTATATGCTTTCTACCTCTCATTAAAATGTACTAAAAATTTTGAATAATTCTAAATGAGATACCTGTAAATCAGTAGACACTTCCATGTGTCAGTGTAGCAGCTTTTCTCTTTAAACAGAAAGATTGTGTTTATGGTTTGGTAGGGGGAATAGAGGAGAAGGGTATTACATTTCCTCGCAATTGAAGATAATTAGGTTTCTTTAGTTAAGTTAGGTTATCACATTAGCTATTTAAAAAGCGTGTCAGTAAAGTGCACATTGCGCTTTCCCTATCACTTCATTTCCTTAGGTGATAACAGGGAAAAAACTGCATGGAACAGGACTCTCATTTTATTTTGTACTTAATACTCTGAAATTGAGCATGGTTACCAGGAGTTCTGGTATGAGAGGTAAGGAGGTAATGAGACAAATTTCTTGTCCTAAACTTGGAGGTTGTTTCTGATGCATAAATGTGAATTTCCTTGAGGTATTCAAGAATGCTTCAGCTTTGCTATTGTGCTGTTTTAAGCATACTGTAAAATCAGAAAATTTTTTTTTGCAAACTGAGATGCCTCAGGCATGTTTGTGCTGCTTGTATGACATGTAAAGCAGTCTGAGGTAACATCTAGGCTGATGAGGGCAAAGAGCACACCAGGCTCCAGTCTTGGCTTTCTATGCAGTCTTCTGGGAGAAGTATTCACAATGTCTACATAAGGAACTCATCATAAGCAGCTTGAATACTTCCTACTGATTAAAGTAACTGGTGTCACAAACAAATCTGTTGGAACAAAGAAATCAAATACCTAAGAAATAATGGACTATCGAGATACTGATTTTTATCCCAATGGTGTTTTCTGGCTGTTACTTCCATGTGTTGTTCTTTGTACTGTGCTTACAAACTGAAAAGAAAAAAAAAATCTCTATAACGTATAAAAATTTGTAATCTAGGTAGGACTTACAAGTCCCATTCTCTCAGACTGAAGCATAGAACCTAATTCCTGTTCAAGGATACAACAAACTCTGCATCTCGGCTCCCATTTTTAACTTCTTTTTTCATTCCAGTCCGCGAAGAGAAAAGAGTATTGGTTTCTGGAAAAGGCCTTATCTGGCTGTACCTTAAAGATAGATCCTAAAATCTGTTATTATTTCAGCTGCTTCTTTTCTCTTTCTTTTCTGTCTCACTCTTCCCCACAAAAGATTGGCCTAATGTTTCTGAATGTTAGGGGAGGTGAATCTCTAACCCTTTTCAAAGCAAGGCAGTTCAAAAAGCAGGGATATAACTATTACTTGACATTCAGTACCCTCTTGGTTTCACGGAAGTGCTTTTTTTTTTCATAGACCCTAAAAGGAACTTGGAGAAGGCTAATTGTATTTAATTGATAGACACTTCACTTTGCTGCCAGGTCTTGTTACCATACTCCCTATTTTTTTACTTTATTATTTTTTTATGGTTTGACTCTCTCTCAAAAAATAAAATCTGATGGTTGAGTGAGCACAAACTGGTGAAACCTTCTTATACCCACCCCCAGTAGCCATAAGGTTTATTAACCAAAGTGATGAATAAGAAAATGTGAACGTTGAGTACATTACTTAACCCCTCTTTGCCCTATACTTGCATTTGTAAAATAAAGACTGAAATACTAAACCACACCAAATGCTGAACCTTAATGCATGTTGGTAAATCACTTACTATTGCCAAATATACAACAGAAATGCCTTGTTAATGTTACCTGAATTATGTCACTGGTCAAGAAATACAATCAAATATGTTCTTGCTTATGTTGCAGAACTTATGGTTCAGCATATTGATTTCCAGCTTGATGATCTTAAAACATGCTAAAGTTGGTAGGGATCTGTGATAGCATTGGTGCCGTGTTTTATTATTAATCAAAGACAAAAACATTTCTGGTCCAAGAATTCCAAAGCATGTTATGCACTTGCTATATAGAGTTAAATTTCTCTTCCCATGCCCCAAGTAAATTGCAAATTAACGCTAATAAATCACATTGCAGCAGTTGGTAAGAAGTGAAAGTATATTAATAATTAAGTAGTTCTTTTCAGCCACCCCTCCCCCCTTCCTTTTTTATGTGGTGATTTTCTAGACTCAAAATCAGCGTGTCTCATGCAGGCTATCTATAATATATAGTTGTTTCAAATCAGCTTTACTTACTGAGCTTTTTCTAGTAATGGAGCTCTGTCAGCAAAAAGCATATGCACCAGCAAATGATGAACGATGGACTTGTGTCAAATGGAAGCTTGAAAGGTGCTTCTGTAGTTAAATGGATTAGTCTGAACCAGAAGTTCAAAACTCCTCAAGTGTAATTGTTTCAGAGAAAAGGTATCCCTGGATTGATAGGGGAGGCTAAGCACTGAGAGTTGGAGGAAGAGCTACTTTATCAGATGTGAGTGAGGATTTACTAATCCACAAGAAGGATAGGCTTTGCTGTTACGAGATTGCTGGCTTGATGCTTCTGCGAGATTTCTTTTTTTCTTTAATGTGAAATTTATAAAGATTTTAATCTATGTCAGTGAAAGATACAGATATTTTGGGATTTTTTTCTTACAAAATTAGCAGGATTAATTCAATTTATGGGCAACAGTAGTTTTAAAATAATCTGTTAAATTTTTCATATGCTTTCTGAAAATGTTGGTTCTTGTTTCAGTAGTTGTGTTTAGCTATGAAATGGACTTAGTCTGCTATAGTTACTTTGCAGTTACACTCTGAATAGGCTAATTAGAAATTACTATATAAATGCAAAAAACCTTGCATGTTAATTGTGCATTTATATAAATAGTGTTCTATTACTGTTTCTCATTAAATATTTCATGATTTGTGTGGTTAATGTATAAATCTCACTTGGAAGAAAATATTTGCAGGGGAAGAAATGTACATTAGGAATTAAACTTCTGAAATATTCTTCCTGGGTTCTTTTTGGTAGATCAGTTTGGCTGTACTTAAAATGGGTGTGCCATAAGCGTGTTCAACAAAAGAATAGCTATAAGCAGGGAGGCTTTCACTACTCCTCAGTCTTCCCGTTGTGCCAGTTTTTCCTTCTCTTCTGCTTCTTTGCAATTGTTAGCCTTCATGTGAACTGAAAGGTACTTCAAAACACTGGAAGAAAATAGTCTGAAAGCTTCACGCGCATTTGCTTCATAGTAAAGAGAAGTGAAGAAGTTGAAGACTTTTTCCACTGACAGGTGTTTGTGTGTCAGAGCAATGAATGCTTTTGATGGCAAACCCACTTGCTTTTCTTCATTGTACTCTTCTTTCTAGATATTAAAAAAAAAGACAAATTCTGACAACAGAAGTTCTCCAAACTGTATAATAGCAAGCTTGCTTTATTTATTTATATTTTATAAAAGAAGATATTTAAATTATTTCAATGGCTATTCACTTTCTTTTTGTGTGGGTGAAAAAGACAGCAGTTGAGCAGTTCCTGGGAATAGTGAAGGCACTTTTGATTAATATCCTCATTATGATACAAAAACATTTATCATCTGATGATTAGTTGATGCAAAATTTCATTGTCTTATGGACTGCACACTGTCCTTTAAAGTAATATAAAAGAGTCCCATCTTACAGAGCCTAAAACTACTCTAAATCACCACTTCTTTTTTAAAATTGTTTTCACATTTTTCAGTCCTCTTGTGTTATTTTATTTGCATGGCACATGGTCATTTACTTAGTTTATTATCTGGCTAAAGACAGTAATTGAAGATTATTTTGCAGGTGCTAAATGTTCTGATCTTTAGCTGTTTTCATATGTTAAGCTGTGCAATGCAATTGCATCATATGGAATTGCATATGCATCAACAGCACAGTCAAATCAACCATTTGGAAGAGATTAAAAACAAGAGTTGAGAAAAAATATGACTAAGTAAGCCTGTTCTTTCAAACATGAGAAAAACTTTTCCTACTTAATATGAAAAAAAGTTAACTAAATAAATTAATAACCAGTTTGGTTGTAACTAAGTTCATTTTTTCTTTCCATTAACAGTGGAAGCAATTTGAATGATGGCTAAAAATGGTACAAAAGTGAAGTCTAAACTTACATAGGTGTTTGGCAGAAATGCTGGTCAGTTCATCCTTGTAGGAAGTAGAAATAGATTTGATATAAATTGTGCTGCAGACTGAAACTGACCCAGTAGCATAAAGAAGCCTTTTCTAGGGATATTCTTGATCACATTGCAGTGGGCAGAAAAAGCAAATGTATAACTATAGAAAATTGGGCTACTTGGAGTGGGAAGTGAGCAGAAAGCACGTTTAATCCAAACTGGTTGTTCTCTTTTATCTCAAAGCAATTTCAATATGTATGATCCAGTTTTCACTATCTAGCTTGTGAAAAAATAGTTTTGCGTTATCTTTATGGGCAAATGAAGTATTATTTCAGAATTTCTGGAAATCTTCGCTTTTCTGTACAATATATCTAGAGGGCTGTTTTACAATGTGCTTCCTTCCAAGCCTGGTAAAAGTTTTCTGAAGGTTAGAATTTTGTCATTATCTTTTTATTTATGTCACTTAATGCAAAAGAATTCACTAATAGGACATTTAAAATGGATTGCCAAGTAATGTGTCTGCCTTATTACCACTGACTCCTAAAATAACAAGACTTCAGAAAGTCTCCACATAAAATATTGCACCCATTAGGTCCTGCAGGTGCAGGCGAGTGAGGAGCGTGCTCCTGGGTTCTTTGAGTCACACAGTGGGAGAGGGAGCAGGCGTTTCCCACCATGGTCTGGAGGACAGCGCTGCACCAGCAGGCACATCCCTCCCTGTGCCGGGCTCAGCCAGCCTGCAGGCCTGTCACAGGGGCCCTGGAAGGGCTTAGAGGCCAAGGTGTGTGCTCAGACATCGCCTGGGAGCTGGGTGCCGCTGGGCAGTATTAGGGAAGGGTCAGATTAATTTGACTCTGTAGAGGATGCTCAATCCCCAGCAGTTCTGAAGAAGAGCCTGAGAAGACAAGTTAGGTGACAGGGCACCTGGACCGTGGCCACTGGTGAGAATGCCCAGACTGGCTCCACAGAGCCCCTTGTCATAAGGAAGGTGAGTCTTGCATCATGGCTGTAGCTGCTGTGTTGTTGCTGGCCGTTGTGCTTTTATTTTTTCTTCACCCCAAAAGCTTGAACCAAATCTCTTGCAGAACTAACAGAACCATAGGAAGGTGCAAACAGGATTGTCGTCTGTGTTGCATTGCATAATTGAAATAAAAGTATAAATTTTAAAAGAAAGTATAAGATACTGAGGTGGTGTAAATGTAACTTTTGACCAGGCTTCCTCATCGGCACAGTTGCTGTATATTTTTTAACTACCACCTGTATAGCAGTGATACGTGTAGGACCAGAAGTGCTGCTTGGAAGCTAAGGTAGCCCATCAAAAGGAGTTGGGGTGGAAAAGAAGATCTGAGTGGCTGAAGGGCTACAGAAGTTTTGGGAGATGGTGAGAACCCCTGCCAGTGAGATGGGAAATTTTAACCTGCTCTGTCCTCCTTAGTGCTCTCTTTAAAAAAAAAAGAAGGTAAAAAGGTGTGACCTGAAGTCACAAAGTGACACTGCCTTTGTCTTGTGTGAAACTGTGCTTTGCACTGTTTCTAATCTTTTCAGAAGTGGACTGTTTTCTGCCTGCCCCCATAGCTTCCTCTTGATGTTAAAGCTATAAACCAGAGATATGCCTGAGTAGAGCCAGTCACAGATGCTCTGCCAGCATGTGACTGGTGTGCTTGAGCTTTATCATTCCTGCTAACTGACCCTTTCACTAAAAGTTTAATAGGGGATAAATTCACATGTGAATTCATAATCCCCTCAGTTGTGCCAGAAAGATTCCTTAACAAGCAGGCAACAAAGAGAATCTTATACAGCTAGATTTTTTTTATTCCTCCTCCTCTTCTTTCTCCTTCCAAATTTATTGGGTAGACTACTTCAAGGATGTGTCTTTAACTGTCATCCCAATATTTATTTGTGCATAACCTAAACAAACAAAGGCAATATATTCAATGTGGCTTTCAGAGCAGCTCTATGCATGGAACTGAAAACATTTTTTGAGCTTTTAAGTACAATAGTGAAAATACTGTATTCTTCCAAATATTTATTATTTAGTATTTATTATTTAGTATTTATTCTTACTCACTATAATATAAAAATTGTGCTTTCCTAGCATGTATCTCTTGAAACTTGAATGAAATGTTTATTGTGCCACATTAGTTCATGGGGGCTCTTTTGTTATTTCAGAATTCTGTATACTGTTTATATGTGTGTATTATATATATATATATAATATATATTTATATATATAATATATATATTATATTTATATTATGTGTATACTCTTACCTAAAGAAGCCAGTAAATGTAGATATTGTGAATATTTTTAGTATAAACCACTTTTAATCAATTTGGTTACTGTTATTTTGATTTTGAGAAAATAAATTGTTTCTCCTAATGTTCTGTTAAAGTGCCTTTAAAATGATGATATCATCACTACTACATTTAAAAGCTTCAGGGTTGCAACATTTATTAAGCAATGCTCATGGAAAGAATATAAAGGATGTCTGGAGACTTTCTACTTTGTAAAAAAGATATTGCTCTTTGTGGCCTCTGTGAAATAATGTTTAATTTTTTAAATTTGATATTATATTTCTGGTATGGAAAACAAAGAAATATGCATCATCTCTGTACAGAACTTGGGTTTTTGAACCAAAAGGTACTGGCATGGGCTAGCCTAAATGTCTTTCGAAGCTCTTATTCCAGAGCCCAAACTTTTCATAATTTCTTTGTGTATGCAACTAAGGTTGCACAGAGATGTTTCTTCTGGTTAAACTGTTCCTCCCCTATCAGTAGGGAATTTTTTTTTTTGCTATGAGACCTGTCACATTCTATTCTGTAACTTTAGAACTTGGCATTTCGTCTGTGGAACCAGTAAAAGGTGGCTTTGTTTTGTTAAACTTTAACAGAAGAAGGATGCAGATGTCTTTGGCAGGAAGAAATCCAGTGTGAGTATACAATCCTAAGGGGAAGGGGGAATGTGTGTGTGGTGTGTGTGGGTGTGATACAGGTTGTGGGATCAAGAAAGTCAGCTGCGTGGAGTCTCGGAAGTTAATAGCAAGGCGTTGCTCACGGGGTCTGGTTCTGACTAGTTGTGGGTTTTCTTTTTGTTGAGTTTTTTTAAAAGTAATTTGAGAAACTGTGCACTGAAATATTTTAACTTCTGAAATACAATGGATGTGTTATCTTTCAAAAATTCAGCAACAAATTTCTCTTCCCTTTACTCTCTGCTTGCTCAAGTGAAACTGTTTTAAGGACCAAGGATGAGTAAAATAGTTATCCTCGTAGTAATTTGGAGTTGAAACATTCTTGATCTGGAAGGAGCTTTTCATCTGGAAGGAGCTAATCATCTTGTGATGATTAGTCTGAGGTCTGAAAAAAAATTCATCAAATTTGGGCAGCTGATAATGGAATGTTTTGGCACCTGCCATTACTGTCTTTGAACACCTGTATGGTTACAGGATATGTTATCCAGCCTCAGAAAGCTTTAGATTCAGACAGGTCACAGTAGCATTCAGATACTGGTTGAAGATGGTAAAAAGAAGACTGAGTTGAAAAGCATGGTTTTTTTTTTTTTTTAATGGATGTATTAATAATTTATTTATTTAGTAATTATATTTATTTTATTTTTAGCTCTGTGACTGTGTGTTCATAATGATTCGGTATTTAGGACCAAGTAAAGGGTTCCTCTCAGTAAAGCTTTAGAAAATAGAGACAGCCCTGGGACACTTTTGACTTCAATTCCAAACTGCTCCATTCTCTTTATTGTTTAGAAAAAGTTAACACCAGATAAGAGAGCTGCATGCCCTAAAATATTGCATTTTAGTTGATTGAAGAACACTTGTTTCAGAAGAGCAGCTTTGGCAAGCTTGGAATTTGGATCTCTGCAGATCAGAATTAGGCAGCAAACACACCTGCAGTGTCCTGGCAGTCACTGAAAAAATGCATAAGGGCTTTGTTGCTGAAACTTAGTTTTGATCCTATACACTCATTGATTTCAAAATACTTATTCAGTTTTATGGTTGTTATAGAGGTACTAAATGTTGCTGTTTTGGCAGCATTTTTCTTTATCTAGTGCAGTAAATAGAAAGACATGTAGGTATACCTCACTGTAAAGGTATGATTTGCATTCTGAGATTTTAAATTATGGGCTTTCAGTATAAAAGTAATAAAGGCAGTTTGGGTGATCATTTATGAAAGTGATTGTTATAACAGTAGTTTATACAATTTTCGTAAGTGATAAGAATTTCTAATTCTGCGTTAGAATTCAGTGCAAATTGTACAGCAGTATCTTAAACTGCTCGGAGGAGATTATTAAAATCTTCCTCCAGAAATGACTACCACTGTATTTTTCATAGTATCTCTGAAGTTCATACTGATTTGTGTTGATGGGTAGGAGAATTATCAGTCCTACAAATACCATTGAAATTGTAGACTTACAATGAAGTTAGTTATTAATTCTTATTTCCTAAGTTAAGGCAGAACATTCTTCCAGGAATAGGTAGGAAAAAATCATCTTTCTTTTCACAGTCTGAAGTTGGATGCGGTTGCTGGTTTTTAAACCCACCTGCTCCAACATGGTTGGAGGACACAGTCCAGTATCTTGTTGCTTCCCAAACACTCTGAACTCTGGAGGCTGAGTGCTGTAATTGCACAGCAATAAACAGTTGGAAAATAATAATGGAGTATGTGAAAGGGCATCACCTGGAAGGGAAGGCTTGGGATTCTCCAGGTCTAGGAGCTGTGGGATCTGGTTTGATTTGGTAAACACTGCTTGTAGGGTGTAGTGGTAAACTTTCACCATGTGTTATTTCAATAGGGTATCTGATGCCTTCCTGTGTTCTGCTGGAACTGCTACTGCTCATTTTCCCTTGGGTAGGTCAGGCATAACTGAGACTGCATCTATGTTAGTGGTTTAACTTGGAGCAGCAATGAAATTTGAAAGCACATCCCCCAGAAGTCCCTGCTTGCTGATCACTGATTTGTTCCACAAAGTGGTTTAAGCACGTGCAGACTAGACTCTTTCTAGAGAAAACTGGACTAAACTGAAAGCTATATTCTAGGTTTGCACAAAGCAAGTGTTAACCTCCAATGAAGACCCAATTGAGATTGAGACCTTTGAACATCTCCAAACTGCGTGCCTTGATACTCTTATCACACTTTTTGGGGAGAGGGCTTAGTGGCAGATGAATAAAGGAGTAAGTATCTTGACAGATTATTGGAAAGGTAAAGACAATGATAGCTTTCTATTTCTGTCAGCTAAGTTGTGTTTAGACCAGAATTGCTTTGTTACTGTGCTGGGCAGCACATTGCAGCTTGTCGTGCAATAATTGCTGCAAGGATACCTATATAAATACATGTATTCTCAGCCCTGGTGAGGCCACATCTGGGGTACTACGTCCAGTTCTGGGCTCCTCAGTACAAAAAAGACAAGAAGCTTCTGGAAAGGGTCCAGCAGAGGCCACAAAGATGATTCTGGGTCTGGAGCATCTCTCTGATGAGGAGAGACTGCGGGAGCTGGGCCTGTTTAGTCTGGAGAAGACTCAGAGGGGATCTCATCAATCCATACAAACATCTCAAAGGTGGGTGTCAGGGGGATGGTGCCAGACTCTATTCATGGTGCCCAGAAACAGGACAAGGAGCAATGGCCACGAAATAAAACACAAGAAGTTCCACGTCAACATCAGGAAGAACTTCTCTACATTGAGGGTGGCAGAGCACTGGAACAGGCTGCCCAGGGAGGCAGTAGTGCCTGCTATGTCACAGGATTTTGAGACTTTTTTTAGCTAGCGGTCACCTCATCTGTACTCAATTCATTCACCTCTGAAAAGCAACAAACCAAAAATTCTCAACCAGCTAGAAAAGAAACCAAATTAATTTAACTTCCATCTTCTTCAAGCTTTCTCCTTCAGTAATGAAATTGATTGCAGTTTTTACAAAACTACAAGAGCATTCTTTCAAAATGTAAGTATCTTTGTCATTGCCATCTCTGTGTTTTAGGGTGTGTTAAATCTCTTCTTTTGCACCATGTCACAGGCTTTTTATAGGGCCTATGTTTCTCTGGGTGTATGGCACATTGCCAAAGGCTAACTGTATTGCCAGTAAAATAGTGCTTTACAGAACTTCTGTGGAAATCACACTTCCACTCTTTTATTCCAACTAGCTTTTCTTTTTGGCCTCCTCTTTTTTATGCTTTCAGTGGACATGGTTCCTACTATCTACCCAACAAAACAACAAAAATGCAGTCTAATATCCTAATTCTGATAAATGGGCATTAGCACTCATGATACACTTTTCATTTATCAAGACACAAAACTTTCTGAGGAGTTCTTTTTCATGTTACTAATACTAAATTTAAGTTAGAGTATAATGAATTTTTAACATAAATGAAGTAGTTAATATATTAATTTTTGCCCTTTTTTCCCTTGCTTCTATATTCACCTCTTGCAATGGCAGTGTATTAGAGGTAGGTTTGTAATTTAAAGGATCTTTTCTGCCATGTTGTCAATACTTGTCTAAAAACATTGTGCAAGCTATGCTACAGTATTCTTCAGTAATATAATTTGTTTTGATATTTAAACCAAGATTATAATTTTTTAAACTATTCCGGTTCTAGGTCTGTAAATTAATTTTCAAGGGACATGAAGGGACCATGAAGTGATTGTGGTACATTTTTAAACCATGCAAAGTTTGATGTGTACTTTATGACATAGCTAATAGTGTGGTAGTCTTCAGGAAAAACATAAGCAAATGGAAGTTATGAAGGTAGTTTTATTGGCTGAGTTGCATAGAAACAGAGTAGAAGTCTTCCTGCTACTTCTAGAGATGCTGCTTGTTATTTTGACTGGTAATAATACCACCAGCTATTTCTCTGAATTTCTATTCTTTTTTGAATTTTTCTGTGTCTGTGATGGTGCAACAACTGGGAAGAGTTTATGCTGAGAAGACACATTTAGTGTGCTGTAGCAAATGTCTAACTTGTTTTTGTTCAGTGTTATATTGCAAGTTTTCTAATACCATTGTGGTCATCTGTAATTGTTTGGATATCTGGAGTGCATTATTTCTAGCCATTTTAATGAAATATTACAGTTATTAACTATGGCTACTGGTTTATAGTGGTTGTAATCCTTGAATGTTGTCTGTTATTGTAGTTTAGGACCACTTTGTTAGAGCATTAGCCACCTTCTGGTTTGCATCAAGGTGGCTGTCTAATGGATCATTAACTGCTAGTGAGGCCCGGGTCCTTGGGGACTTGGGTACAGCACTTGTGGTATGAGAAGTAAAGCTCATAGAGAAGCAATCTGAATTTAGTGCACCCTGATGCAGTGTGAAATGAAATTACTCTCTCCTCGTAATATCTTGGGGTTTGCTATAACACTTTGTTGCTACAAGTGCAGTGTGTTTTACATGCTGGGAGTGGGCAGGTGTTGATGAAGTGGACACTCCTGAGGCAAATGCCACTGTTCTCTCCTCTGTTCAAGATGCTGATCTTGACAGTGCTTTTTTGCTAGGTGTTCATCTGCTTCTGGAGAAAATTGTTCTTATTCTCCTCATTAATTTTGAGGACAACACAGTAAGGGTTATAGGTGGGTTATTTGTGTTTTCTCTCCCCACATTTTTCTGCTGTGGGCACTTCTCCCCAGTTTTCCTTCAAATAAATGCCTAGAACTATCACTGTATGAAGAACAGCTGATGAAAGGGGAGTTCACATCTGTGTGTGTTTTTTGGTAATCTGCACTTCTCTGAGGCCTCCTTCCTCTATCGCTGACTTTCCAGTAGTACATTTAACATCTGAACTTCCCTTTGTTGGGGAGATGGTTCCATGGTTAGATCAGTCCCAAGCCTTGCTTCTCAGCCTCAATGTGATAGTTGGAGGCAGCAAAGGGATTCCTCTTAAGCTTTCTAAGTAAGAATATCCTCTTGATCAATTAGGATTTCCACTTGGGCTATTCAGAGGTTGGTGAGAGGTGATGCCAGATGTCTGAGAAGTGTTCAGGTCTTAGGAGATAGCTAAATATTTGGTCTTCTTCCTCTTCAGTCTTGTTTATGAAATTGTGTGTGTTTTGTATGTTTTTACCAGATAACAGTTCTAGATGTCTTTACCTGTATTTTAAAATTCAGCTCAGAGAGACTTCTACTGTGGCTCTGACCTTACTGAAATTCTTTTGTGAGCCAATACATAGTAAATGTCACAGTTACGGATAAGAGTGATTTTTACTACAAATTGCTGCCATGGTTTATCAAGTATGAAGTCAGCACTTTTTCTTAAGTTAGAATTTCATTTAGCTGTCTTAATTAAAAAAGAACAGCATGTACTGAAAAAGACTGCTTCAGTCCCTCAAAATATGAGTGTGGACTGTAAAATAGTAATTACAGAGCTGAATCTTACTTGCAAGGGGATCAAAATATTAAAGCTTCAGTGCTCAAGCAACAAAGATTTATCAGTATTTGGCAAATAGTAAATGTCCCAACACCTTTCTCAGAGATACAAGTACTCCTTTAAGCAATGTGCATGATGAGAGATAAATCAGTATAGAAGGCTGGAGTTGCTATTGGATTAATCTGCTTAAAATTGAGATGGGTATGTGCATGTTGATTTTGACTGACATAAGAAAGCATATAAACAGTATATTTTTAGCAAATACTGTGACTCACTTATTTGACTGGTTCTCTTGGTTGGACATGCCATTAGCTTATTTGTAATTTAAAACTGACATATTTATTCTAAATAAAATAGGAGGACAATGTAAATGCCATTACATTTTGGGGGAAAATGAAGACAGAAAGAAGATAAGGAAACAGGAACTAAAATAATCCTTAGAAATGTCAGATTTTTTTGGAGGTGAGGGATTGGAGAAAAAGGGAGTTGCATTTAATTATCTGTAACTGCCTGCCTGCATGTTCCTGAGCATATGGAGGTATGGTTCTGAACAAATGACATGGTTCTCAATTGCACCCTGTTGATACATGATTTTAATTGTGTCAGGATTTAGTTAACAGACCAACACACAGAGCTATGCTTTAAAAGCTCAGGATTTGTATCTCTTAAGTTATCTGTTACGATTGAATTATGAATATATTTTGTCACTGTTAGATTTTCCTAATCTGTAAAATTACTTTTCTGTAAAAATGCTATTTTTAATGTGTGTGTTTGATAATTACAAAATTGATAAAAAACCACATTGCTCCTTGACTTCAAAGACTTCATTTGACCCTTTTGACTCAAGCCCTTGGCTCTAAGAAGTATCAAATTAAGCTGTTGTTGTTTTGCTTCCCCCCTCCCTCCATTAGCAATCATTCTGTTGCACACAGTACGTGATAAATCAACGGCAGGAGCTTTAGAGTTGCCATAACATGACATTACCTATCAGCTCGTCAGGTCTGTGTTGACTCTGCGCCTTTTAGGCTGTATATTTCTTCAAAGTCTAGTGCCAGTTACTTAGTCAGCTCTAACTAATTTCAGAGTGGAAGGGAAACTTTACTGGAGTGCTGTTTGGGATCTGCTTTTTAATCCTGGTCTGTTTAATGTTTGCCTCCTGACATTCTAGGCCAGACATCATTTTAATGGTATGTGTGGTGATAAAGCCAATAAACTGTCAAGATGATTGATAATCTAAGCATTATAGCAATATGACTTTCCTGTTCTCCTCTGTGCTTTAGATGATGGTTTCCAAATTGAATTCTTACAGTGTGGTGTATGCTTGTTGGAGAGTCTCTGAACAAACAGTTGGAAGGAGCAAGCACTCACTAATGCAGGCTTTTAGATTTAAATTTCTGTTATTATTGGAAGGGCTTTTAATTTGGGAAATGTTAAGTGCAAATTCTAACATTGTAATAGGCTTGGTCTCTAAATTTTTGAAATTCTGTTATTTTTATGGCCACCTGGGATGAGTCTTGAAATTTCATGTGGCAGATTTCTTTATCTGTACTGTCTTTCAACTAGAGATAACAAAGAGCAGTGCAGTGTGTGCGGGGCTTCTGTGTTCCCTTAAGCAAATTCAGCAGCCGTTTTTCATCATCTTAATGGAAAGTCATTGATCAGACTTGCTCACTTTTTATTTTTGGGAGCTTGGAGGCAATTGATTTGGATTATTTTTGCATGATGCCTAAAATTAATGGTTTTCATCTTGTACTTTTGTGCTGGCCCCTGGACAGTGACAGGACCAGGGCAAAAGAATGATAGATATTTGTGTTTTGGAGCTGCTCTGCGTGAGCCTTTTTTTTTTTTTTTTTTGTTTAAGTTTGCCAGTACATCAGTTTCCTGTTTGTATCCATTTCCTTTTCTTTAAGCAGAAGTTAGCAGTCCTGCTCTGGCTGGAGAAATTTTACACAGGTAATTCTCATTAACATGCCTCAGTTGCTAAATTCTGTGTATTTTTGTGATCCCTTGTGGAGCGAGGTCAAAGCCAATTCATATTTTTACTTAAGCTGTGTAAATTTTCTTTGGACCCCAATTCACTGTCTGGCCATCACAGCCAGACTCCAGATTCTGGGGATTTGAATACAAATATTTCTTGAGTGATATTTAAACTTTGGGCAGTAAATGCTGTTTTCTGCCCAGTTTTGCTGTAAACATTTCCCCATTGAAATTAAGCGTGTTACACGGGTGAATGTAAAGTGCTGCTGTATTAGCAAAACAAGCCTTTGTCCAGTAGGTTTTTCACTGCATGGTCAGCATGAATGATTTGGGCTTTGGATTAACCTGTTTTTGTTGGGAACAATCAAACTGAAAAATCATGTTTGAATTGATGTGCCCTCACCAGTGATGCCCTCACTGCTCCCCACATGTGCTGGAAGGTATCTCCCTCCATTCTTGGATGTTGGGGATAGGTTCCCATGACGCTTCTATTCCTGTGGAACTGCTGGCAAACATTTTCTTTGAGCTTTGGGCAGAAGACTCTGGAAAGGCACTAGGAGACCTCAGTAAAACCTGACCCATGTGGAAGGTCAGTGGGTTAAACCAGACTGGTGAAAGACTTTTTGTGTCGATAGGAACTAGATTAGATGGTAGCTTGAGACCTTTGTTAATTCTACAGTTGATGCATCTTTTAGAGCTGAGAAAAGAATCTGTCCCTGTTTATAACTCTAGGGTGGTTCTCCAAAAGGAGTCTTTTGCTTTCAGTTTTGTCTATGTTCCTTCACCTTCTTTCCTCTTCCTACAGTTGACCCATCTTTTTTCCACTGACAGTTCGCCAGTTTAAGTTGTGCTTCTTTATGTTGCCAGGATGATCTAGTGTGTTGCTGTGTTCACAAAATTGCACGAAAGCACTCTGTTGAATAACGAGGATAGACCAGGAATGACTTTGATAGGTATTCCAGAGAATGGATTGGTGGGAACTTGGGGGTTTATTGCATCTTCTTGTGAGTTAGAGGAAGGAAACTTCTGGATTTAATCCAAACCTAGAAATAGACCTGATGTATGGTGAATCTTTTAGCTGGACTTTGCCCAATCTTCAGGAGAAATTTGTCTCGGTTTTAGGGATCTTTCTAAGGGGTCTTCTTCTGCGTCCCTACTTCTTGGAGTGCTTGCTTTTTATTCCAGGAAGAACTGGAATAAAGTAGTGTTTGCTGGTACTGAAGCCCTTCAGTTTTGGGGGAACTGTCAGGCTTAAGCCAGAATAAATTCAAGGTTCTATTAAGATTCAGGCAGGTGTAGAATGGGTGTTGACAACTATGATGGCCAGATTATATCGATTGTGCACTCCTTAGAATTACATTTCTTAGAATTTTTGAGTCAAATTCTCGTTGTGTCACTCTCCTGAAAAAAATGAAGCTAAATTGGCCATTTTTTCTTTGAAACCCAAAGACTTCCCAATGCAACATTGAACTTGTTCTCATCCACAAGCATAAAAAGCTGAAGCTTAATTTACTCCTGGAAAATTAGAGCTTGTGTTTTGCAAAAACAACTGGGGAACAGTGAACTAAGTATAAACATATTACTGCACTGTGGTATTACAATTTTATTTCGTCAGCTTTTTAAAGACCCTTACTGTCATTTTAATCAGTACTCACTGAAAGGATGAAAAAAGTTTAACTGTCAACTTCTTTACTCCTATTTGCATGATTACCTGTGGTGTTTTTTTCTTCTTTTTCTTTTCTTCTCTTTTTTAAAAAAATTTTTTTTGTAACAGTGATTATTAAAAAAAAAAAAGTTTAATAATGGCTAGTCTACTGGAGCAAGTGAAAACTGTGTTCCAGAACACATTTGGTTGTGTTTGAACAGATTTCTCTTCTCCCTAGATGTTACTAGGGTAGATTGACTTTTTCTTCTTTTTATTTATTCCCCCCCAAGGGAAGAGTGGTAGAGGCCAACTGTATAATGGAGTGATAGAAGCAAACCATGAATTTATAATGTGAGCAAAGGATCTTAGACGTGCAGGGAAAGGATGCATCCATTTAATTGGTTCTCCCCACCGTCTCTGTCCAGTAGCATCTGAGATGGTGCATACAGCTTCATGGTGCCTATAAAAATTTTGTCTTCTTTTAAAGCTGACTTTTAACTTTCCTGGCATGTGATGTGTTGATAAGAAAAAAAAAAGTCTGTAGTAACTTTGCTTGCTGTTGTTCACCTGTTGTTTGTGTCATGTATCTTATAATGATTGGGAGGCATTACCTTTTATTATTTAATAGCTTTAAAATCTGTCGTTCTTCGACCAAATATGTCTGCTGTAATCAAATGATTGCTAGTTCCTCTTAAAGGGATGCATTTGTGCTGATGCTGATTTTGTGTTATATGATTTGAAAAAAGAGAGGCGTACCTTGAGATCTTCAGCTGAAGTTTTTGTGTAACTGGACATTATTTTACATGAAAGAGAAAAAAAATGCAACATTTATTTTTCTTCCTAGCCATACATCATATTATGTTTCTTGACTGCCTATAAAACAATGGAGGCAGCCACTTTGTAACTGTTCTAAAAGTAGCACATTAAGTGTTCAGCTGTGTAGGTAATGATGATTGTGCAGAATTGAGCACTGCTTGTGTATTCATTGCTAATAGCTCCCCATCGTTGGGTCGATTTGTACTGGGGTTTTTTTCCCGTCGGATGAAAGATGGTTTTGTGGAGATATTGTTTCATCCATTTTCCCCCAGGAAAGACATTAGTAATTTATAAATGAAATACACATAAAAATAGGAGAAATCAAATGGTAGATTTTTTACTACAAAGACACTGCTAATTTCAGTACTGTGAGGTGAAGTTGAAGTAGTTTTACTTACTGACTTACCAACTGTTGAGTTTTAGGATTAGGAAAGTTAATTAATTCATGTAACTTGTGTAGAGAAGGAGTCCTGGCTGGGGTCTCTGATCCGTTAGAAAAGGGAGCAATACATATCTTGTTTTCTGAGCTTTTGATTGTATCTCCAAGTGATAATACTCAGCCAGCAAATTTAGCATGTGCTTTATGTGACAGGGAGCTCAGCTGTGGCTCCATTTAGCTGCGTGGAAATGAGAGCTTGCAGAAAATGGGTTGTGGTCTTTTTAAAATTTATTTTATTTCTTTATTAACAGCTGGGATTTGGCCAGAATTTTTCTTTTTTTTTCCCCCCTCTGGGGTGGGGATGAAGCTGGGTGGGCTCACTAAAGTCTTACTGTCTATCTCAAATAATGGATAGGAAAATTAGAAATTTTTACAAGACCTTTCTAATTCTGTATCTGCTTGTCCGTTAGATTTTAATGCTGTAATTTAGTCTGTTATCTTCTGATTGTTTAAAGTTACAGATCTCTTCTTAAATGTAGGCGTTTTTTTCTTAGATTCTTTTTTTCTTTTTCTCCTTAAGGTATTGTTTTATTGTTAGGTATTCTCCTATTTTCCTTAGGATTTGTTTGCTTTCTTTGTGGACTCTCCATGGTCTACAGTTCAGAGACACTGAGAAGCTGACTACATTCCGTTTCTGCAATATTTTCTGCAATATTTTCTGAAAAGTTTCTTGTTTGCAGAGTGCTTTCATATTTAAATGGCGAAGGATCTGCTGATAAGCTAACAAATAAGGGTGGGGTGGGATGGCAAATCTTGAATCATATCCCCAGTTGAAAGTCACCTTAGTGATTAGCTGAATAAATACTCTAGAAAAAAGAGGAAAAAAATGTTTTGTTCATCTTACCTTTTAAAATAAAACTTAGAAACTAATGACCATTAATGAGAATAGTTTTCTACAAGTAGTTGTAGAAAGAATACGTGAAGTTTGGTAAATCGTTGATCAAAGGCATCTAGTGAGAAGGAAATATTGTGCAATAGTTGTTTGATGGGGTCCAGCTGTGGGTTCAGGGAGGATCTGGGTCCTGCTCTGTCCCCCGCAGGCTGTTCTGGAGCCCAGTGGTGTTGGGCTTTGTGTGATCTGTCCGTGGTAGCTCTGCTCTGCTTTGCCATTTCCTGTCCCAGACTTGTTTCTTCCAGGCCTAAAGACATGCTTCGGTTACACAGTGGGGTGCACAGTTTCCTTTGAGAAGGTGATAAAGCAAAAGAACATTTCTGTTCTAGAGGAAACCCTAGAGGAAAGAACTTGGAAAGCACTCTACACTCCCCTTTTCAAGTCAACTAGTTCATTTCTGGATGTGGCCAGTAACAGGGCTGGGAGCTTGGTACGTGGGAAATGAATGACTGCTTTGTGGCTGTATATTTCTGCTGCAATTTTCCTCTATGCTCTTTAACAACAACTATTTGAGTATTGATCTGTTGGTGCCTAATAGCTTAGAAACACTGTGAATGTGATATGAGGATTAAAAAACTGTGCCCCTAAACCCAACAGCATTGAATACATATATATTCTTCTCCTTGTGATTTAGTTCTGATTGAAATTTATGGTACCGGTCATGTGCGTAAAATTACAGGATGGTGACTCTGAGTGCTTTTTATATGTCTGGAAAAGCATATAGGATAGAGGAACATGATTAAGTGAACTATAATAAATTGCTTGCTTTGCAAAATTGTTCACCAATTATTAAGTAAGACTATTTAGACTGTTTAAACATAGAAGGAAAACTGGATAGTGTTCAAAGCACACAAAAATGCTTTGTTTTGCTTAGCTGATCAATGTAAAAGAACAATTCTGTGTGGTTTTACTTTACATTAAAAAAAATCAACCCTTACCATAAATTGTTAGGCATGGGGATTTTTTTTGTGTCAGTCAAAAAAATTTTTCAACAGAACATGAAAATGGAAGACTGAGAATCTGAATGGTTCTGCTTTAGAATCACACTGAAAGTTTTTTATTTTATGTAAATAGAGATTGATGGAACATTTTACACAGAGTGCAGGTTTTTGACAAAAAGTATTGATGGTTGCTTTCAGTAAGTGTTACTGGAGATGACAGAACATTGCATTTTAAGATGAATTACAGCAGAAACTCCCTCTTTGGGAATGTCATGCATTTTATTTCATCTGTTGTTTTGAGAAAGAATGACTAAAGTCATAAATACCACAGACTGATCTCTCTTTCCTTAACATCTTATAGATCTTGCATTAGTTTGCAGCGCTTAGTAGAAGTATATTAAAAATAATTAGGAAGCTGCATGATTTTTGCTAAGATCTACTTACTGTACTTTGTGGGTTTTTAAGTGTCAGCTTGTTTTGATGCTAATCCTAAAGGAATGGCCATTTGATTTTTATATTGGCTTATATTTAAACCTTCAGAAAAGCAAAATGCTTTGTCTGATGCATTTGGAGGCAAATTAAATTCAAAGGTCTGGTTTGAGTGATATGAGGCTTCTTTTCTCAAAGGCAAGTTGATCAACTTTACAGCACCCAATGCTAAATTTTCAGTTAACACTTCCAAAGCATTGCAATGTCTATAAACAGAGAAGAGGTTTTCAAAATGTTTTGTCCTGCTACTGTGCATAGTTTTGCTGAAATCTCTCTTGAAGTGATAACAGAAAACCAGTCATCTGGGATGGCTGAATTCCTAGAACTGAAAAAGCAAGTGGGATTTGGATAGTGAAATGAGATGATTTAGGTCAATGGGAATTGTAGGTGGTGCTTAGTAGAAGATCAATTCTATTATAAATGTACATTTGCATTTTGTATTTTAAATGTTTTTAAATTGTACTGTGGTTAAAAAAATTTTAACCTAAGTAAGAGACGTCGTCTCTGCATCACTTATGTTTGTTGCTTTCAAATTCTGTGGAATTCACCCTCCCACACCCCTGCAATTCCTTAAAAAGACAGGAAGGAGGTTTGAGAAAACATTATGCAGTTGAGGGTGCCAGTATCAAGGAGATTTCAAGGGAGGACACATTGTGAACTTGGACTCCTCTGCAGGTTTCATGGCTGATAATGACAGCTTGAAAAGGAAGACTAGATGTCTTCTTGGAAGAGTGATAGTTTTAGCATAGATCAGCTTCTGGGTGTATTTTTCAAGCCTTTTAAAGAATGTTCTCTTTTCTGAATAATGAAAGAGCCATAGTGACATTTTAATGATGAATCTGTGTGTAAAAGGAAATATAGCCAAAAGGGTATTGTCACCCTAAAAAAAAAGCTTGTGTAAAGAAGGCTTGTACTTTAGAAAGGAGCATGGAGAAAGTGACAGATCAAGTATCAACAGTACAACCGAGCTTCTCCTAGGTTGCCTTATTTCTGTGTTAGCATTCTAATACCACATCTCACTGCTTACTGAAAATCAGCTCTTTCTTACCTGCAACTGGGTTGTCTTCTGAGAAGGGGGTTGGATTTTTCTTTATTACTTCTATGCTCTTGAAAATTATTCCTTGGAAAAGAAGGTTATTTTGGTTTATCATTCTTCCCACAGTGAGTATTTCTTATTGTTGCTTTGATGGACAAACATTACTATTTTTTGTCTTTAAATGTAATAATTTTCCCTGTTCTTACAATATAATATTGCCCAAAATAATTTTGAAACCTAGATATATATGGATCCATTTTGTGTATTGATTCTTTTCCTTCACCACTTAATGGCTTCTTTTAACAATATTATGGTAACCTGGCTTGGATCCATGCTCTAAGCTGAACTGAGGAACGTGCCATTGAACTGTGGCTATTCAGCTGTTTAACAGACTAAGCCCGTCCCTTCTCCCAAATCCCCTGTGGCGTTCCATATTTGAATGGTGAACACCAGTCAGGTAATTATTAGATAACAAGGCATAGGCATCTTTTTACTGTTGAGTGAACTGGTTAAATACACATAAGGCTTATTGTGGACTTTGTCTTTTACAATGGACTGAAGCTTGTCACTCAATGTCTTGCAGTATTCAATAGCTTATCCTCTTGTTTAGTTTATAGATCCTCAATTGACTTCTTGATGGCCTCATTTTCCCTGCGTGTTGCTGACCTGAGATAGAGTACATGGAAACTTCTCCCTGACTGCTTTGCTCAAGGACTGTCACTGTTTCTGCTGCATCAGTGTCCAGCAGCTGGGCCTGAAACAAACCTCTTTTCCACAGGTAGAGCACTGGTTTCCCAGCTCCTCCACCAAACTGTTCTTTTCTCCATAAGAAAACATCCTGGCAGATTGTAGCAAGCTGTTGTTTTGTAGCAGGCTGCTGCATAGCAGGCAGTGTTGTGAAATGAGTCATGCTTTTAAAAAAAATGTCAATTTATTAATGTCTGGATAATCAACCTTAGCTGGAAGAAAGAAAGAAAGAATCAGCTGCTGTACTGAGAATGGTCCTCTACTGGTGTCAGGCTTGAGGAAAATGTTAAACTCTGTGGAAGAAAAAAGGCATTTCCCTATTCTGTAAATGTCCTAAAAATTCCAAATGTATTAGAGTCAACTCCAGGACAAGATTTAAACAGACATTTCAAGGGGACCTTAACCCATGAAATCATCCTATCCTGCAGCCAAAACCCCACCTTCTAACTCCTGAATAAATAGATTCTCATGACAGAATAATTCATCTCCAGTCATGAAAGCATCAGCTTTAAACGACAGCTTGTAGAGACCCTGTGCTTGTTAGGGCCAGATCAGCAGCCCAGATGCCTTGAATGTAAACTCATGAAGGGAAGATTAATTTATCTGTCATCCTATGCTTTGACAGTTGTTGTAAATCTGATTTAGCTCTGAGCAGAAATAGGGGGACCTTTGAATTTATAAGGGTGATACTAAGAAAACCTAACCTAGGCTCTGTGAGCATTGAAGAAACAAAATGTACTTAGACTGAATGAGATCTTAAGTAATCTTTAGGCATAAAAAAACAATAAAAAAAGTAGGCAAGGCTCACTTTCCAGTGGCAGTGTCTGTGTGGGTACACTAGTATGGTAGTCCACTGGAACTCTCTCCAGTGAATAGAAGCAGGAGCAAGAACAGTGATTGATCAGTGGCACCAGACAGCTCCATAAGCCAAGTGCATGTGCTTTTATTGAAAACATGTTGGCACTGTTTTTAGAAAATTTCCTTTTCTGACGTTTTAAACTTTTAGAAGATTTTTTTTTTACTTTTTTGGAAATCAATAAGGCTGTTAGACTGATTTATTATGGAGTGATGCTCTGTGCAGATTTTATACATCTATGATAGTATATTTGTAAAATCTGAATGAAAATTCTGATAGTCATGATCTCAGTGGCAATGGGCTGTTGTCTTATAGTAGGAGCATTTGTCTGTGGAATCAGAACAAGCCATTAAAGCCAGGAAAAGGTTTTTGGTTAGTGCTGCTCTGCTAGTATTTTGTGCATCATGGGAACTGAACAGTAGAGAGTGTCTTTCTTATTTCACATGCTCCAAATTAAACATAGTATAATAGCTGTGGAAATTTGATTTTCACTTTCATATCAAAAATTGAAAATAAAATACGTAACATTTCTGAACTGTCCTGGGTAGAATGGTGCTATTTTGGGGGGTTAGTATAAGGGCATCTGCATGTACTGCAGTATCTGCTGTGACTGTTCAGTGAGAAAAACGTTTTAATCTTTATGGAAGCAAGTTACAGTTGATTTATACTGAATTCAGACTAAATGAAACTTCTGAGAACCTGCTTGTAGCATGTTACTTTACATATAGCTGAGGTCTCTAAATGCATATTATTACTCTGCTGAACTAGAGTGCAGTGAAGTACCTGATTTCTATCTGCCAGTAAGTTGGAAACTCTGCCTTTTCCTTGGTGATGAGGAGGTAACCTGTGTGTGAACTCCTTCTTCCTTGGGCTAGAAGTGAACCATGGTGAAAAATCACTCTTCTTCCTCGATAGGATAGAATACTAATGCGCTCCTTTCCAACTTCTTTACTTACTAGTAACTGCATCACCTGCTAATTTGGAATCTCACATCTGATTTTGTAAAGCTGGTGGCGAGTCAGGGACATCGCCCTGTTGTCAGCTTTCAGCAGAAGTTCTGTTTTAATCCTTGCAAATTGCAGGGGTGTTAACTCAGTCCAGAACCACTGTAAGGAAGCTGGTTGCCTGGGTCAGTGTGGTCTTTTCCTTCTGGATGAGTTGCAGAATCCACTTCAGTGGAGGGTCAACCAACCTGCTGTTGTTTGCTTTACAAGTAGTTCAAGAGCGATTGACTCTGACTTTTAATGAAACAAAAAGGTGTGTATCCCCACACTGTTCATTTAATTGCTGAATGAGTGAGTGTGTTAGCATGAAAACAGTATAAAAATAATTTATGTTTCTATGTTTTAAAACTCCTAAAAAAAAAGTGAGGGAGAATTGTCCTGCTGTCTTCTCTAGCAAGAGACTATTTTAGTGGAAATGATTTAAAAACCCAAACCCTCAGTTTTTCAGGTGTGAAAGTTAGAGTAGTTGTTGAAATATTAAAGTTTAGGTAGATTTATTGCAAATTAGTTACTTACACTGTATGGATTCTGAATAGCTTAATGTTACACACAAAGTTGGTTTTTAGGATTTCTTTTAATACAGTTTTGATGGGGTTTTTTTTCCTCCAATGATAATGAGGCAGAGTAGCTTAGTTAGACTTCTAGAATTAAGGTTTGTTTTAGAGTGCAAACATGAGTTTTTTAAGGTTTTATTACAACTACAGAAATAAGGATGAGGGCAAGTGAAGATGGCATTATATAACTGAAGTTAGAGTCTGAGACCGAATCATGAGGTAATTTATCTTTTGAATACTTACAGCTTGATTTACAAAAGATCTGATTTTCATTTCAAGTGTAGTCTGTAGACTTGTAGAAATAAAAATGGCAGCATTTCAAAGTACCCTGAGATAATGTCTGCACTTGCTCTGGGAGTGTATAAAATTGTCACTGGTGCAGCAGGACGTTGTTTTGACAGTGCTTTGTACAACTGAGAACAAAAAAAAAAATCTTTGCTGCAAAGATTTTACAATCTAAGCAATAATGCTGTAAATACTTGCCAGTTTCCTAATCACATGAAGCCTTAAAATCCTTCACTGATACTGTGTCATGGTCAGAAATTTTCATAGTTACACAGAAAAAGTTTCATAACTGTAACTCTGAATATGTTTTTGTCTTTTACGTAGAAGCAGAAAACTATATTGTGTCTAATTCTTGTAGTGACCTGTCATCATAATAATAAAGATAGCTGTCCTAAGTTGAATTCTCTTGCTTACTGCTATTTTTTTTTCTCACTTTGTTTTTGGTTTTAATCTTGATATAAAAATATATGAGTGTTAGCTTTAGAGTCAGTTGTGCCAGCTGCTATCTGAGTATATGGTTTATTTAGAAATTAAGTAGTAGTGAATGCAGTGGCCTGTAGTAAGTAACAGACTTGTTCTTGCTTTGTGCACTCATCTTCTGTGGAACATTCTCTGGGATCAGTAGTGGTGCAAGCAATGCAATTTGCTAAATTTTGCTTAACTAGCTCATGAAATGTCTAAGATAACTCTTCATTATTTGTACACATGTAGTAATTGCACAAAATGAAAGATTAGTAGTAGAAAACTTGCCCCAGAATGTTCCTATTGCCTAAAGTAGGAGGCCAGGTTTTGTCACTTTGCTCAAGCAGGGCACAGTATGGGATTGTGGTGTAGTGAGATCTGAGTATTTGAGGAAGGAGCACCAATTGTGAGGTGATCATGAATATTGATAGTGTTTTCCAGTCAGCAGAAGGAGGCATTTTGGTATTTTATATTCTCCTCCTGTTGTAACTGAGCTGAGATGGAGAGGCTGAGGGGGTTGTGCACAGAGGCTTTGGTTGTGGACAGTGTGCGACAGTGCAGTGAACATATCTTCGCAATTACCCTAATTTGTACTAGTAAAATGAACAAATTTTTGTGAGATATGGGATCTCATTAATGTCTTCCTTAATTCTAATGTTTAAAGAACTTAGGTTATCTATAGGCAACCCACTGGTTTCTCTCTTGTGGATTATTTTTTGCCTGTAAAGCAGTGTCTGAAGTGTATCTCAGACATCTCATTTTAATGGCAATAAGCAGAGCAAAGTTATTTTGTAAATAGCTGAGGTGGATGGTCTGGGAACACAAAACAAATCAGTAGCAGGTGTTACAACTGTTGAATGCAGCTACAGAAACCTGTCACATTTCTGAAGCTGAAGGTATTGCATGAGTTGACCAGATGAAGGATGGAAGTGCTCTAAGTATTGAGTCCCAGAAAATATTTGGCTTTAATTTTTGTAACACTGGAGCAGTCCTTGTTACTGTACAAACTGACTGCACCATATAAATATTTCTCCAATTTTCAGGAAATTTCACACTTTAGAATTTTTTTTCACATCCTTTGGGCAGATCAAAGTAGTTTCTGTTCTGTGACGCTACAAGCAAACATTATTTCATTTAAATATGGCTTCTAAAGTACAACAGGATGAGAGTTTTTCAAAAGTAAATGAATTCTTCCAGAAGTCAATATACACTAGACATCCCTCTATGGCAAATACATCTGCATGAAAGAATTTTTCCTACCATATAATCAAGGCTATTTTGATCAGAAGAAAATTTAACAAAACAAAACCAAAATTCAACTTTGCAAGATATTTCTAAACCTAGCTCCCCTCCAACCCCCATTCACTTTTAAAGGCACAGTAGGGAGCCATGGGAAATGTATTTTCATCTAGGGTTGTAGGAGGAATACATATTGTTTCTTTAAGGCATCAGGTATTGAGAAATGGCAGGGTGAAAAGTTTGACCTGAACTGCCAGATCTGATCTGCAAGGGGGTAATTGAGTTGCCATGTTTTTTTTCTCCTCAGTTTAAATCAAGTTTTGCTATAGCCCATTTAAGTGTCAGACTGGTAGCAAAACTTGACAACTTCAGGGTGCAAGCTTGCTTTTGATCGGGATTTACATGCAAATCATTTTTGCCTTCAACTGTCAACTCCTGTCTTGACACTCTGAGGGGAGATGCCCACATTTCTTGGAGTTTTTGCTTCTCAAGTCATGGGTATGTTGGTCAATGCTGTTAGTTGGTGTGTGGAAGAAAATTATTCAGGTAATATGGTGGTTAAACATTTTATATCTATCTATGTTTTTTTTTCCTACTCCCTTTCCTGTCAGTCAGCTGTTGCAGCTGGGCTTCTAATCTCCTTTTTGCCTAGAAGAAAATCTAACAATAATGCTGAGTTTGATGTCAGAGAGAAATTAGAGAACTGGGGTAGAGGGTCACCAGTGTACTGGGGAATGGGTTTAAGCTGCAAAACAACACAAAGGATGCTGACAGTCCACATTTTCCTGGGCTTTAAACAAAGTCTTTGGTAAGTTTAAAGAATCTTCTCCTTGCATGACTAAACCTATTGATGGTTTAGAGAAAAAGCTGCCTTAGAAGGCTTAAGACTGAACCTTCTTTCCAATTCTACTGAAAACCTTAAGATGTTAAATTTTTTTACATTGTATAATTGGAGAAAAATTGTAGAAGGGCCCTTGAACTATGACTAAAGTATGTGAATGAATGGTATGTCTTCTTTTTGTGGCCATATCTAGTAAAACTCATGTGTAATATACCTTTTAGATTAATTTAATTTCCATTTACACTTTACATCTGGAGCTAATCTTCTTACAAAATCCCCCACAAAAAAATAAACTAATGAAAAAACCCCTATGATTTAATACTTAAAAATTTCTAAAAATAAAATCAACATCAGAAGTAGACTGATTGAGACTTTATAAAAAAACCCAAAACAGCAAACAGAAAATTGCTATTATACGAAATTAAAGAAATGATGCAAGTTGTAACATCTTGCAAGTGATGCTGCTGTTTGGTTTTCTAGTTAAACAATTTTTTCTTTGTACTAGTAGTAGAGTAGGGACATCAAACACACTGTTTCACTGAGGTGGCAGGCAGTGTCATGTTTGATAATCTACATATGAAAGCATAACTTTTAAAGTCAAGATTTTGAGACAGAATCTGCTTTATCTGTCTTGGACCTTATTTTAGCAGACAAAAACCTGAATATGCTGACATGTGCTGTGAAATTTTAATTGAATTGTTAATGACACTTTGGAGTGACACAACATGTGAGAAACTTCCAAGAACCGATCATGGGAAGCCCTTTTTCTTACTGTTACAAAACAGAAGACACTGGGAACTTGACAAGTCCAAGTGTCTGAGGCCAGGGGAATAATTGATAGCAGGCTGCCTGTATCCAAGGTCCTTTAGCAGTAATTGCAAAAAGGATCTGACTCTCTGATCTCACCAGTGGTATTCACCATGCCAAAATGACCAGGCTTTGACAGATTGCTTTCCTACAGTAATAACTTAGGCATGTTCCCTTTCTCACATGAGGCCACACTTCCCTCCCACTGGAGAAAATGAGTTGAAAATGAGTTGCTTCTTTTTTTAACAGGGCACTGTTAAAATAACTCTCTTCTATTATATAAGCCCAGTAGTGCCAGGGGACTAAATTTATATGGTTATAAACAAGAGATATTAAGAATACCACAAAGTAATGTTTCACAATTTCTATAGGATTTCAAATATTTTGAAAATAATGTGTGTGTGTGTGTAGGTTCCTCCTTCTTGCTCTTAAAAGACACCCAAAATGCTATATTTTATGTTTAATTGCTTTCATCTCTCCCTTATTTTTATAAAGTGAGTGCAGACTTGTATTCAGATTTATATCTTGTATGAATCCAGGTCCCCAAAGGGGAACTTCAAACTATTATTTATTCTGCATAGGTTGAAATGAGACCTGTTTTATTTGAGTTTTTTAAACCTCCCCATGTTTGGTCCCTGTTACATTTTGATACTTTTACATGTTGTGTTCTCCCACCCCCTTTTTAAACGGTTTCATTTTGTTTTGTTTGGGGTTTTTGGGTTTTTGTTTGTTTGTTTGTTTGGGGTTTTTGTTTGTTTGGGTTTTTGTTTTTTTATTTTGATTTTTGTTTCTTCTGGAATGTAATTTTTTTCTATAAACTATGATTGGGAGCTGTAATGTCCTAGATAATATGTTGCAGTCCTGGGTTTACACTCCTTTTAGTGACAGGATTTTACTAATTCTGATATAAGGACTCCTGTGTGCTACTCTACAGTGGTCTGTGTTCTCTGGCACAGTTAAAAGCCTGGCAGCTCCACACTATAGCTGTCTAAACAAGGTTTCTCACCAGGCACTAACTTCAAAAGAACTACAGTAAGCAAGACTATGGGAAATTGTAACCACAATATTAAGTTTATAAAAACTGAACTTCTATAATGACTGCCACTTTCACTAATGTGTGCTAATATTTAAGAAAACTAAGGCATGTTTCCGAAAGAAAGGGGATGGTTTTGTAACTCTGAACTGCAAATAAAAAGTGGTAAGAATGCAAGGTTCTTAGCTGTGAAAATAGATTGTATGCACATGGTAGAATGCTTACGGTGACTGTATGGCATCTGGTTAGTTACTCTGTGTACTTTGGAATAAAGAACTCTAAAGGTAGACTTAGACTCTTTAGTAAAGGGGAGAAGATTGAAGGTAAAGTCATGTGCTTATTGCTCATTAACCCCCAAATCTGTGAGAGACTGCAGAAAAATTCAGGTGATCTGCCCACAAATGCCGCTGGTACCAGTGAAGAGGTTCTTGCACAGAGTCGTGATGACATCAGGGATCCAATCCTGTGGTCCTGTCACAGCCTGTCAAGACCTAACATTTTTTTTGCCAAGGGAATATTGGGCCATGAATGTTGTTATGTTGTTCTTTTTTTTTTTTTTTATTTCCTTTGTCTTCCTTGAGTTGAGTTAACCTCACTTTTTTTTTTTTAACTGTAAAGAATAGCTTGAAAATGATTAACGGAAAACTTCAATCTGTGAACATACTGCTGTAGTTCTCAAGAAATAACTTCAAGTATGTAGCCTTAAAGTGAGATGAATCGTTCACCATATACCTGATGGGTCATGCAGCTTACTCATAAGCTTCTATAAACTTTAGGGATCATGTGAACACTTTTAGAGGATATTGCTAGAGCTTTGACTTGCTTTGGTTGCTGTAAATAAATCTTTATTTGTAATAAGGTGGAAAAATACAGGACAAAAATGAAGCTATGGTATTTAAAGTAACTGAGTTTTGGGGTCAAGCCCAATTTATTAAAATGAAAGAAGCAGAAGGGAGAGTGAAGCTTGGCACTGGTTTTGCAATAATGATTTATCTGCACCTTGAGCCCATCCTTTGGACAGACCTTTGTTTGAACTGCAGCTGGCTTGGTTTATGTATGACCTGCTGGGAACTGAGATTGTAATGAAAAACAGTTATTCTTTCAAATTACTCACAAGAAGTGGTGCCTATTTTATCAAGTACTCTTCTTAATTTGGCACATAGTAAGAATTTTAATATTTATTTTTTCTCCATTAATCACACTGTATCACATAAGTCTAAACAGAGTGATGAAATGCTGTATGCTTTCCTTAAAGCATTCTGACAACAAATGCTTCTCTAGAGAGCAGCTGTCATGAGCTCTTACCATTAATTAATGAAATTATTTGTTGAGGTTTTGTGTATGTGTTGCCATATTATGAACTTTCCAAAATTCGTCTTGGATCAGGATTGGGTTTCACAATTTTGCAGACTAGCTAGTGATAACAGGTTTACAGGAAAAAAAAAAAACAGTGAGGAAAGAGTAACTATTTAACAAAAGTAGAAATGCAAAACTAGTAGCCCTTTCATTGTTCAAAACAAATTTAGGATGACAATTTACTCATGAAACAGGGATTGATTTGGAGTTACCATGTATTTTTTTGTTTTGGATATAACCCTCCTTAGATGTAAACCGTATGTTATGAACTGTGCAAAGTAAACATAGCTGTCCTGTTAATCTGAACATCTAAAGGTTAAATAATAGTAGTTTGGGGAAAACTTGAAGATGATGATAACTTACACTGTGCCTTTGTGTGTCTGTTACCAAATAACAGAGCTCAAATGCGCAAGGAAAATGGGAGTGCTAAATTAAGATGAATTCATGTATACACATTTTTAAAAATTTCTGAGTTCTGTGGGGGCAAAGCTGTTGTTTTACATATAGACACTTTCAAAGACCAGAATGAGATATTACCTGGAAGACAAAAAAAATGGATGTGTAATAAGTAGTTCTACCTCCTAATGAGCACTACTACTCCTGAAGGTGCTGACAATACTCTCTTTCCACACTTTTTCTTGTATTTTTGTTCTCATACAAATGTAGCACCAGTCTATTTACTGAATTGTTATGCATCTTCTCTCGTTGCTTTAATCCACAATTAAATAGCCTGTTTATAGTAACCTCTTGGCACAAAAGGAAGAAATTGCATCTGCTGCTGATGAAGACATTAGATTTAGAGGTATTATTGTTCCCTTTAGTTTTATGTAAGCTTGAGGGTTTGAGTAAGTAGGATATAATGCTGAAATAGTATTTTTTTGTACATGTTGGCTCTTAGAATTTGGCACTAATTCTCAGTATTTATACTCCCCTCAGTGGTACACACAGAACATCACTGTTTTTAATGTGGGTCACTTTGTTAGAAGATATACTTAAGATCAATATATTGATCAGAATTATCCATATATTGATATATTAATCGATAAAGTTTTAGTGAGAACACTAGTAACATTAGTTGCCTTATGCCTGTGGAATTATTTCTTTCCCTTGATGTTTTTGAACAGTGTTGACTGTAACATGCTGGTTAAAAGTATCATTATCAGTTTCCTTTTTCTTGTATTAGGGATGTTTCTGCAATTTTTGGCATAAATAATTTTTCAGTTTCATTCTTATATAATGTCCATCACACAACAACTAATAAAAATTACATGCTTTGAGCAAAATTTAGCTGGAGTTTCTGGGACTACTTGTCTCCTGAATCATGACTCTTATGTAACTAGGAACTAGGAACTGGGCCCAGAGCTACTTCATCTTACACTGTATTTCTGAAGACCTGTTCAGTTCCATTGTTTGAATTGAATTTTCTTGTTTTCATGGTTTCCCATTGCAAGAATTCTGTATTTGGACTTCTTACAACATCTTTTGTCTCCTAGAAGTGCTGAGAAGATGGAAGTATTTGCTTAAAGAATAAACAGTTGGATTTAAATACAAAGGTTGCGTTTTTCTGGTTTTTTGTTTTTTCTTTACCGTCTAAGAAGTGAAAGCAGAGCAGTATATTCTTTCAGTCAGGCACAAAGTGACTGTTATAGTATATTTTGCATTAATTCATGGAGGGACACTTGCCTAAATCACTTTCTGTCTCTTGTGGAAGTCTTTGATCCGAGTGACAGTTTGACTGCATTAGTGAGAGTGTATTGGTTAATCCTTTGCTTAACTTGTTCTTTTTGGCACAGCCAGGGGCCTCTCCAAAGATAATCTGTCAGCATAGGCTAAATCCTAATCAAACAGGCCAAAAGAGGAGCTGGGAGATGTGTTGTAGGCTGAGGAAGTCCTTTTGGGTCTAGATAGTTTTTTCATATGGTACTTTCCAGTGTACCCTGAAAATGTAAGCATTTATATAAACTTTACCTAGTCATAAGGGCTTGCATGCTGTTTGAACATATTGTTTAAAGAGTACATTTCAGATGCTCTAAATGCAGTACATCTGATTTGCTATCAGCAGCTGGTTTTGACAGGTATCTGGATCTGTTCAATCCCCCTAGACATTTAGTACTGAACAATACATCTGAGTTTCTTGTTTCATAAGGTAAAAAACTGATGAAGACGGAAATCTTCCTCATTGAAAAATGTGGTACGTGAAAAACCCAGTCACATGTGGATGGTTAAGGTTCTACACCAAAACCCTTCTTTTTCACTGCAAGTGAAAGAAAAAGGAAACTGCCATAGAAATTGGGAGAGTTTTAGGTTGCTTTTAACCTGACTGTAAAGAATTACCACTGATAAAGCCTACACGAGAGATAAAAGTTACAATCAGTATCCTTGGCTACCTAGCATAACATCAACTGGTGTACATTCATCTACTTTTGCAAAATAAATTGGAATTACGAAAGATCAGGAGAGGTCTTTTCTTTCTCCAAAATTAAACATATCTTGATATTATTCATTATTAGTAGAGGTAACATCAAATCTATTCTTTCAGAATTGAAGTGTTTCAGTTTCTTTGCAGAATGGTGCTTAAAAAGTGCTTATTAATGTACAAGTGGAGGGAAACCTGAGATACATTTTTTCCCTTGTCAGTTCAGCAATCAACTGTAATAAGAGCTGATGTAAAATTTTCATACACTTTAAGGCATTCTTTAATGTCTTTATGCTACTTGAAACACTTTCCATTTTCATTTCACTTAACAAGCATATTGGGATATTCTTTATGCAGATAAAACAAGCTTAAATAAAGTTGTTAAAAATGCCTGCAAGTAAATTGCTTGTATATTCCTTTTACTCTACTTTTTCCTTCCCTTACACTTAACATGATTAAATGGAATGTTATAATATAGTTCATGTTAAATGGTTCTATGATTCATATCAACCTTATTCCTGTCAGCTCAACCAAAACAATTTCACTTTCACTTGTGCCACTCAACTATGTAGAGGTATTATGGCAAACATGGGATGTCTGGATTGAGATGTAAATATGTTTCATCTTTCTCAATAACCTTTTTTCACCTTTTTCCACATAGCCAGTTTTTTCAGTTGGTTTTTCATTTAGATTTGGTGGATGCCTTAGGACTGTGACAAAATATTCCCTTGATGTTCAATAAAAAAAGTGTATGAGCTTGCACATTATTTAGTCACCCTAAATAATGGACTAAAAGAGATTTTGGTAGGGAAAAACACACCCAAACCCCCAAACCTTGCTAGATGCTTTGGTTTTTGATGTATAAACAGATTATGCTGATTGTCTAGTTGAAAATGTCTAAACTAATAGAGAGGGGAAAAGTCATCCCTGGCTGAGATTCTGATACTCGAGGGCTTTGCTGATTAAAGGGCAGTTGGCGTTTTGTGATCCACAGAGGATTTGTTTCTGCCTCTGCACTGCCAAAATCTTTATATGCTGATCAGGTTGGGACTAAGTTGTGAAGGTACTTACAAACTATTTTGGATACCCATGTTCCCGAGAGCCTTTTTCATGAATCATATTGTAGAGAAGGCTTTACAAGGGTATTGGTATTTTTTTTAGTTAGCTTCAGAGTCCATAGCATGAATGGCACCTGAGTCTGTATCATCTACATAGGTTCCTTGTGTCTCACTCCTCCGTTAGGGCTGGGGTGACTTCATGGTTCCTGGGGTGGCAGTTTTAAAGGATCTTAATCTCTCAGACATAGAACTATACTTTTGTAGGTTCTGTTGCATAGTGCAAGATAAAATTCGGATCATTGAAGTGGAGTTTTGTGGTCAGAAGACACAGATGAGTTTTGTTAATACTTGGGCATCGCTGCTAGAGCTAGCTTCGAATCGCAACCAGTTGGGAAATTGGATACCTCACCTTCTCTTGCTCAAACCCCATATCAAGTCTGTTTTATGGCTTTTTATAGCTATGTATTTATCTGAAGAGTAGTATATGGTTTTTGCAAAGAACAAATAGTTCTTATCTGTTGTGAGTAGAACAAATCACAGACTGATCTGGTTTTTTAAAATCTTTGATCTGGGCTGCTTTTATGCCTTTTCTAGCCCAAATTATTTTCCTTGTGCAGAGAGCAAATTTCAATCTCAGAGCATTAACTTTTCCCTTTCTAAGACTTACAGAGACTGGATGGAGCAGAAGGTCTTTGGGTGGTTCTATTTGGATAGTTTCATGTATTTTAAAGAATTATTTTATACAGTTCTAGTGAAAAGCTGCTACTGGGTGGACACAGGAGGGGATATTTTGAGTTTTCTGTTCTAATTGTAACATGGTGTGCTGGCCAATGCCTGATCTATTAAAATGATGTTACATACCTAAATTTTAGGCTGGTTTTGAAAACTGTGGTATATAACTATTCCTAGTAAGACAGGGATATGTTTGACAGGTTATTTTCTATCCTTTGGCATGCTATCTTGCTTCTTCCTCCCACTTATTTTGTCTGAATTTTTTATTTTCATTGCCTTTTTTTTGGTTGCTATTTACTGTTTATCTTCATTTATCTTCCTTTTCATTTCATGGAAATACTAGCCTCATTAATATGAATTTCATATATCAACCTACTCCTAAGGTTTGGTAAATAATTAATTTTTAAAGATGCACCAATCTGAGTGAAGTCTTGAATGATCATGGATATCTGTCTCTGAAATTTCTGTCAGCACATAGTGAGATAAGTGTTTTGGGATACACAAACTCTTGAGTTAGGTTCACAATATGTATTGTTGCATAAATTCTGCCTACTGTTTGAAGCAGTAGGAATAAATATGCACCCTTCAGTTAGAACAGTGAGTGGCAGTTTTCTGCCCGGGCATAGGAATCCTCTTGGGGTTTTTCATCCTGCCTGGGCAATTATTTACCTGGCTGCGTTAGCATGACTGTAAAGTAAACCAAGTAATAAATTAGGAAGATTGAGTAGAAGATGCAGAGCCTCAGCCTAGGTAAACTGTTTTGAACTATGCAGTCATACCTGTGATGCTACAGAGGAAGGTAAATAATTGTTTCCATAGCATGGTGCTAGTCAGTGTAGTGCATTGTGACGCTTTGGTTGGCTGCTATCCTTGCAGGTAAAAGAATAAACATGTTGGGGAGTGCGAGGCAGGCTCCTGATTGACTGCAGCAGCAGGCGATTAATGGGCAACAACGCTCTGACAGGAACTGCTGACAAGGCGATAATGAGATTAGCACCTTCTGATTCATTTATTAACAAGTAGCCAAAGAATCATTTGGGCATGTCAGTAGATAATGATGGAAATTAAGGGACACTCTGGAACCTTTGGGTAGCAGATCATACACCTAGTGCTCTGAAGGGTAACTTGCAGATTAGCTGAATCATCTCCAATTGCAAATGTAGTCACTGAATATGATGCTATTAGTTAAATATAAAAAGAGTGGGTGTACTACTGCATCTATTTATTTTTGTTAGTTATTCAGGCATGTTGCAATACAACAGTTTGTTTGATACATGAGGCACTTCCTCACTTTGAAAAAGTATGTTCACCAGCAGTTGTACTGTATGAAAAATTTCTTTTTTATGGAGCTTTCATGAAATTATGACAGATGATTTGGAGATACCATTTCTCAGTTAGCATTTTTCCTTGTTGTGATGCTTGTCTTGGTATTGATGTGTAAAAACACCTGGCTTTTGGGGTAAGAGAAGGGGAAATGATTACAACTGGAAGGAGGCATTTGAGAGTTATGGAGAGGAGTGGGAATAAGAAAAATGGAGAAAGCTATAGATAATTTCAATATGTGAATACTTGTGAGGACTAGAGAGTGACAAGAAGTACAAGACACTAAGAGTAAGCAGATGTGAAAAAGAATGAACACAAACATACTGAAGATTTTATTTTGGGTCTGGGAGGTAGTGCATGTCTTTCTGGGAAGAACCTGTATTTACACCTGTAAAAGGAAATGGGTCTGTAGGTGTGATTGTGGTGGAAGAGTATGAGAAAGAAGGCAAAGGCCTAATGAGGGTAAAAATTTCAAAGTATGAAAGGAAGAGAATAAACATGGACATGATGAAAGAGTTAGGCTGTTTGTAGGAAAGAGTTTGGCATTTTTCATATTTTGCTGTTCTTCTGGATAGTACCACTGTGTGGAAATTTAATTTTCTTGATGAGTGGGAGAAGGAAATTAATTGATATTTTCAAATATTAGTAGCTACAAAGGTATATGATGAATGCATTAAATTGACTGCTTCATCAACATTAATTCCATTTGACATGGAAATCTGATAAGAATAGTGCCATGATTTTGCATTTGACCAAGTTAAAACATCTGAATATTCATCATCATACCCTAAGTTGGCTTGCAGGCTTTTTCCTAGGGGCTTACATTGGTGCAATTACTCAGGTTGTGTGAATGTGAAAGGAAGCACAGATGTGCAGATTGGCTTGATTTAACCCTCTTTTAGATCAAATTAATTTTAAGATTAAACTGATACAAATGCTTACTTTTTATGTCTAATTACAGTCAGGATGACTGTTCTCCATAGTAAACAAGTCATTACTGTTTAGGTTCAGGTCACCTAAGTACTCCTGAAAAACCTACTCAAACTTCTGTGGAATCAAAGGAGGTTTTGTAAGTTTGGAACTTCCCAGCCTGAGGATATCATAAGTGCTCCATGTGTTGGATCCCAGAATTTGGCTGCCATCACTTTCTTCTTTTTTGAAGACAATATGAGCTTTAATTGTGTTCATGTGCTTGCTAAAGATCAGTGATGCATGCCACTGTCATCCTCTTAAAATTCTCTTTTGTGTGTGGCTTTAAGAGTCTCAGAGTACTCTGCTCCAACTTAAAATAGTCTTGAAATCTCCATTATTTGGATCTTCTGTTTTCTTGAGCAGCTGATAGCTCAGTGTTAGAAGGAAATCAGCAGTGCCAACACAGCAGAGAGGAGGCTGTCTGCTTACCTTTATATTAATATATCTCTAATCATTAAGAAAATGGAAAGAGGAAAAAAGGGAGCCATTCTGAAGTCAAGAATAATGGCTTGCTTTACAGCAGTGTTTTCTTGACATGGCAGAGCTTGCTCATTTGTGTCTCAGACTTTCTTGTTATTCAACCAAGTAAAAGGGTTGTCAATCTGTTTTAAGCGAAGAAAATTGAACCGGGTTTTTCAGGAGTATTGGTCGGCTTAGTTATGCCAAGCTGTTTCTTTGGATGGTAATAATAGATTTGTGCTTCAGCAGTATCTCTGACACAGTTGACTAGTTTTTAAGTTTACTTTTTTTCCACCCCCTTCTCTGAAAAGCAAGTTGCCACCTGTACCTGGAATGGGAAGATGCGATCCAGTTGTTCCTTTTAAAAACACTTTTTAAAGAGAACGTATCTGATTTGGTTTAGTTGAATTTTATTTATTTCCTATCTTTCTTTGCTAGTTTCTCTCTTAGAGGCACATTAGAGTAGTTTGGAATATTTTATCAGTAACAATATATTAACAAGGAAAACTATAAACTTGAGGCTCTGGTTCTCATAATTCCTTTTTAGTTCAATTATTTTTTTAACCAGTTTTTACAAACCAAATGTTAATGCACATGCTTGATTGCTAACCACCTCTGGGCATCAAACCTGTTTTTTCTTGAGTGCAATAAGTGATTATCCAACTCATGCTGCTCAGAAAAAGAGGTTTTGTTTTAATAAGCAGTTTGCAGTTTGGCACACAATGCTGAGGAAAGCAACATTATCTCCAGCAGTAAACTCTGCAGTCATTGCAAAGCTTGACAAGAAAATGATTGAGTCTGTTTGTTATACCTTTGTGGTGCTGCCACTGCTGCTGATGGAAATGTTGCTGTTTATTCAGCAATGCAATAACACTTTCTGTAATTTATGGATGCACATTCCCCAGATTACTAAAGGTAATATTGTTGACTAAAGGAAAGTATACGAATGGATAGTTTCAGTTGTTCCTGTCCTTATAAAAGTGATTGACTGTTCACTTTGCACCGGGAAGAATTTGCACAGGCTCTTTCCCTCTTAACAATTACAGATTTCCCTTCCACTGACAGTTACAAATAACACAGAGGGTTCTAAGTGGCAAAAATGTACTGACTTCCACAGGTTCAAGGGACAAAATCCTAGAAATTCTAGAACTTGCCCCTCGCAGGTGGTATGCTATTTTGCAGTCCTTTTCCATCAGTAACAAGTTCTGTCCCTATATGCAAGAAAGTTAAGACAACATCTTTGTTGCATTTCTGCACACAGGAAGGATCGAGAAGTTGAGGACAGTGTGTGTGTATCTGTCTCTCTTCTCCTCTCTACCCCAACACATTTTTGGAGAAATAGTATGTATTTACCTGGGGGCCCTATCATGGCTGTCTGTGTTAAGCAAGGCTTGTATATGCTGTGGTATTGGCATAGGAAAAAAAAAAAAATCAATGTGGTAGTAGTTATGGTTACCAAATCTGGGGAATCAGGCAACTCCAGCAAGGCTAAAATTCAAGCCTTTGCTTTTCCAACATAGGAAATTTGCTTTCTGTCTTCAACAGACAAGTTCTTTGTTTTGTCCCTCAGTGATGGCTCAAGTGTTCGTGAAGTGCTTCAGCTACTTTAGAGCTCCTCTTCCAGGGCTTGTAATTTTACGAGAAGTTTTCTAAACCCACTTACTACTTGTATTATGTCACTTTTGACTATAGAGGTGGTGTTGATCTATGTATGAAAGTGTTAGGAGTAAAGGAAGTTTTGATGAAACAGATTTAAAAAAATATTCCCAAGACTGAAAAAGGGGAATGTGCATTCTTTGTTTCCCAGACAAGGTGGTTGAACCAGAATACTTACTGCTCATAAGATCTAGTTACCTGTTGGTTATGTTCAGTTAACTACCTTAGGCCTTCTTCACAGGGGTAATGGTGACTACAGGAGCTATGAAAGTAATTTGGCTTTTCCTCCTTCATAAGGCTGGGTATTTTCAGGAGCCAGTGCAAGTAGTTTTGAGACACATGGTCTATGCCAGAAGTATTTTACCTTGGCTGATGTTTTCAAGAAGCAATGTGGTTAACCTTTGTCACCAGTTTGATGGTACTTGTTTTGAAGATACCATGATTTCTGATAATTTTGTTTTATGTAGGTGTAGGTTTCTATGCCTCAGTGGAAAGTCTTCAACAGTCTGCTTAAACTTTCTTTCCTGTAATTTTGAACTATCAGGTCAGTCTACAGAAACAGGAGTTGCAACTTAACTGGAAACCGCAGTGAAGCTAGGTTGTTAGTTTTCTTGAAAACTTGCCTGTTAGGAAAAAAAGATTGAATATTATTTTGTAATTCAAACACTTTCTAAGTGCTAGAAATTGCTCCCACATCCTGTGTATTTCTTTTACTGTAAAATAATATTTGCTTTTCTTCTTTTCCCCTTCCTCCACTTAAGCAAATGTAAGGCAGCCCTTAATTGTCCACATGAATGGTAAGAGACTGTAGGGGCTGTGCCTCTTTGTTGTTGGACTTGTCTTTTTTTTTTGTTAGAACATTTTGCATAAGAGTATTCTTACTTTCCTACTTTCTGCACTAAATCATCAAAGAAAAGAAATGAGGGAATTGCCAGCCATGTTTGAATACAGAAAAATGTAAATGTTCAGTATCTTAGGTTACGTATCAAATATAGAGGACATGATATCTACAAATGTGAAATAGCACTCAACTTGAGCTATTATTTGTACTGGTCATCAGCTTGCTACATGTGCAAAGTGACTTGGACAGTTAAATTTTCCAGTAATACTGAATTAAAAGGAAATAAAGCCATTTCTTTGAAGTTTCCTTGGCTGAATTTATAGTTTATACAAATTATACCTGTGTTACTAATTGCTCTTATTATCCAGCAGCTTAGTAGAAAGCTCTTATTTTTGAATCTTTATAAAATATCATTGCAAGCCACTTGTATTTTTAACTAAAACACACCAAAAACTTTTTCTGTCCCCAGTCATGCATAATTTAAGGAACATTTTTTTTCAGGCTTAAGGACAGCTAATTTTATACTTCCTATAGCATATCCTGTTGTACTTAAAAAGTGATCTTGTGGGGAGTTCACAGAATGATTTAAAATTGCATAATTTTAAACATTATATCACTTTCATAATCTTTGCAGGCAACTTCAAAAGCCTTCTGGTATAAACTCCTTTCAGAAAGACCTTTTTGAAATTACTGTGTTCCCTTTAGATCCCTTTGTAAGGGTTAGCATTAAGTGCTGTGCTTTTCACTTGCATAATGCTGCTTATGGAAACACCGAACACTTAGCTAATGTCTGTGTGGATTTCTTCTAGAGCTGGACAGCAAAATGTAGCTTGAAAAGCCTTACTGGTTTCTAAAATTGCAATTTTGCTTTTTTAACAACTCAGCAAGGAAAAAAATAAAGCAACCTCCCAAACTAAAACAAAAAATCTCTTGAACTTCTATCAGCAAGAGTGGCATTGATGAACAGCTCCAATGTAATGGATGCATAACAGCATTGCAATCTGGGATATTGTTTAAATACCATAAAAAGCCTTGTTCATTTACTCTGTCTGAGCACTGTGGAGAAAAATGGTGTGATAATCCTACCATAGCAGGTGGTACTACTTTCATATCAGTATAAAATGGAATTCTGTGGATGGCGCTTTTTTTTCTTATTCACTCTTTTTAATCTTTAAATAAGACGATTGGTAGCCTGTTGGCAAGAAAATGGGCCCTGAATTTTTATTCAAAGTTATACAAGGATGATAGTTGGAATTTTTGGCAGGAGGCAAGCCATTGCTTTTCAGAAAATGCTGTCAGGGGAAGCTTTTTCTGAGTTACCTGCTGGGTCCAAGCTCTTTTATGTTGTTGTTGTGACAGGTAGATTTATAAGGCTTGAAATTTGTACAAATCAGTTGTCATTCAGTGCAAGCTGTCAATGTGTCAAGCTGTCATGCCTGCTGTGAGGGGATGCCTGAGGGGGTGTACAAGGGGGCAACCGTGGAGAAAGGAAATGAGTTCAAACAGACCTGAAATGGAGCTCACTTCTTTGGGTTTTCTGCCCCTGTAGAGCTGGCATTGATTTTTCTTGATGTTGAGCAACAGCAAACCTTAAATGACATGTTGTTAGCAATCTAAAGTTGCTGTTTATTGTCTTTTAAATGGCAGCAAATCATGCAGAAGAGAATATAGTGTGCGTTTTTGAGTTGTGCATGTTTAGCAGCATCCTGTTCGTGTCACTTTCCTGGCCTGGCTGGTTTCAGCTGGGAGAACTGCTGCTGCTGAACTGATGAACACAGCTTTATGAAGAATTTTGCAGACATGATCAGAAAAGAAGTGTTGCAGTCTTCTTTTTCAGAACTGAAGATCATAGTAACCATGAAGTTTAAATGGGAGAATATCAGAGGTGTTTATGTGGCAGAAATGGACATTTGATATACTTGCATTTATTAGAAATTACAATGTTAGGTTGGTTTATTGATCACATTCTCTGGATCTTCGATTCGGTAAGAGGGATCTTCACAGGCAAGATCAGTTGTTAAACTAGAGCCACCCTACCCCACCATATAACTGGTGAGCAGTGTTAATTTGATCGTATAGTCATCTTCCAATCATTTATTGAGTGAACCAGAATAAAATCTGAGCTGCTTTGTCACTTCATAATATCTGTGCAGCTCCTACATCTGAAGTGTTTACATTTGATGAAGACTGCACACTTGCTTTGACTGCAAGCTGTGATGGTAAAGTCTTACATGGCACAGCTCGTGTCACTTTACTCTTCAGGGTGGCAATATCAGTATATGTTAACTCTGTCCTGGTAAATATCATTAAGAACTGCATCTCTTGAATGATTGAGCATTTCCTGTGTGTGACCTGGCCCCTCTCCAGACTTTTTGTTCTCTCCACATCTGGACAGGCTGTATTTGCTTTAATTAGTCATAAGATTTTTGGCCCATTCAGTTGATTCTTCATCCATCAAGCAGTACTGGGAGGGGGAAAAATACTGGCTAGGGATGAATACTGGGAAGGTGACATTTGAGCAACAGTCAGCGTCTAGAGGTAAAAAAATTAATCAAAGATTTCCACGTAGCCGTTACCAGCTGGCATTCATGGCCTCTGAGCCGTTGAGCTAAAAAGTCTACAGAGAGGCACATGGCGCAGCTGAGTTTGTCTTGTAAAAGCGCAGCTGTCCAAAACATGACAGCTACAGCATTAGCAGGGCCATTAAGAGGTGTAGAACATTTCCAGGGAAATGATTTGAAAAATGACAATGCTGGCTCCTGTGTGATATTAATTATACCCTGTGCTCATGGCAAATAAGCTAAAATAGTTGGCAAGAAAGACAAAATGAGGTGTCTTGTTTCTGATAGTCATTTTGATCAGTCATAGTACAAACTGGTATAGCTTTTTAAAGAAACAATAGCACTAATGGACAAGCAACATTTCTAGTTGAGTTCTTTTTGAATTCCTCAAAATAAAAAGGCAAACCTACAGCCTGTAGGAAAAGGTAATGCATGAACCCTGAAAGCCAAAACAATGATAACACTCTTAACATCTAAGTTCTGGACCATATGTCAGAGAATACTTCCTGCACAGCTCCTAAAACTCTTCTAAAGAACAGCATAAGGCCCATAGTGTGAAACAGTCACATACAAACCCAGGAAAATTTGGCACTGCATGAATCAAATGTCTTGAGTTGTTCTATAGTGAAGAATGAAAGACATTCTGATAGCATGTGAATGGTGTTGAAATAAGACAAAAAACTACATTGTGTGAATATAGAGAGAACCAGGTATAAACTAGATGTTATTTTAATGGTCCCCTAGGAAGCAATGTTATATATTTCTTCCTGATAAAATGTATTTATTTACATAGTCTGCTCATGTATTTGTGGATGCAAAACCTTAGGCAGCACATGTTCATGCTAATTAGTAGGGTCTTTGAAATACTCATGATTATTTTCAATATTTAGTATTTTGCCTCTCAGTTCTTTTGAAGGTATGCATGTTTCTTGTAAAAGAAGAAATACAGCCATGACTGCCTTGATTTCACCTGGAAATAATTTTTGAGATTTTGTTTTTGTATTGGTAATGCTCTGTCTGCTGGTGTCTGTTCTTGCTATTAGGCTCACACAGATGTCTAAGCATGATGCCATCTCCTTGACCATCAAACAGCTGATGAGGTTCCTGTGTTTCCTATAGCATCCATTCTGCCCCTTTCCTGGAAAAGGAGTGTAGTAGGGTATTACAGAGGAGCACGCCTGCTTAGAAGGACCAAAGCACCATGGTCTGAAGTGCACACAGGCTGCATTGGTCTTGCTCTTCTGTTTGCTTTCTTGCAAAATTGTTGGTGCTGTGGCATGATAAGTCAGTTGAGGGGAATGCTCTAATTGAAAAATTATTGTATTTGCTTATTTATTTCTTGGTATTTTGGGTTTTCTGCTGGATCACTTTTCCATAACAAGTTTAACATGCTATTGACTAAGCAGAAACTTTAAAAAGTAAGCATTTCTGTAACTAGCTACATAAAGCTTGATGCTTTGCTTGGGTAGTGCACAGGGGACAGCCAACTTTTCTTAGTCTGCAGGTTGCTATAAAGTCAAGTTTTGTGACTTTGTGCTTGAAGTAGCTAATGCTGTCTGTTGTTCATTCCAAGCAATGATGAACCCAGTGTACCCATGGTCCTCTCCTAGTATGAAATACAGTATTCAGCTTGGCTATTCAGCTTTGGTTGATGAAAGAGCCAAATTGCTTGGATCTGCCAGCTCTACTGTTGAGCTGATTTGGTAGGAAAAAAAAAAATTAAACTTTGTATCTCTACACTGCTGCATTTACAGTAGAAAACCAATTGGTGTTACGAAGACTTGAAAGGGGGAGAGAGGTGGCTGAGAAGTATCTAAGATAATTGGTATTAAATTTTAACGCTTTCAGTCTTTTTTGAACTGATAGCGCTAAGTTTAAATTCTAACTCTGTACTAAGGATTAGAATAGAACTTTTCTGGGAAACAGTTCACCGTGCTGCCACAGTGCACTTTTTCCTCTTCTGTGAGACTCACTGCTGCCAGTCAACATGCAAACTTTAGGTGGTCCACAGGTCTGATCCTGTTAAATTAATCTCATAAAGAGGTTCATAATAAATTACAGTTTGCAAATAGCCTGTCATAAATGAAAACACAAGTGTGATGATGATAAACTAAGCATAGTTGGTGATTCTAAATACTTTGTGTTGGAAGTGATTTCCCCCCGTGTAGCAAATTCTGTTGAATAATGTTGAATTTATGTAAATAAGTACTGCCTTTCTCCCCCAAGATAATGGAACTTTAAAACTTCAGAATTGCAGCAGGGCAGGGCTTTAACACCCTGTGGAGACAGAGACCCAGGATCATTCCTGAATTCGTTTTTTCTATGCCTATACATGAAAAGAACTCCAATTTGCTGGCTTGCCCCAGGAAAACTATTCAATAGGCTTTTCTCTAACACTGGTGAGCAGAGCTTTTTTCTTGGTCTGTGGATCAAATACATCACACTGCTCTCTGCACTGATCCTGTAGTTAAATTACCCTATATAAACAACTCTTTGTTATTCCTGCCTGTGAAAAATGTTGTATTCTTTTGGTAAAGAAGAAAATAGACCTGGAAATAGAAGGTCACAAGCAGGTCAAAGTGTTTAGCTGAAAGGCTGGAAGAGTTTCAAGCAGTGAAGTTTTGAGATCTAAGATTGAGATTTAGTTGAGATGGAAGTTAAATTTTGTTGGTTCTTTTTTATTTTTTTTTTAAATGAACCAAATGTCTGGTCACAAGATTAAGGGGGGAAAATCTACTAAGGTCAATGTAGACTATTTGAAGAGATGTTTAAATGTTTTGGCTCTGCTATCTGTTAATCCTTCACTAAATGCATTGAACATGAGAAATAATACATACTGTTAAACCACCAAGTGCAGAGAAAATGTCTTAAAATTACAGTGTGTAGCAAATTAGAGTCTACTTGATATTTTCTTTTTCCAGAGCTGAGGCAGTCTGTTTTTCTTTTACCTTGTTTACCTTGAAAACATGCTTTAATGCCTGTGGTGTTTCTGTTAACCTCCTTGAACTCTTGTGATTTCATTCATGTGATTTGTTATTGAATGACCTTTCCAGAATTCTACAAAACACAACCTTTTCTTGTCAAACATTCAAAGGTTTGTAAAGAAAGGCTGTCATGGGGACAATAGTTGTTTTGCTAATTATAACGAATGTTTCCAAACATCCTTGAAAATGTAGATTCATATTTCTGCAGCCATTGATAGTTCTTTGTTAAAGTTATTTTTAAAGTATTTTTGAGCAAACCAGCAGTTTACAGTGTTTTAAGAATTATTGGTAATGAAGTATTACATATCCCAATGGGCTTCAATTATAAACCTTGTCAAGTGGGACTAAATATAATGAAGATACTACTACAGTTGTGAATCCTTATAGCTGTTTTCAGGTGACTCGGAATTGTTTGCCATACTTTGAGAAATGTTATAATACTGGGTAGGGCATTCTGAGATCAGACTCCACACAGAGGTTGTTTTCCTCCCAAAGTTGTGTTTAATTAAGGTGAGAAAAAGTCTTCTCTTTTTTAAAGAGGAATGAAGTGGCATAAGAGGAACTCCTAAACTATTTCTGTTGTGAGTGCAACTAAAAGAAAAGTAGTTGAGCAGTGGATACAAATTTCTTTATAACACATGGAAAAAAACTGCATTAATACAGAATTATGCAATACTAATGTATGCAATACAAAATGTATTCTTAAAATAAAATTACTGATTCTCTTTTTTTTTTTAATGAAGGAAGTGGGTAGACATGAGTGGCTATGAACAGATTATAAAAAAGAAATGCAAATATTTTGCTTTCAGAAGTTTATTTTGGATTCTGTGGGGGTTTTATGATTATCGGGTTGGGTTTTTTTGTTTTTGCAAACATGTGTTTGGTCAAATATAAGTCCCCTAATGTATTGACCTGATACCAGAATTTCTTAAACTATCAGTGTCCAAAAATGAAGCTTTTATAAGTTTATATAAACAAGACTGCAATACCAGGTAGAACACCTGGAGGGGAAAAAATTAAGTAGAATCTTTTTGTAGACTGTTCATCCTTTCACAAAAATATGGATTCATTTGTATTTTCTATGTATGTGCAGCACTTTGTTTTAACACTGAAGAAAGTAATTGTAGGTGGTAGCTGGTGATATTTCTTTTGAGGTTGAGTTGTCTGGTAATTCATAGTCTAATTTTGTCTTTTCTTAGAACTTAACTAGATGTAGCATAGAAGCCGCTCCTTTTCTATGAAAATGTTGTTTTTTCTCTTTCCAGCTCTTCCATCTTTCCCTTGCTGAGGAATTGCTTTGATTTTTTTTTCTTCCCTGTTGACATTAGGCACAGTATTGCTCTGAATTACCAGTTTACAAAGTGAGGTGTGGTGTCAATGACATGTAATTAAGTCTGTTGTATAGTCCTGACATTTACTGCTTATGTTATGCTGGCTAGTTTGGTTTGTGAAGAGCAGGAAATGGTCAGCAAATAATAAAGCAAACAGGAAAACTGAAACAGAAAGACCATTCTTAGTGGAGCTTATAGCAGCCTTGCTAACTTGCCTTTAGCAGAGAGATGAGGTAACATGTGCACCTCTACTCTTCAGTTTTATTGAAACTGCCAGAAATACATCTTTCTCTTAGCATATGTCCTCCATCCTCCCAGTCCAAGGGAATTCCTACCTAAGTATCTGACAAGCTGAGGAAGAAGAAACCAAAGGCAATGCTCATGTTTCCAAGAAGCCATACAGTCAGTTAGCAAATACATTCAAGGAAAATTGGAAATTCCATGATTAACAAGATTTATCTATTCAGACTTTAATGGTTGTGTTTTCTGATACCTGGAATTCAGAATTCCCTGTTTTAAAGCTATATAATTTGCAATCAGGTCATTCTGTGGTCTTAATTTTAAACATAAAGATTTCATGAATATCTGATGTATGAGCTTATTTCTGAGTTGTTACAGAAAGTTCTTTGTCTGAAGGAGTTCTCTCTCACTCGTTATTTATTCTAGCTCATGAAACTGTAAATAATCTTCTGCAATACTGTCACACTGCAGCCTCCACCTCAGTTGCATCTTCTCAAGTTGTTGCCCTTAAATGCCTGCACTTCAGTTTTGGGATATTTTATATTAAACCCAGTTTCTACTTCCATTAAGTGAGTGCTAGACAATGTTTTTGTGTGTTTTGATGCAGCACAATGTGGTATTTAGTCTACCTCATTCGAGAGGAAGAAGACTTTTTGTGTCTTGGCTGTCTACATACTGATTTATCTGCCTGCATTTTTCCTGGCTCCTGTTTAAGGCAATCTATCCAAAACAGACCTGTGGCTCTGTTGCCTCACACTCTATTTTTCCAGAAATAGAGCCCTTTCCTTGTAGTGGAGAACTGGCAAAGGCTCTGTGCTATCTTCCATGGTACAGTGATGCATCTATGGAAGCTCAGAGAAGATATATTTTTATTGTATATAGGGCAAAAAATCTTGTTGTGAGGATCACGGCCAGCTGTGGAATGGGAGGGGAAAGAACTGTGTTCTTCTTCCTTTCCTTTCTCTCTGCCCTGCTGGCCAGAGGCCGTAGCTGTGCTGTTGCCAGTGTGTGCTGCAGGTCAGCAGCAGAAGGCTCTCTGTGGGCCTCCCTGGCCTGCAGGCCACTGGGATGAAGAATGGCACTGGTGGCAAAAGCTGCCATTAGCTTTTAAGATTAAGTATGGCCAACCTTTGTTCTGGCTAGCTGCCTTTTCCTTTTGTAGTTGAAATTCTGTTAGATTTAGAAGGGAATTGATAATGACAAAAGCAACTATATTTTAGTTCCTACAGTTCATTATATTTTAGCCTGTATAACATCCAAGGTCTTAGTCTTCCACAGAACCAACACCATCTGGAAAATATATTTACTGGAGAACCCTCTGTTTATTCAAAGGCTTAAAATCAAAGGAAAGTCTCCAACAGATAATTATCTTCTGTTTGTTTCTATGCTGTCTTTGACCATTGAGTATAAATAGATAGATGAGAGAAAGTCGGACTAGTACTACTCATAAAATTGTAGGAGTATGTAAATTTATGTTTTCGAAAGTGTTTCCAACTTCTTTTTTGAAGTCTTTAGAAGGCTTGGGATAGAAGTGTTTTTCACTCTTTTTACAAGACTGTTCTTGAGAATCAGGCAATTTGTTGTAAAAAACAGAAGAAATATTGAAAATAAGGAAAGTTATTCATCTAATATAGTATGTACCTCATAATACTTATCCACTACAATCTTTGATCTTTCATAAATCAGCAATGGATGTCAGTGTGTGAACAATGTTGTCCAATAGGTTATTTTAAACATGTGAAGGTGTTTATGATGGGTAATTAGACTTCAACTATATTGTACTCTAGCTCTTTACAAAGGAGTGTGCCGCTGTGTGTACCATAGAGCTTAAAAACAATTTTATGTAGTCAAAATTTATGCAATCAAAATTCGTATAAGCATTAAGGAATTACTAAATGTGTATTTTGGTGTGCATGGCTGCTGATTTTAAATGCAATTGTAAGATAACTTGATTACAGTACTGTAATAACTGGTTTAATTTGTGTAAGGTCTAAGGCCAGGTGTTTGTATGAGAAATACATTTGGACTTACATTTGTTCATTTCAGAATCAAAATAAGAAGGGGCATGAAATTAAATGGCGAGTGATTAAAAGAATGATACTGAAAGTATCAAGAAAACATGAACTGTCAAAAGCTCAGAATTTAAATGGAGACAGTCTCTTACCATTTCCTTTTGCCATTTTTCAAATCCCTTTTTGTTGTTTGCCATGTTTTAAATTATGCAATAAGAAACACATACTGGTTATGATAGCAGTTACTTCTGTGTAATAGAATTTATTTTGTCCAATCCATCCCATCCCATCCCATCTCTACTTGAAAATTTTTATCTCTGTGCTGCCGTGTGGTTTCTTCTCAAGAGAAGATCTCCATTAGAGATTCTGTATTTTGGGCAGTGGATGCGCCCCAAACACCAGAGCCAAAATCATAGTCTTTGTGGAGACTCTGTAGACTTCATTTCATAACTGTAATATTTTTGGGCATATCTGTAATCATGTATGTTATAGTAAGCTGAGAATGAAGGGGAGAAAGAGTGTTACATGCTTTAAGTAAATATAAACAGTTAGGAAAAGTCTATTTTGTATTTATAGTTCAGCTTGTGGGGAAACAAACACTGAATGAAAAATGTGAAGAACTTTGTGCACTTATTGGCTAATGGATGTCAGGCAGCATGGTGATTTGCCTGCTTTATGGTTATTGAAAAATAATATACAGTGATTATGCAGATTTGACACCCAAACAGTCTACGGGGAATAAGCATAAATGTATGTGGGGGGAGAAAGCTATAATTCAGTTTCAGCATAATTCTGATTCAAAGTGGAGCTGAAGCAAGCTGTACTCTAACAATTGTGAAGGGACCAGTTGCAGCCTTGGCATTGTGCTCTCTTCATGACTTTACAGAACCTGACTGTACAGAACAGGCTCGTAGATAAGCTCACAGGACTTACAGCATATATGATGGGTTATACACCTGTTGCCATGAGCTTAGTTGGTCTGAAAATGGATATGCTGGTATTGTAAAGAAAAATAAATTTAATCAACACCTAAAGTGCAGGCACTTAAGTGAGCGGCATCCATTTCCAGGAGTCACCCCCTTCCATCCTTGACTAAGGTGCTGTGAAGAAATAGAGATGGGCAGTTAGTAATGTGGTGGTATTGAGGAATTTCTGCCCAGGTTTGGAGTCCTCTTTCTAGAGGGTAGACACACAGTAAAAATTCAATTCCTCCTTCTGAAGAGTGTTCAGTGTAGACACAGGATTTTTCACCCTTAACTATAAAACTCATTGTCCTAGAGATCATTACAGTGCAGCTCATTGTGGAGTTTATTTTTGGAAGGGAGTAAAGAGCAAACTGTGGGGTGTTTTTAAAAAAAGAAGACAAAACATTTTATGCATGGACAGTTGCAGCTGACTGTTCTTATCCTGGCACCAATTTACATCTAATAGTTTGGCATACATTTTCTCTCTTAATACTTCCAGGAAAAAACTAGAATATCAGCAGAGGACAGCCAAATGAAAATGATTGTTGGCTAAAAAAGTTGGAGTCCAGTTCTTTCTCCATAAAACTGACTTATGAAAAGGCTATGACAGAAAGTTATTTTATTCACAGATAAATCTGCTCCCTAGGTCAGTGTGTGACTGGTGGGAGCTGTGTGCTGGATGGGATAAAGGACAGGGTCAAACTTAGGGAGCTGCCTTGAGAAGAAAGACATGTGGAGACACCTGTTAGGCTCTTTCAAATGGGCAGCAGCATATGGGTGAAGGTGACTGGTGGGTTTGTCTGGAGTATGAAAGTCCTTGAATTCAAAGCTGTACTGAAGAGCTGGGCAGTGACTATGAAAGACATACCAGTCTTCACTCTGAGCCTCTGAAACTTTACATTGGTGTAATTTACCAACATTTTTCTCTAATCAGAACAGTAGAGCTGAACCCTGTTTGGTCATTCTTTCCTTAGGAAATTTTTCAATAGCAAGAAAGAAGGTGCTTGTTAATTCAGAAAATGTTGCTTACCAATTAGAGTCTGTCATTTTGGATGTTTTGCACACTGGTCATGACAAAGTACCCTGTCACTTTGGAGTCAGGCTCTTTGTAAAAGAGCCTGACCCAGCCTGGAGTGGCTCTCTCTTCAGCGCTGGAGTGGCTCTTTCCTCGGCCCTTGGACCATGGCATTCATTTACTTACGTGGAAAGCCTTATTTGAGCAACTCTAGTCAAAGGTTAAAAACCCATGTAGAAAGCCAGTCTTTTAACTGCTCAGCTTAACCACATTGTGCTCCATGCCCCCAAGGACTCCAAGCTTATGTTTGCAGTTGGACATCTGCCAGGAACTGTTCATTGACACCATAGGTTTATAGTTATAATAAAAAGGACATGTGTGTACCAATAACATGTTATGTATCTGAGTTAAAGGTGGATGTTGAGGGCAAGATTTTCAGTAGTTTGCTATCTGGAAGCTAGCAGTGAAGTATCTAGGTGAATAGAGGGCTTTTTCAGGCATGCAGTTGCCCTTTCAGAAGAGTGCAGCTTTTGCCTCAGACTTAAACAGTTGCTGGAGTTATGTAATAATGAAATTGAAATTAATAGAATTGCTAATATATGCTTTTGCATATCTTTAGGAAAAAAACCCACAGGACACAGTGTCTGGAGCCAACACCTCATCATGTGTGTTCATGCTATTCTTTATATTCATACCAAATGATGCATGGGGTGCATGAGTCATTTTGGTGGCTGGTTTTTAAAAGGGGAGAAGACAGGGCCTGTATGTGTGAGGAGAGAGACAAGCAGTCTTGTCAGTCTTGATTAGTTCTGAGTCGTTGATATTTTTCCTTGAGGATGAATAACAAAGAATTTCCTTTTGTCTTTGTGGTTATAACTGTGGTTATAAGCAGTTATCTTCTGCAGCTCTTAATTTTTTTTTGGGTATCGTAAGTGCCTTGGATTGTGGGCATGAGACAAGTAACAATCAATGTGTGAGGTAGAAAAGGAATTGCAATATGTTCTTCTAAACTAAAGCCTTAGGAAAAAAAAAAACAAACCAGTTACACAAAATACATTTCAAGAGTTATGGGTTTTGAGTTAAAGCCAAAGTGTCAGTTTTTAAATTTTTCTGAAATATTTGATGGAACAGTAAACACTGCTTTTTGCCACTAAGCTGCCATTTTTTTTAGCTTCCTTTTTTTCCAAGATTACCCAAAGTGATTCTGAGGATCCACTCCTATATAGCTGAAGCTTATACTGCTGGAACGATTATTCTTGTTTTTGATAGGTTTTGTTTTTTGTTTTGAACATAGAAAATTAACACTGTGTAATGGTTTGTGGATATGCAAGTTGTCACCAATGTATTTTTTTTTTAAGTTTTAATACATAAGAGCATCTTTTACATTAGAGAAAATAGTCATTAAACGGAAACTGTTTATTTGGCTACAAGCCCTGAGTGTGCAGGAGACATGTTAGTAAGTCACTGACATATGGATGTGATCGCTATTCCTTTGACCAGATTTGGTTTCTGCAGAGTGCGTGAGAAGGGAAGATAAATTTTGCCCTAGTAATACTGTAGTGACTCATAAATAAATGGTTACCCTTTGGTGCTTACAGTTTTCATTAAAGCGGCCTGAGCTTTGTTATTGACACCATAGGTTGCCTATTCAGGGAAATGCAGTAAAATTTATCAGTGTGCTTTCTACACCTAATAAATCATCCAAACAGGGAACCATATGGCAGATAAGACCTTGAAAATGTGGCTTCAGCATGTGAAGAGTCAAGTTGCTGAAATCTTGAATGATTACAGCTCGTGCATTTTCCCCTGGAATATCTTATAGTTATTTTACATGCCGTTTTCTTGTTCATCCTATTGCCTTTTTGTCTCTCTCTCTCTCTTCCCCCCTCTTCTTTTTCAGCAGTACTGTGATTTCAGAAAAAAGTCGAAAGCAGATAAGACATTTTTATAATGCCTTGCTGGTAGGAGGAAGAGGGGCAGGGAGGAGCAGAGACTGATGGGAAAGGATGATATATGTGGCGGCTGTGTCCCAACTCTCCTCTAGCCCATTGTCATTAATCATGGCTATTAGTTTTTTCAGAGCTGCCTTGTCTGCACAGTGCCTCAGAAAAGCCATTGTTTTTTCATACCACAGTCCAGGGAAAGCAGCGGGGGGTGTGTGGGGGTTTGGATGGGACCTTCTATAGTACTCCTTTCTCCTGTCTGCCTGAATCCATTTTTTTCTCTCTTTCTTTCCTTCTTTTTTTTTTTTTTCCCTTTTATTTTTTTTTACCTTGCCCCTTTCTTGAAGGGAAAAAGATCTCAGTTGGCTGTTTGTACTTGTGTGTAGGCACTTATCTGGTGACATAAACATAGTTCAGACAATTGTAATACATATTCACTGACTAGTAGCTTTGGTATGCACTCTGCCATCCTAAGGTGATTTTTTTGAAAACAGAGAAAGACTTGTACTTGGACACCTTCTAATCAGAGGGCATTGTCAAGATGTGAAGACCTATCTACGATACATTTTAAAAGAGGCATTTTAAAATCTCAGTGTTCTTTATCCCTCAGTTAAAAAGACAGTTTTTGTCTAAAGTTGGTATGGTTCTGCAGCTGCTGTGTCCTTGGCTGCTTCTTGAGTAGACAGAAATGAAAATCTTCCATTAAAAGTGCCCTTCTAATAAAAACAAAGGCAAGTGGAGATAAAACACCAAACTTTCATAGTGGCAGAAAGATTAAAATGTAGTCAATCAAGCATCTGTCTAGAGTATGCTTTCAAAACATCATAATGGAGTTTGTTGTTCTAAAAACTTTCACAAATATGTGCGGTGTAAAATACATAAACAGCACGACTGATAATAGCATTTATACATTCACAGATTGGCAGCCAAGATTCAGCAAGGATTTGTATTTTGAAAACTCAGGCATGTTATTGTAATGGCAAAGAAAAACTTGCAAAGGTACAAATGTTGGTTACATTTTATTACAGAGAAAAATAGCATATTGGAAAATTGTTAAATTTTGGCTTTTAGAACTTTTAGAATATGAACATAGGTGCATGATCTAGTTACACTTCTGCAGATTAAAAGGAACAAAATGTTAAAGCAAGTGGTCTTCCTATTTACAGTTTCTATTCTAATAAAGCAGTAATGGCTTGAAAGTTAAAGATTCCACAAACAGCGGTAGCTGGAGAGAAAGGTACTAATTCTTTAAAATATTTGGTATTATAAATATCTATCTCCTTGAATCAAATTGCAGGTTGATCCTCATGATTATAAAAGTCCAAGTGGTTTGTTGTCTCTGGAATTAAGAGACATCTTAAGGAAATGGATAAGAAAAAAAATTGGAATTTTTTCTATCACTTTTTTAGAAAGCTTTAGTGTCTGAAACTTTAAAACTTTTTTCCAACCTGCAGGTGAAGATGAAGCTCCTGCTACAAGATGGCAAGAAAACCCTTCTTGTAATCATAATGCATGACTGATGCAAAACATTTTTCTTTTTGCAAAATTGTTTTTATTATCAACAAGATCCTTGGATCTTTAGGGCAACTGTGCTTCTGATAGACCGGCTGTGTGGCAAACTGGGCTACAGTTGTTTGTGAAACTTCTGCTAAACATAAGTGATTTCATTTCTTTTTTTTTCCCCTCCTAGTTTCCTAATATCTCTGTGGCAATATATTTCTGCAAAAAGCGCAAATAATTTAGTTTTCTCAATCTGCCCGTGAATACAGTAGGGTAAGTTGGGATCTTAGCAGCCTTTCGTGTAGTTTGAGTCTTGTAAAGCTGTTAATATTGTACACTAGGAATATAGTCTCTAGGGAGATTGGTTTTAAAACGTGGTTTCTGTGGTTGCTTAGTTATGCTAACATGGGATGATTAAAATTCCTCCTCAGGAAAAAACCCCAACTTTTCCCACTATGTTTTAGGAATTCCTATCACTAATGGTGTGGGCTGGTGGTTACCAAGCCCTTGAAGTAATAAGAAATTTATGTAAATTATTTTACTAGAGAAATGAGAAGATTGACTATTTTACTTCAGTCGTTATTAGTGGAAATTTTGCTAAGTTGAAGTTTCCACTGAAAGTACTAGGCCGTGTGTAGGATCACTCTGTGTGGCTTAACTGGAGCCAAAAAATGGGCATACAAAGGCATTCTCTATGGTTAGATGGGCTCTGGTTTCCGGTCTATTTTCTGGGTTTTGTTTTATTTTTATTTGTCTAGTAAACAAATGCATGTTTTGGTTGAGATTGTAGTTGGTATCAATATGGGATTTTGAGAAAAGGATTTGGAGCGCTACACTTGGTACTAAGGTGCATGTGTCAGTAGTCTACCATACCTGAAAGAGGGTTTAGTGAATGAGACGACCTAATGGATCACAATTTGCACTTTTGACATAAGAGTTTGTGTTTCCTTCCCAAAAACGTGGTGTAGAATGAGCAGGCAGTTGCTAACTGTCTAGTATACTGAGTATTTTTCTTCAGTTCTGTATAAGTGATTTCCTCTCAGTTTTTTTGGATGCTGAAGTGTTAGAGCTTGTCAAGATGAGACTTCAGTTTTTCTGTAGGTAACTGTGGGATGAAAATTGTTATAATATTCCTGGGAAAAGCTTTGCTTGCATGCCTTTAAAACACAAATCCACTGCCTGTATAGAAAGTGTCTAGAGTATAAATTGCTATATCCCTTGAATTGTGCAGTGTTTGCCCCCAAACTTTGTTCTTGAGTGCTGTGATGACCTTTTAAATCTTCATCGCCATCTTACTCTGTTACATTTCACCTCCAAGCCTTGCTTATTTTTTCCATCTTTTTTTCCCCTCCTCTTGTCTTCTCCAGACTCTTGTCTCTACTGTCCCATATCATAAGGAGATTACCCCAGACACAACAGTATGTACTCTATGCTCTTAGTCTTTCCTGGAGTTAATCTTCTCGTTTTCAGCACCAGGAAGGAAAAATCCCTGAAACATGACTATTACCAGATTTGCTTCTATCCTTGTGACTATCAGTGAACATCAGTCATCTGACACAGAAGATATATTCTTTTAAATTCACGGGCTGGTTTATCAGGGATTTTTAGAGGGAAAACACTGTTTATACATCCTTAATTTCTTATTTTGATGTCGGCCCTCCACCTTCTTAACACCTGGGCACAGGTGTGCTGCATGGTATGCTGAACAGGTGTGTTGAGGAAAAACAATTTAAAATATATTTTGGATTATCTTGAAGTAGCAATAAAGATGGGTGTGGGAAAAAGAACCAAATATTTTTTCCCTTGAGAGACAAGTTATTTTATTTCTCTGTGATGAAAGAAGTGTATATGCATGGCAATGCATGATACAGTAATCAAAATAACACAAAAAAAAAAAGCTGAATCTTTAATTTGTTTTAATGCATTTGCTTTAATAGATGACCTTTTTCATTACATTGCAATCACTGAGTAAGGAAGTATGTTCTGTGAGGAAAAAACCCCAGCAATAGTGATTTCTTTGTAGTGCTTTGGAAAAAAAAACCCCAACCAAACATCCATCTAGCTCATCTAGCTTGTGGATCATTATTCCATTGGCTTAATTAAAATTTTTTTTTTCAGAAATCTCTAGTGATGAACACAGAAATAATAATAATAAATCAGAAAATTAAATCAAGAAAAAAAAAAGCCCAAAAAATATTTTCCTTGACATATCTGAGAAACTGGAAGCCTGAAACAGCATAAATAAATAATGTCATTCTGTAGTATGTACACACATCATTGTGTGTAGCCTTTTCTACAATTTTTATTTTCTGCAAAGTCATATGTTTTTAGCTGTAATTGTGGCCTGTGCCAAATGGTTCACCTTGTCTTGCGTAATGAGTATAAACAACTGGTCACTGCACTGACCAATGAAACTAATAAAGATGTATGGCACTGTGCTTGCTTAGGGAGTCACATACACAGCTTTAAACTATATGTGACATTTATACCATAGTAACATGGTTCCAAACTTTCTCACTCTTTGCTTACAAATTCTGAAGAAGAACAAACTATTTGACTGATGGTTTGCTAAATTTAATATGCTTAGCAAGTGAAATTATTGCCTACTCTAATGCTGTGTAATTATTAAGATACACTGCTTTTAAAAATACCAAGTGAATAATATTGATTTAGTGAACTGCTATTTAGAAAAATGCCAGCAAAGGAGGAATATTTTATTTTAGCTGCCTTAGAGCTGTAATGGGTCTGCACTGAGATATGCATGTGGAAATAAATTATGCACAAGGTAAACTATTTCGTTATACAGTACCCATAATATTAATTAAGCTGTAATTTTACCAACAAAGCTTTAATTTAACAAATAAACAGGAATCATCTGTACTGTTCTTTGAAATATACAACTTTGGGGCTGTAATAAAACATTCAGGAGCACCTGCAATTAATTTTAAAGCAAATAGTGGGACTAGCAACTTTAAAGGGTAATTGTAATTTATAATTTATTTATTTGACTTATACTGGATATAATTACAGTTATAATGCATTATTATTTTCATTCAAATGTTAGATCTATCTAGTTTACATTTAAAGTGGGCAGATCGGGGTAATAATAGCATATATATTTTCTACTCTTCACAACAACATGCAAAGTAATAGATACAGATGGATCACTGTCATCCAGAGCAGTTCCAAAGACACTTAAGCTTACATTAAAATAGATGTGTGTATTTTCTCTTGATCAAGACATTTATGCTATATTCAGAAGTTCTGTGAATGCCACATTTGTACAGTAAATCTCCTAAAGTATTGGTATGACTGGGTGGTATTTGTATTGGAGTATCATGTCTCACGATTTTGCTGGAAATGTTATAAATGGCTGATTGTGGCTGTCCTGTTGGTCTTTTTTTTTTAAAAAGAAAATTTTCAAGACCATTACACTTTCCAAATTCTATTTATTATTTTTATTTGTATTTCTGTGTGGAGAAATAGAACTGAGAGAAACACTGGTGCAGAAAAAAGGAAGCAATTATATGGGCCTGTTTTGTTTGTGGCTAAGAGAATGCTGAAGTGGCAGATTTGCAAATTTGTAAGCGAGGAAAGCTTAGTGTTCATCTTTATCAGCCAAAGTGGTTTCTTGTTAGCTGAGCAGCAAGCTAGAAAGCGACCGATTTTGACAACATAATTTACATCTTTGTATAAAACTATTGCTGGCAGCCGAACTAATTTGTGCTGGATTAGGTTGTTTGTCTCTGCTGCTGACTAACCATGCAATCTATCAGGGACCGTTTTCAAATATCACTTTTCAACTGTGCCCTTGAGAGGAGGAATTGATCGGGAATATACAGAGTAAAATTACTCCAATAACTTTATAGAGAAAACAATTACTGAATCATAGAGATGTGAATAATTCTGAAGAGCTGAAATAAATGTAATGAATTTAGCTCTGTGCCTATCTTTAACATACAGACGCCCAATATATTAACATAAACCACTCTTTTGTTTGTTATTTTCTTGTTACTTTGAACACTAAGGAAGATTTGTGGTGCATGTATAGATACTGAACTACACTAACCTACTGAAATAGTCTAAGTTGTGTTTGTGAGATCGTCTTTCCTTTCAACCACACTTTGCAGTTCCTATCATAGAATGCATAGGAACGTTCTCTGTTGTGTAAGTGCAGAATAGCTTTGCCCACTTTTCCAATGGAATTGTTAGTTTGAGTTTAATGACATATAACGAAAAGAAGTCCTACCAACACAAACCCATGCATACTTTGTCACGTAGTCTACATAGAAACATACCGCCAATTTTATAACAGGAACAAATACTATGGTTTTGGTTTTTTATTATGAACGTGGCAGTGTTCTCTTCCTCTCCTCTAAGACTATGGGTAATAGAACAATATAAGGTAGGAAAACCTGGTTTTGCAACTGATAACCAGTCCTTAGTTGTTTATAAGATGCTCTAGATTAGCTAGCAAACAAAAAACCATTAAGCACCTATTATTTTAAAGCAGTGGCTACATTTTTCATCACATTTCTCTGATGAATTTTCACTTGTGCATCCTGCTGGAGGTAATTAATTGCTTTCAGTTCAGAGGAGTAATAATGCAATAAATTATGCTGGTATTTCTTGTCAGGGAAGAATCATATTGCTGCTTCCTTACTAAAGCAGGACTAATAATGTAGCTGGAGCCACAGACTCAGAAAGTACCTGTACCATTAAAATTTATGTAAGGAATCAGAAGACTAACTACTCCCTAGAATTACATTAAAAATCTGATTCTTCTGTGTAAAAGTGGCCTCTTGTGATGACAGTGCAAGAAATGGGAGACTGATGCTGTGTCTTCATATATATTCCTTTTTTTTTTTGACCTTGGGCATGTTACTTAACATGCCCATGCTTCAGTTCCCTAGTTATGAAACAAGGATGATGGTACTGGCATTCACATTGACCTTGAGGCTTTACTAAATTAACATTAAAGTTGCTTGATAGTGTAAGGAACAGGAATCCAGGTCAATTTATTATTTCATGATTATCGATGAGTATGTCTGCTGACATTATTTCTTTGGATTGCAGGACTCTAAAGAGAATTATTTTAGGTAACATTGTCATATCGAAATAGTTACTCATAATGAAACATGAGTTAAATAATACTGTAGTTTTGAGTTATGTTTTAGTTGAGAGAGAACAGAGAAATATGTTAATGCCTAGAGAAAGGATGTTCCAAGTGATAGCTAGTGCAGAGCTGGTATGCAGAGTGGCCAATGCTTAGTGATAATAATACCTTGTTATCATTAAAGTAGCTTTTAACCAGTGGTTTCCAGGTTGGCTTCTGAGTGGACAGGTAATATGTAGCATTGAATGATGTTGCAGCATCTCTCTAAAGTCCAGGCTCTCCAGAAAGCAGTGTGGACATGACAGATGATCATGCTTGGAAATAATTACCATTCTGAAATTGCCAACAACTATAAGGTTGGTAAGCTAAGCAGTCACAAGAAATATTAAACTTGCATCCCTGTAAATGTAACCTATAGTAATCAAAAAACCCCAACCCCCCAACCTTTTCAATATTTGTTTCTTATTGGAAATCTTCCATATGATTTAACTAAAACTGTCATTCTGACTTTGCAGCTACTGTTGCAAACACATATATGGGTAACTAAGTGCTCTCTCTCTCACTGGAAGAAGAGTGTAAATAGTAAAAAGATTGCGTCACTGCATGCCTCTTTTTCGGGGGTGGAGACTGTGTAATGGACAGATAACCCAAGAGACCGTAACATGGGCATGCATGCCTTGCCATCCTTCATGTTCAGTAGGTGCAGGAAAACGATCAAAAGGGGACATGTACTACCAGTCAATTCACAGGTATTTGTTAACAGCAGATAAAAACTTGGGAACCCTTCTGTCAGAATCTGGAATGGAGTTTAATGTAGTAGGCACAGTGAAGCAGAAAACTTCTATTTCTCCTTTCACACTTCACTTCTCTACCTTCCTTCATCTAACCTTTCTTCACCATTGCCACTCCCTGGGTTCTTAGTGAAGTCACCTGTGTTCCCACCTCCACGTCAGGTTAGTTTTTATTGCCTCCTGGCTTTCTCTTCGTTGGTTTACAAAGAAATAATTTCTTGGTTTCTATTTTTGATTAATCCTGTTCTCATTACTGGTTCCTTACTTGAGCTTTCTGAAAGGTCAGTGCTTTGTCTGAGCAGGGGAAGCACAATTTTGTCATTAGGGAAGAATGAGCTGGGCAAGTTAATTGTGAATGTTCTTCAGATTTCAAGAGAGTATGGATGAGTCTTCATTGATTTCTTCTAAAGGCTTTGATTTGATGAGACTTTAACAAGGATAGGAAGCATGCTAAGCAATTGATATTTAGTGAAGTTTTAGAAAACACCCATGAATACTGAAGAAATTCAATGTCTCTGTTTAAAATTACTTGAACAAATTTTAGGAGTTCAAACGTAATGCCTTAAACTCTGACAGTTTACTGGCTGGTGGATGATCTCTCTTTCTGAGCTGTCCTTTCAGGCATTCTGCTCTCTGTTTTACAGACTAATCCTCACAGCATATGGTAGTTGGGCATTTGAATATTTTAAAGTGTATTGATTCAGTTTTAGATAATAAAACAGAGTTGGATACTTTTTTACGTCATTCTAAGTAGATTGCAAGTATAAATTTTTAAACTGGAAGACACAAAACTTACAAGTGACCTAGACCAGATGTATTGAAAGTTATTGCCATGTTTGGCCTTCAGCTCTGCCTGTACTTCACTGTCAGACAAAGTGTACTCAATTTGTTCCAGTTTGGATTCTTTTATTTGCCAAGAATTTCAGATAAGCTGAATTCAAAGAATGCAAGTCTTATAATGAAACCTGAGTGATAGGAAGAGATCTGGCATTTCATTATGTCTTTTGACCTAAGCAGGGTTTCAGCTTGACCTTCTAGGCTACAGAAGCTTTTGTACTAAAACTCTTTCACTTGTCTTGGATCTACTGTTGTGTGCCTAAGTGAGAGCTGGTTGAATGGGATGCTTAGGAGTTGAACCGCACAGCTCTGTGGGCCTTTGAGGTTTTTTGTTTGCCTTTCTTTTTTGGATTTGGGTTTTGTGGTGATTTTTTCTGTAGTTTGGGGTTTTTTTGGTTTGTTCTGTGCTTTTTTCTGTCTGTTTTGGGTTTTGTTTGTTTGTTTTGGAGTTTTTTTGGGTCCCCCCCAAACCTGTAGTGTTTGTTTCTATGTATGATTGCTGCACTGTGTGTACTCTGCTATTTTTTCCATGTGAAATGAAATTCCTGTTTTTTCCACTAAGCTATCACCTACTGGTTTTAACAATGGCAACTTGCAAGATTAAAGCCTTCAGAACTGAAAATGTTGGTTTTCATCTTGTGTGGAGAATACAACATTCCCTATGCCAGTGTTCTGCAAGACAGTGGTCTTGAATGAAGTGAGCCCAGAGAAAAACATTTTCCCCTTTTTCTGCCATGAAGGTGGGAGAGGGAAACAGTTGCAAGGAGATTCTTACAGTAGGTAAGAATCTACTGTGTTTTCCTTCATTCTTCTGTCTTTTGGACTGTTAAAGGAAATGAATGTTTCACTTTTAAATGAAACACAGAGTTTTGGGAAAGATATTCCCCATATTTGCCAACATTTTGTCCCTCTAGGCTGGAGTGGCACAACTTAGCTCTTATTGCACACCAGTCTTCAAATTTGTTATGTTTAGAAATCCTTTTTGCCCCCACCTTTTTCATCCTTGTCTTTGGCTCCCTAGCTATGGTTGCAGTTCAGAGCTCTTTTGCTTTGCCAGATTTCCCTACCCCAGTTACTGAAAAAAAGTCTTTCAGATCCTTGGATCTCAACCTAACAATTGTCATGCATAGCATCAGTCTTTCTGGTGACAAACTGTTCCCTCCTCTTGAGCTGCTACATGGCACTAGACAGCTGATGGCAATGAAGTATTTGTCACAAAGGTGCTATCACCTGACTGTCTCTGTTTTAGGATTGATGGCATTTTTAAAGGTAGATAAGACTTTGCCCAGCTGTTCACATTCTTTCTATGGTACAAAGCTTTCCCCTTCTAATAATTTTTTACTTTTGAGATAATAATAACTATACTTTCAGAGTGGTGACAAGGTGTGAATTTTGAAAAAGTTGTTTGTTCCTATTCCATACCAGAGATAAAGCCAGCAAATATTTAAACCCCCAGCTTTTCTGGGGGCTTTTCCAGGTGTAGGAGTGCTTCTGGGAATGCCTTGTTAAGGCCTCATCGAAACTAAATAATTTTGAAAGCCCAGATAATCATAAGGTAAAATACTCTAATTACACTGTATAAAAATGGCCATTGCCTAGAGTGCTTTGTGTGCTCCAAGGAGCACTGCTAGATTGTTTCCTCTTTTTCCTGTCTGTAGCGCACCCTTCCACCTGATCCAGGTTATCAGGCAGTATGACTGGTGTTTGGTGGACTTTTCCTGATTCAGTATTGTTGCACAGGAGAAAAAAAGGTTGGTGAGCAGTTATTTAGGCTTGTGAGTGCTCTCCAGATGTGCACTGTGGATATTTAATGCCTAAAGTACGTGTTTTGATAAAGGGTGCAAAAAGTGATTCATCACAGCATACCATACTCTGTTTTTGTTCTGTAGTACAGACAGTACAAAAAAAAGAGAACTTGTTTTCCAGTTAGGTTTGAAAGTTAGTGATCTGGCCAACTACAAAATTCTCTTGTATATCAGCCAGAGTCGACTCCTCTGTGAAGAGAGGTAACTCACCTGTCTTCAGTTCATGGGTCTGAATTTTCTTCTGGGTACTAGCAAGGCTTCTTGCTAATTGTAAAATGAGTTGGGAAAGAATGTAGTGATGGGACTTCAGTTTTACCCTTATCTTTGACAGAATGTGGCTGCCCTTACTTTACTGATTGATGCCAGACAATTTAGCAAGCCTATTATTTTCATTTACCTAGATATTGAGTTAGTTCATGCAGTGATAGGAGTCTTGCAAGTTAGGTTTTTCTAATAATTTTCACAGAATTTAAACTTTTTGCCTGTATGTATTGTTTTTTCATTAATGATTAATAATTTTGAGCAATAAGAGCTGAGTTACCTTACTCTGTAAATAGCTGGTTACCTTTCTGATCCAGCCCCTTAGCATCCCAAGAATGTTACCTCCTCCTCTAAGTCCTACTTGGACAGAGTGGCAAAAGAGCCTTTTTACCCAGCAAATAAATCTTTTTTTTTAAGACTTAGGCTGAGCATTGTCCCTGAAGTATGGAGTGTACTGAATGGAGAAATCTTCTGGCATTGCCAAAACTTTCATTTTGTGACTAAGATAAATTTAGATGCTACTGTAAGTAAGAAGTCTGTCACTTCCCCTCCTGCAGTCATACTAAGTTCCATATTAAGCTTCAAGCCCCATGTGGTGGTGTGTAAAGCAGGCAAGGGTGCAGGCTCAACATCTGTGGCAAAAATCTAAGTAAACATCCCACAGTTTTGATAAACACGGTGGTTTGATGGATATTCATGATGACTATGCAAAACCCAAGTTTTGTCAGCGTCTTCTACAGTGCAGACTGCATACGACTTGTGAGATCCCGAGCTGCTGGGAGCCCTGTTAAAGTCTCCTGTGCATAAAGTGAACGGCAGCACTTTGCACTGGCGAAACAACACCCGCACACAAAGCTCCTGTGCTTAATGCCCAAGTCCAAAGGTCAAAGATACGTGAGATCAAAAGAGTCCTGGGTCTTTGTCCTTTTTTCTTTATCAGCCACCTTTGGTTGGCCTCTTGATGAGGGCTTCTCCGAGATGCTGTTTTTGCGTGGCGCTGGAGGGGTGGCCTGGACCCTGCTCTTGATGGCCAGTGTGGTGAGCCAAGGGCCGGCTGTTGCAGCCAGCTCGGCCTCAGCTCTGACCTCACCGGAGCCCCTTCCGTCTGTCCGGCTGTCATCGCCAGTGGCATCGGCCAGGAGCCCTTTGCCAGGCTCCTTGCTGCTTCATTCTCTCCTAGCAACTGTACCAAAATTTTATTCTGCCAAAGAAGGTTCTTTAATGATGTTGTTTATGCAGACAAATAGTTAAAATTTCACATCTAAAAGATTAAATATTGTAATTGCATAATTAGAAAAAATGTTACATGATTTAACATAGCATTTTTCTATTTATGTAAGTGACAACTAATGGTTTCTTTTTTCTTCTAGCTTTAGGAAAGATTCTTCAACTTTGTAATTTTAAAACATTTTCTCCTACACATGTCATTGTTCTTTTTAATAGGATCTGCCAGAACAACTCTGAGCAAAAGCTCTGCATTTTCACATTATTATCTCATTGTCTATCCCTAGTGTTATAGCCTTACTGTGACTTCCTAACTAATCAGCTATTTCAACTTTCATTCCATAAGCTTTATGTCTGAGTGTAATTAAATGAGCATTAAGTCCTTTTTTTACTAGCAAAGCCTGAAAGTTCTGATATTACAGTAATAAGTGTGAAGTGAATTTTGAATGGCATTTATATCCTTTCATGGGCTCTAAATGTTTGATTTGCATAACTAGTTAAAATGATATCAGAGCAGCATATTGATTTAATTCCATCTCAGAAAACTGTTAATTAATAATGATAATAAATGTGTCAGTCCTTTATTATCTGCTTTGAATTGGTGATGATGTCTATATTAATACTACTTCAGTAATAGACCTCTGCTGGCTATTGTTGGCAAAGCTTTGACGGCTTGAATAACTACCAATCAGAATTTATAAAATTTATTGCAGATCAGATTTTAAAAAAATAGTCATTTTATCACATGCGTGATTTTATTAACACCTACTACTTAACATTTTATTTAAATGTATCACTAAGAACAGAAACTGGCAAGGCTTTTGAACAAAGGAGAGGTTTGAATTTCTGAACTTTTTTTGTCCTTGCAAGTTAGATTGTAAAGAGAAAACACACTCCTTTCATGTGAAGGAGATAATGGAAAGAACTATGTACATTTCAGGTTCCTTAACACTTTTACAGCAATATCTTTAAAAAAAATCCATAAATATGCTAGGGGTATTGTGTGGAAAAGAGATGCTTGGTCACTAGAGGTTTTCTTTTTATTGTTGTTGTTTTGTTATATGGTTTTAATAATTTTGTGATATGTGTTACTTCAAATCCTTCTTATTTCAGAATGAAATTAGATTATCACCTATTCATGTTTTTGCTATCATTGTTTAGTGTTAAAAGAGAATTAGTTTAAAATCTTACTTTCCTTTTTGGACACTGGCAAAAGAGTTCTTTGTCTGTGCTATTTAAGACTGGATTTTGGTTCCTTTTTCAGCAAGGAACATTAACTGTCCTAATATTCAATGCAACTGCATTGCAAGTGTCTAGAAAGGAAAGCACTCAGCTTTTGCCAGCAGATAATGTTCTGTACATTCCCTTTTAGTTGAGGAAATATTTAGGAAACTGACTCTGGAGACACTGGATTTAGTTTGCATGGACCCTTAATGTAGATCTTGAATAATTTTTTTTTTTCAAAGTATCTTCTCTCTTAGTGTTGATTACTTTCCCTGTAGCTGAATACTTGGGTTCTTCACTTTTTATATAAAAAAGGTGTTGTTTCTGCTAAAAACTAGAGGAGCAATTCAGCTGTTGATAAAACTTAATGTTAACAGCACCCAATTGAAGACTCGCCTGCTAAGTTTAATGCTCTGATCGCAATTTTAATAAAAAAATTAAATTCTGTAGTATCTGAAATGTTTGTTTTTTTACAATCCCTTGGAAAAATCAGGCCCTTAAAATTAATGGCCTTTTCCTGTAGAGAAATACTGCTTATGAATATGAGTAGCTCTCAGGACAGAAATGAAGGGAGTGACAAAATACTGTCATGCTTCTTGTTTTCTAAGCCCAACTCTTCTCTAAGTTACCTTCATGCAGTATTGCGTGGACTGCAGTGAACTTATCTGCTCTGATGTGAACAGGCGCCATATGAAAGTGGCTTCATAGCACCAAACCTGGGCTTATAAAATTTTGTTAGGAGGGAGTTAAAAACATGGTAAAGAAAACCAAACCTGAACTTTACAAGTAACATAAAATTTCTGAGGACTTCTGTTTTTGTTTGCACAACTGTGGTGATAACTATGACAACAAAACTATTTTTTTTGTTTTCTTACAGTGATAGTTTATTGTTACCAAAAAATCCATGTAAACAAAAGGAGTTGGTGTGGGTTCGGTTTTTTTTTTTAATTAGTGCTAAAATTTTGAGTGTAACCAGTGAAATTCTTTGTGTTTCTGGGAAAACACTAGTGGAATTGCATTGCTTTCTGTCAATTCTTGCTTGCCAATTGATCTACATTTAGCAAAGTTTTGTTCTGATTTTACACCATGGTAGAATAAGGCTCTAGTCCACACTTGTGCTATGATCTTTAACCAGCACTGTGGTGTGTGGTGATGATGACTCAAATGAAAATACTGGCTCTCTCTTTAAAAGGATGGCCAGAAAAGCACGATTTGAATGGTGAGTGTTCTAATAACCTACTAATAAGTGCATGTTTTAGGAAAGAGCCACCAGTGTCCTACACTGTTTCAAGTATTGAGATCCAAATTTATCGCCATATCCGTGTTGACAGACAGTGAGTACATCTTGCTTGGATGTTGTGTTCTCCCTCTTAAGAAGCTCTGATCTGTTCTGTGGTGCTCCGGGAAGGCGCTATCGGATGTCCAGCTTTGTCAGACCACAGCCACTCACCCCCAATATGCTGCTGACTCAAAGTTTCTTGCTCCCCAAAGAATGGGGATTTGGTCCAGTTCCACTGAATGCTTTGGCCACCTGGTTTGCATGGAATTGGTAATTTTAATTTATTGCCATTTCTGAAAGCATCCTTCAAAAGTTTGTTAGCCATTGAAGCTGGGAGAGAGACAGTGTGGAAGTCTAAGAATAGAGGTAAAATGTTGTATTATGTTTCCTTTGACAGTGGGTCGCCCGTTTATGTATTTTCTGAAGTACCTGACAAGATGATGTATGTTGAGATGAATAGCCATCAGTTACATTTAAAAATGCCTTTTCTCTTTCTGTAGTGATTTTCTAAATTACTATGATCTTAAGCTATAACTGGGTATCCATATAGAAATTCTAACTAGTTTTTCAGAATTCATCTTTGCTATATTTGTTTGAGACAATGTTAAGCACAGACCATTGCAGCAGCCTGTAAGACTGGCCCTTGAAAGTTCATAAAGGTAATAGAGAGGGGTTAACTATTCCTGCTTAGGTTTGTCCAGACCTTTGGAGTTAAAATCCCTACTGGTGGTTTGTTTTGGTTTGGTCTTGGTTTTGTTTGCTTGTTTTGTTTCAGGATTTCTTTGTGGTTTTCTTTGCTTAGTTTTTTTTAAGCCAGTATTAGATATTTTGTAGATACAAGTATAAAGAATCTCGATTTATTGAATATGTTTGATTTTTTTTGTTGTTTGTGCCTTTTTTTCCCCTTTGCTAAATTTAATGACTTCCACCCTCACAATGTTGGGTGAGGAGGCACAGCAAGACAATGCTGGTAAATTATTTTAACTTGCACTTAAAAAAAATGAAAAGCTGCATAAAACACATTCACCCCTAACCCCTCTGCCCCATGTCCCCCTCCTACCCCCATCTTGTCTTCTGTGTCCCTCCCCCTCCCCCCCAGTTTTATGTGAACATTGAAATATATTTATGGTTTTCTCCACTGGCATAAATCAGATGTAGGTGACAATATACCCAAATAACCTCTTTGATGCATGGTTTTTGTTAATAATTATGTGCTGCTAATAATTAACAGGTGTGTGAAAAAATGAATTAGTAATGAGGAGAGAGTTTGTAAGCCGTCTGTTATCATCCCTTGACAAATGCAAGCAAGGACATAAGCTGAATACAAAGGCCCTTGATTATAGTTTAATGGTATTTGATAAGTTAACCCCTTTTGTCACATAATGATGCTGAGCTTTTATTGTGGGAAATTTGCTGTCCTATAGTGGCAACATCTTTTTCTTTAAGCCAGCCTTTTTAACAAGAAAGTAGTCAGTAAAAAATACAAAGTATCAGGTTTTGAACTCCTTTTTCAAAGTAACTTGAGAAGTTTTAAAATTTTGTTCAGTATTTTTTCAGTGTTTACTGAAAAAGTAGCTTTCATGGGCTCTTCCTCAAATTATGGGAGGAAGTGGATCTATAAACTGTCCATATTTCCTGAATTTCAGTCCTTCAGACAACGAGCCCTTTCAACCATCTGCAAGAGAGACTATTGTGCCAGGGAAGCACAAGGTTTCACAAGTGGCAGTTTTCGTCTCTTAAGCATGAAAAATATGCTTAATGGTTTTCATAAAAGAAAGTGTGATTTTGATTCTAGTGTGGCCTCCTAAAAATGCTCAGAAAATTCTTGTTTTCAATAGCTGAGGTCCTGGTTTCACTGTGTGCTTCTAACCAGTTGCTGTTTGTGGAAAAAGTTTAAAGACAAATGATGGCAGTTGAATGGTTTAAAATTTATCTCTATAGAAAAAAGGCTGTTTGGTTTTGCCCAGATAATTTTGTCAGACTTTTGTATTGTTATGTTTTATCTAGTATTTGGTATTTATTTTTATGATTGATTTATAATGGTTTAGTCCACTTTTCTTCCATTGGTTTCATTTTTCAGAAGGCCTTTTTAAGTGTGTGGTGTATGTCTGTAAATACCTGTTTGACCTCAGAACTTGAAATTAAGATACTACATTTATGAGAGAAGAATATCTGTAACAACACTGTACTATGCTCATGACCACTGAATAGCTTGAAAAATATAATGTACTTTACTTAAAAAGGGATCTGAATCTGCAAAGCAGGATGGCTGCAGGCAATTCTATTTAGTATTTGAAACGTGTTTACTTTTGTCTTGGGAGACAATGAAAAAAAGCTACTGCCACATTGCTGCCATTCCTATATAGTCATCTCTGCTGGCAGTAATAGATACGTAAAACATTGGGGATGTGATTTATTAAGAGAGGAAGAAAAGCTTAGAGGGTTTATCAGTGTGGGACTTGCATATGTAGAGACAGCTAAAGTCTGCCAAAACTTAATTTGGTACTGTTTGTTTTGAGACATAGCTTTAGGAGAGATTCAGTCAGTTTTCTGTGCAGCAGCTTTGTGTTGAGTTAATATCTTTCAAGAAGACTGTGGAGACAAAAGATCTTGTATTATTGAATTGTTCAGAAGAAAACTGCTCTTGAAAATGTCTTGAAAACTCTCAAATGCTGATTAATTTTTCGATATTTCATTGGCAGATTTTCCTATTTTCTTTAAAAACTCTAGCAGAAGGTCTCCTGTGATGTGAAAGACAGAATGGCAAGGCAGTCAATGGAATATCACTATTTTATTCTAAAGATGGTGTGCTGTCTACTTAGGCACTGCAGGATATTAGAGAAGATCAGCATAATACCTGAAATCAGTGACTGCAGTACTTGAAGGAAAGAGCTGATACTTCTGCACAAACTCTTGTGAACCTTGGGAAGCCTTGCTAGCTAATGAAGCTCACAGGTTTATTACTGACCCATCCTGACTTAAATACAGTCTTTGGAATCTTTCTATAACATGGAAGTCATGTTCTTTAATATGCTACACTAGCATTCCACTTTTTTAAAATAGATAACTTACTGGAGAAGTAAATGTTCTTAAATACTCTGAGATTTGCAATGATTTCTCCTTTGTTATTTGAAGGTGGGATCTGACTGTCTTGCAATTTGGTGTTCCTACATTCCAGTCAGTCAACAGGAGGGAATTCCAAGCTGCTTAGTTTGAAACTCGTGCATGTTTGTCACCTTTGTTCCTTTTTTGGAGTACTGTTTTCAGTGCTCCTTTTGGGGAAGTGGAATGAGCCTAACTCATTTGTCTCCTAGAACTCAGAGATGTAACGATGCCTAAGACTGCACGTGGCGCTGCTGGAAACAGTCGCTTGGTCTTTATTTCATTCAAGTGGTACTTTGACCTTGAGGAGGGCCTGCAGGCCCACCCTGCCTGTTGGGGAACTTGGTCAGTCTCCATAGTGGCTTGCTGCATAGACTGAGCCCTGGGGTTTTTTGCATCTCTCGACAAGTTAATTTGCTTTGGTTGCAGCCAGGTGACTGTTTCGGCTGGTGGGTCTGTGAGGGGATCATATTTTATAATTTTGAAACTGAGAAGTTAGTTGAGAAAGTGTGTGTTGCTAATCAATTTGGAAGACACTGAATGCTCTCTGAGAACTCCTTGTATAGGTAATGAACCCAACCGGCTCAAACCTACGTGAGCAACTGCTTGCAGTTTGTTTGCTGTGTTTGTATAATATACGTGATGAATGACTGGTCTTCAGCCTTTTATTGTCACTGCTTTTGCACAGTGAACTAAAATATCCATCTCTTTATCTTCAATTCTTCGTTTCCTTTTTTTTGTAAGCAACTTCCCGAAGGGGAGCCTTGCATTTGTTAACTAGTGTTCAGTGACTGGTGCGTCAGCTCAGCTGAGCAACATGCCAACACTAACTGCTCCTAAATAACATCTATTTGCATAGTGCATTGAGAGCTGTGAACTCTCCTCTCATTAAGTGTGTGAGAACTCTCGCTCAACCAGAAACACTCAAAATTGAGCTGCACTCCTGTGGGGTTTTTCTACTGTGAACCCTTCCAGGGTATTATACCATTGTGACACTTTGTGGGGTGACGTTGCAATGAAGGAAAGGAATAACGTAAAGGGATTGCATGCCTTGGCTTCCCATGTAAACTCTTTCATATGCTCTTCTCCCTTATCCTGCCCTCTTACACATTTCTAGATGTGGGAACTTAATGTTTTTGGTAATATTTCAACAATAGTCATTTAATGGTAGAGTGAGGAGGAAATGAATAATCTATTGAAAACACCCCATTGCCAAATTCAGCGCTCTTGAACTTCAGTTGTGCAGTTCTTTGTGTGAAATTATGTAGTGATGTCCAGCAATATTTTATTGCAAGTTATGTTTTGTAATACTTGAGCAATATATAACTGTGATCAATGTTGTGACCTCAGGGAAATTGCTTATATAATTACAGAAAGTTTACAGTAGTAAGACAAGGAATAGGGGAAAATATATCACTGTAAAATATAAATATGTTTAAATTACATTTAGGATTTGGAATAGTTCCTTGCTTGTGTTTTACAGAGTAATCTGTGATTTAAATCAGGTTTAGTTGTGGGGTTTTTTTCTAAATTGGGTATTATAAATCAAGAGTAGTTGCTGCATATAGCACACAAGAGGATTTCTTATACATTTTAATGTTGCATAAGTAAGAAATACCAGTAGTTCAGCAGTAAAATTGCAAATGTAAGCAAAAGCGAAGATTTTTCTAAATTTAACTAGGTTGCATTTGTTTAGTAAACTCTAGCAATAATTTACTGTTTTATTGCATTTGCTGTTGAGAACTTGCTCACTTTAAAAAGGGGAGGAGGGATAGAGGAAGGAGCTATGTTATAATTGCTCTGGAACTGGGGGGAGCAGATAGAACAGGGGAAAATACTAAACAGTCTGCATACAATAGGTTAAAGTAGAGGAGATGATAAATCTTGGCAAGATAATTTGTGTCTGCAGAAGACTAAGGAACTTCTGGTAATGTGCATTCTGTATTTGCGGGATAGAACAATTCCTCATAAACACATCAAGCTCAAGATGTTGTAGTTATGCCTTCTTAAGTGTTTGGTGACATGAAAAATAATAGGCAGCTTTTCTTATTAGTGAGTTTCAATATGTAAAAAATAGAAATTGTAGTTATGCTTTAAAACAAAATAAACACCTTTGTTTTGTAAATAAGGAGGTTTAAAAGTTGATTTGAATTTGCTCTACAGTTCTGCCTATGCATGCTTTATCTCTGGGTACATTTCTAGATCTCTCAGTCTGTTAATATAAAACCTGGCTTAGTTTAACTGTGGTTTGAAAGAAGTGAACAGTGGGATTGGTCTGGATGATGTTGATTAATAGGTGTGTGAGGGTGAAAGACTCCAGGGCCAAGCAGTAGGTCCATCTTGGTGGCATCTGATGTTGATTGGCTTTGTCCTGCGCGGCTGCGCTGGAAGAGCGGACATTAAGATTAAGTGATGCTGTCGTGTTGAGGAGCGCTGCACTGCATCATTCTGGGAAGAGACAGCTGTGGTGGTTAATCCTTCATCACCAAGGGAGTGCTGCCAGCAGAAAGATATACAGCCAAAGATAACCCTCCATAACTTGTGCTAAAGATCAGAAAACTTTGAATTCACATCCATCTGCTTAGTCTGGGGTGAAGATGAAAGATAGGCAGAGTAGGAAATAAAAAAACCTCCTGTGGGATTAATCTTAGACAGAACATGCAGCACACTCTGAAAAGGCAGCAGCTAAATTTTTACATGTATCGTGAAAGAAATGGATCATTTGAAATCCAGAAATTTAATTTCATTTCAATTGCTTTAATGTTCCTACTCATGATGCTCATTTAATATGTACACCACATCCTTCCTGGAAGCAGTTCACAGATGCCAGGGTTCATAGTGTAAGGTTTAAAAAAGACAACTGTCTCTGCATTTCTAAGTGAAGCACGGGAATGGATGACAATGGAGCTTTTAGCATAATTTGTGGTAGAGAACTTTGTTATTTACTTTTATGTTTAGCAGGTCAATTCCAAATTATTATACATCAGATAAGAATATATTCTGCCTTGAATGGTTGTGAACAGAGCTATATTGTTATGCATAATTTATTCATACAAACTGAGAACCGTTACAAAGACTAGCTCAAGTTGTCATCTTTGGAAATTAATTGATATGAAAGAATAAGATAGCAAAAGGAAAAAGATATGAATATATTGCTTTGGAGGGAGTCTTTTAAGCAATAACTAAATTAATAAAATACAGTTTGAATGTAGTAGTTAGTGGTAATAATTTGAGACATCAATCCATTATTTTAACGCAGGCTGTTGTTTTAACATACATTTCAAACCTTAAAAAGTTCAGTACTGAATAGTGGAGAAAAGGTGGAAATGCACATTTAGTTATTATCATGGTAATAGTTATTGCTGCGAGGAAGATGGAATATATCTTGAGCAGGCTGGTGTTTGGGTGGGGGTGGAAGTAGAAATCCTCCCTGTTACAGCCTTGGTGCCCAGAGGAGTGGAGTGTCAGTGGCGGGCAGGAGCAGTGCTCACTGAGCCTGGCCTCGGGTCTGCTTCAGCTGGAGTTTGGCAGTCAGTGCCTTGGGAACCTCATCTTGTCTGTTCACTTGTCGGCCTGCTACAGGGTGTCTGTAGGAACAGAAGAGAGAGAAGTTAGTTTTTAGGGGATGTGAAGGCTTAGTTCTTGCCTTGGATCAAGAAAATCCAGAGTGAGGAGTGTAAATCTGCTGATGTCTTCTCAAGTGTAGAACAAGATGGTGTTTTAATTTCTGTTTTCTATTGATCTTATTCACTTTCCTGTAATCATGAAAATGACAATTAGAAGAACATTTCATCATTTGCAGAGGAAGTTTCACTTTTAGTTGTATCACTAAAGTGTCCCATGAAATAATCCGAACTTCCTGTCTCCCACACTTGTGTGTGCAAATGTAAAAATTCTTTTTCTAGAAATGCTTCTGTTAATATTAACAGTCGGTGTTTCTAGATAAATTAATCCTACATTTAAATCTTAGGTTATGACATCTCTCATGTAAAGGTTTAATATCTTTTAACATGTCATTTGAATTTAATTAGAAATAATGAACCCAAAAGATACTAGTTGATATCATATGGGACAAGTATTTCTAAGCAGGCTAAGTGTGTTAGTGAGTTAATTTAGCTTTTTGGCAAAAATTCTAATTACTTCAGTATCTACATTACAGTATTATCTTAGAAATTAAAATAGCATTTTTGACTGTTAAAAGGGAATTGGAAAACATTCGAATTAGGATAGGTGTTGGGAGAAAGAAGTGTGTATAAACGTGCGAATATGTGAAAAATGGCCACTTCCTTTTCTTTGGAACCAACTGTACTGCAGAGTCATTAGAGGAAGAATAACAAATAATGCTCACATGGTTGCAGGACTATAGACTGAATATAAGTTTTCCCACAATAAATATGTGAGAATGGGCAAATGAGTGCACCTTCTCTTCCCCCAAGTGTTCTTTTTTTTTTTTTTTAACTTTGACTAAAAACTGCATAAACTTGATTATATCAACAAGTATGGGATGGCTGAGGTCATCTTGGAGCTCTGTTTTTAGTCTGGCTTTCCTCTGATTTTAGATTTGGTGATGGCTTAACATTGCATCTTAAAAGTACTGGCAGTTTAGAGGCAAACGAAAACGAGCAGTTCTTTGTATAATCATATATTTTTCCAAATCTAAATAGTTAGTAGAACACAGGTTGAAGTGAGCAGACTTGTGCATGATGAACACTAAAATGCCAACAGTTAGAAAGGAATGGGTTAATACGTTGACTAATGTTGTAGGTTTATAAGAACTGGCCCTTCTCTTTGTTCTTCTTTATCATATACATTTATCATGTTCAACCTGGCAACTGAAGCAAATAGCTATTTAAGTTGTAAAAAATGAATCACTGTGCAATTTTTTGAACTGTATGCTATAACCAAGCTTAATAATATTATACAACAGAAGTTGTAAGCCTTGGGATATTTTTCCCCGCTTTAATTTTTTTTTTTTTTTTTAATGAGGCATGAGCATTTTCTTCTTTCTGTATGGAAAACCAAAGAGCATTGAGATGTGTTTAACAAAGCTGTAATTTCCTGCCCACTGGTGAGGACTAATGGTGAGTGCTTACCTTCTGCTGCTGCATAAATAAAGTATATTTAGGAATGGTTGAACTGTTGGATTGTGTGAAGATTTGGGATGCAGGCTCTTTGGCTTTAAACCTTCTTTAGAAGTGACAGAGAAAAATAAAAGTGTGAACTTACTCATTAAAAGGAAAAAGATGCTGTGGGAAAAATCTTCCATCCTCTCTGCAATGTAGACCAAAAGGTAAAAACTAATATGTGTTTGTTGTGTCAGCTTATTTTCACACTGCTGGATGTTGCACGTTTACAGCTGGTTCTGATGCAGCTGTCAGGGTACAATTGATGAGCATCATCATTTAAAGTGTAAAAGAAAATATCTTGGCATAGAGGGACATGATAAAGTGCCATCTACCAGGCATTGTGGACATATGTAGCCACCATTTCTGTTTTCTCCTCACTCTTTGCATTTCTTTGCTGCCCTTGCCAGAATGTGCAGAAGCCATTGGGAGCAGCTCAGCCCAGCCTCCAGCCTTCTAATATCACTTTGGTAGTTGTCAGATCATATGAAATGTCAAAATTCATGTGGCCTTCGTGAAGAGATATATTTAGTACAGCTGCTGCATACCTACGTAGTATCTCTGACATTGACATATTAGTTATGCTGTCTTTTGCAATCTGATATCTTTAAATTTGCCACCTTGTTAAGTTTTGATTAATGTGATTCCATTTCACTAAAGTAATTGGCTTGGCCTGTTGTAGAAAATAATCAGCCTTTCTACGGAACAAATGCTAGAACATGCTAATGAGGGAGTGAGTTCGTTAAATTGATGGCGTGGAGTGACAGTTATTAATGATTGTTATGATAAACAGACGAGTGCGAATTGGGATGAGTTGGGCAAAAGTGACAGTTTAAAAATAACGTATATTGGAAAGTACTAACGAAGTAATATACTGTTAGGAAAACAATCATGCAAGTTGTCAAGGGAAGAAGTGTAATTATACAGCTGCACGAGCTGCCTGGGAGGACAGGGACCTGGCTGATAATGGACACGTTTTTTGTTGGCAAGGGGAAAATATGTTATGGCAGAGAGGAGTACAGATTGATAAATTAATTGGCCTTTCTCATTGTTCCAAGAGCAAACTTGGCCAGCAATAGCCAAGCAGATTAGGTAAATAAATGAAGTGACCAGCTCTTCCTCTGCATCTGACCCATTCCCTGCCCTTTCTTTTTAATCCACCTATGCATGAACTGCCAAGTCCAACTGCCTGGGGTAGCAGTGTTTGCATAAATATAGTTCTCCTGGAAATACTTATGACTTTAAAAAATGAGATGCTTTGTATTATGAAGAGTTTTGTCTTAAGATGAAGGTTAATTTTAATAAGCCATCAGCCTTATGCAATGTGGTATGAAAGTATACTGATTTTTAAAGTAAAATGTAGTCAGAGCTGTCCATCTGAAAGCTTACAAGGGAAAATAAAGATTGCTAGTAGGGTTGTTGGGGAGGTAGAGGCATGGTACTACTTCTGCTTATTGTTGCGTGAGGTTGGTGCTAAATGGCTTCAGGTTCTTGGCTGTAGGAGAAAGACATTTGTACTTCTGAGACTGACAGCAGTGCCATACATAATTCAGCTGTCAGATTGCCCATCTCTGAGTAGGAAACTCATTGGAAAAGCAGAGGATAAATGTGGAATATTATCCTAATAAGTATAAGGAGATACAAAGCAAGAAGGCCATTATATATTTAAAAAAATAAAAAGAAAATAATGTAAAACAGCCATCAGAAAAATTCAGTATGGACACTGATACTTCATCTGCTGTGGCTAGTAAGAGTAGTAGGTAGCACATTGTGGATCACTTCAGTCTCTGTTCTGATGCAGAGGACTCTGGGAATACATTTGGGCAGGCATGGAACTGAGTGGTCAGTGCTATTGCCCTTCTTTTACTTGCTTGTTTGCACTGCGTTGCATTTAAATATTAACTTTCCTTCATGGAAACATGAGCAAATGACCATATTTTTCATAAAGATGGAGGAAGTGGTTTTGAAAAAGTTGGCTAAGAGAAAGCACTGTTATCACTGTCAAATTCCATCTGCTCAGGACACACCAATGAATAGAAGATGGAGAAGAGTTTAGATTCTGTATGACAGCCTACAGCCATATCAGCACTGAATGGAGCCTGTAAAATGCTTACTTAGCCATTTCGCTGGATGTTTTACTGGATTCAGCTTGGTCTTGGTCTTGCAAGGGCTCCAGTAATCATGTTACCAATTCCTCGTGACAACCCTCAAGAACACAATCTGTTCACGAATCTTGCTGTGTTTCCTGTGCTGCCCTAGCCTTCTAGTTTTCTCTTATAAGCACTAGTTTGTATAGTCTTAGGCTTGTAAACACCAATTCACTGGATACAATAATCTAACTAAAATGAGCAAGGATCATTTCCTATTTAATAATAAAGTCTAAGCCATTTTCCTAATAGGGTTGAGTGAAATCCCTCCAGTCCTTGGTTTTCACTGTTAGAAAAAGGAAGAAATATAGAAATAAATTTTGGTTTCCACAGAACTTATAATTTTCCTAATAGTGTCATACATTTAATGTGTCAGGTATAGCTTAAGAAACTGCTAATTAGTATCTTAATGCAATTTACTGTGTGTAGATTTTATCATACTGAACTTCATTGTTCCAATCAGAACATGTAAACCAGTGACTAAAAAGCCTTTTTATTAAAAAGAAATGTACCAATTACCAGATTACTTTGTAACAGAGGGGAAACAGGCACTAAATTCTGAACTATACTGCACTTCTCCAGATGAAGAAGTCCTGTTTTACCATCACATTACTTCTTGAATGGCGTAATGTATTAAACTGTTACCTAAGCCTAAAACAGAGTATAAAAAGGAAAAGCAGCCTTAACAAGATCTTAATTTCAGCATGCACAATTTTGGTTCTGCCTCTCAAGGAATTATGTTGTTTATACTTTGCTTCTATTGTCAAAGAGTCCATTTAGGTCCTTAGCCTTGTCCTGTCCAGAGAGCCAGTATTGCTCCTGCTCTTTCTTGACTGTTAGCGTGTGTCTGCCTTGTCCATTTTGTCTGGATAAGGCTTGTGCTTAGGAGGCACCACTTCTGCTCTTCCACGTGTTTGGATCTGCAGAGCCTGGATTCTTCTCAAACACAGTTGAAATGGAGGATGTTGCTCAGAGGTGCATCTGATATGCTCCATCTGCTGCTGAGCATCCAGTCTGTGGAAACAGGTTACATGAAATAGCCATTAAAATCCTCTAAAAAGCATCTAACGTTGGATATTGGGTCCTTAGCACCCAGAGTGTTGCTCTGGAGGTCTGCTCAATTTGGACCTCACCGTTTGCTCGTACGGATATAGTCCTGATAATACTTTAAACTGCATCTTCATAGGACATTACCGTTCCTTTATCTTTTTACTTAATCCTATTTTTTTTCTTCATTTCTGTCTTGCTGCACTGCTCGTATCTGTCTGGTTCATGGCATCGCTACTATTTTAAATCAGGACTGTGGCTTGGCCTTTGTGCAGTTTTTGATTGTGCTTCTTCAGTTTTTATTTTTCAATCACTTTTGAGAAATCTCTGTGGTAGTCTTTTTAAAATCTCTCTTGACTTGGCTTTCTTGGAGACAGCATTAACAACAGCTATTTCCCTAAGCAGAGACGTTGAAAGAAAAGAATCTACAGCTGACCTAATAGTTTTGAAGGGAGAGGCATTTTTTTTTGACCTTATTATAAACTGTATAGGTGTAGAAGAGCCTCATTTGTTTTTGTCGTGGTGTAAGAAGGATATAGATGGTGAATGGGAGGTTGTTTTGAGCTGTGGAAGGGAACATTAGGTGACATACGGTTCACAAGGTGAATCCAGCCTGTGTCCAAACAATATGTATAAATAATTTACAGTATTAGCAGGAGTCACACATCCTTGAAGAACAGCACATTGCTGCTGTGCGCAGATTTCTGCTTCTGACAATAACTTTGCTTTGTGAATATAGACACCTATTGTACTAACTTTTTAAAGATAATTATGGTGTACTTCTCTGAGGCTTTTCCTTTTTCCTTATGGGGAAATAAAGCATGTATTTTTAGATTGTTACCTATGGAGACTGAGTGCCAGTGTATGTGTTGTATAATCTCCCCAACTAACTGTGGGTGAGTAAATTCCTGGGTGGGGGAATGGGTGAAGCTGGTGGAGGTGACCAGCTTTGGCCAGCAGGAAGGGCCTGCCAACCTCGTGGCTGTGGAGGGGCTGCAGCGTCATAACCCCGTGCTGCACTGGAGAGAGAATTGCCTCGAAGAACAGGCAGTGTGAAGTCGGGTGGTGTCAGAGAGAGGGAGGCTGAGCTGCATAGGAAAACCTGGTGTTTTGTGGACAGCAGGCAGGCATGGGTATGACTCTGCAGGAAAACAGAAGTGATTAGTTCAGGTACTTGTAGAATCACAGGATTGGAGTGAACCTGTCAGGACATATGGCCTCAAGGGGAACTGCCTCAAAGGAACAAAACATTTTGTGTTCCTCAGCTGTACAGAGAGATGGTCATACTTACACTTACCCTGTATTCAGTATTCTTTTATCTCTGAATGTCTGCTTTAAGGGTAGCAAATGTTAGCCATTATATGACAAGCCTTCATTAGGCTGGAGGAGAGGCTGCAATTTGAGAGCTGGGATGGCTCTTGGAAGTTTACCAGCCTAAATTCTACCAAAATAACCACATCAGACAGAGTCTTTACCCATCCTCTTTGCCTCTACACAGTCACAGGTGTTTCTACTTGGCATTTTAAAAAGAAGGTGCTGGTTGGAATTTGATCACTTGCTCCTTCTCGCTGTTCCTCTGATCCAGTTTTGTACTGTGCTAAGCCAGAAGTTTAGCTGTATTTACCAGCTTGGTGCTATAATGAATTATCAAAATAATGAAAATTACCTAAAATTAACTTAATTTTAAATGGTGATAAATACTGTGGAAAAAACAAGAGTCCACCATTCCTCAAAAAGCGACTGTAGTGACTTTACAGTACAGGAGAAAAGCAAAGGTGCATGTGAGAGAGAAGTGTCATCTTTTTGAGCTCATTGTCTTTTGGCTTTCAGTACATAGCACAGTCTAGAGAGAAAGCAAATTACTGAAACAGATTGTCATTAATCCTTGCTTTTCAGTAGCAAACAAGGACCCCTCACCCCATCCCTCTGTTACAGCTGAAATCACTTGAGAAGGGTAAACGATTTTTCTGTCCCAGGCAGGTGTTTCAGTTTCTAAGTCTTATATAGCTTCCACCTGGACCTCTCTTTTTAAGTCCATGTGTAGAATCTCTTTTCTACTTTCAGTTGCGAGGACTTGGTGGAAAGAAGAGTTTTCTTACTCTGAAGTTCAGTACTTCCAAATCAGAATTCAGAAAAAATAATTTTTAAACAAAACAGGGATGCTCTGCTGCTGGAAGTAATCTTCAGTCCCTAAAAAGAAAGAGGTATTTATGCAGGAGCTTGCTGCTGTGTGCTGCTACCAAAGGAGGTAATGCTGTGCTTTCTTGCTTTATGTGTTACTCAAGTGTGGTTTCTTTTTGCTAGGTATAGCCTTGATATTTCAGTGTACTTGAAAAACAAATGTTAGGCATCAACCTTATTTGCTAGGAGTGTTGTATTCTAAGAAATTCAAGGCTTTAGTTTTCTCTTTGGGACTCTTTTTGGAGACTGAACTTGCATGCATGTGGTTTTCTCTAAGTTTGTTAAGCCTTCATGAGGGAAGCTACATGGGATTCATTGGTGATGACCTAGTGGTCATTGCATAGGCAATGATATAAATTACTGCATGTTTTTTGCGTAATGTTTGCCCATTCTGGAGAAACATTTGTTTACTGAGCATATTTGAGAAAATTTGTCGTTCTGTTGAGACTGAGTGTGTGAGAAAGCTTCAAATAAAACTTTTGTAGTTGTGGGCAGTAAACTTCTTTGAGGCATTAAGAGATCATCTAAGAAAAATGATTCATTGCTTTTATTATCGAAATACAATCCTAACCTTTGCTGATATTTAAAGGTGTATAGTGGCGTATTTTGTGGAATTGAATAATTTAAGCTTTGTAGAGCACTGGGGTCTCTTCATGATCAACCCACACTAGTCTCTTTGTTTCATTATACAATAAATGTGGATAAAGCGACTGCAGGATTGTTCATGTTGTTTAAAGGATGATATTATTAATTGATTCTAGAAGTAAGGGTATTAAGGCTGAAAAGAGAAGCATACTTGGTCTGGGTTTGGGCAGTAGAAGAGTTCCATTTTAGTTACTAATCCAGGATGAGATAAAAGAATGAGCTTCCTCTTGAGTATGACATGAGTTCAGAATTCATCAGGTTACAGACTGTTTTTCAAGCTTTGCATGGGATAGTGAAGGGAGGAAACCTGCAGTGGTTTCCCAGTGCTTTATTAGCTGTCCTTGCTGTATAATATAATGCCGGAAGTACTAATTGTCACTTGTATCGATTTGATATGGAGAGTAAAACTTTGCAGAAAGTTCAATTCTCTTTGTAGCAAATACAAGGGAAAAATGTGAGGTAAAAATCTCGGTGTTCTCTAGGCATGCTATACCTGAAAAGCAGAGATATCTTACAGAATTATATGGAGCAGTGCTTGATAACTCTTAATGAGTATTTTAATGCAATAATAAGATAGGGTAGTAAATTTAAATAATAAAATTTTTAACAGATTATTTTTTAATAATTAAATCCAATGTAACTTGTTAAATAGTCACAACTATTTAGCTGATAAAATTTATAATTATAATACTGGATCCATCTTTCACAAAGTAGCATTACTGGTTGCATGCTGTGTTTAGGAATATGAAGCTTAAACTGTAAATGTAATTTGTTTACTGCTGTCCAGATCAATTTTTGCTATCAATGCTGAATACTTGTTATAGAAGTCAGAGCGTCTTAAGCATATGTAAAATAGCTTGCAGGCACTTAGAAGTTTCAGGAATATCCCAATAAGACTAACGATACTCTTTAATTTAGACTTAAAATGAATGGAAAGCTGTAGGCATTATTTATTCTAATAATAAATTTGAACAATAGTACATGAAAGGGTTTTGTTGCTTTGTTTTTTGCTGTCTCAGCAATTTAACAGATGTGAATGTTCCTCTTTTCCAAATTGCAAAAGATTTTGATGAGATGCAATAAAGCCTTTTTTCCCCCTAATAATAATAGTCTAATGGTGTGAATTTGAAATCTAATCTTTTCAGGAATTTTTTTTCTATGCTTATTCTGCTAATGTTAGCTCAAGTGAGTTAGATAAGGAAGAGAGAATACAAATGTGAATTATTTTCTGTGTGTACATGTGTTTTGCTTTGTACTCATATATATGAGGTATATGACACATATATGGCTTAGAGAGAAATAAATCCACTTCAGAACACAGATGAGCTCAAGTTTTGCAAGCATGAAAAAAATGCCTACTAAAAGCAAAGCAGATGTAGAAAATTAATTTAGTAGTGTTAAGTAACACACCTTAGCTCAAGGTAATATGCTATATGATAAAATAGTTTAAAGTTTATTTTGTTTGCAAGATTAATATATTGATATTCACTTGACAACTTTTTAGTATTAGAACCTTGCATACACACATTTTCACTTTGAGAATCTAGGTACTTCAGCAGGTACATGTAACTGATAAATCTTTTTGTAGTTGTCAAAACAACTTTGTACTTTTTCTTTTACAACTAAAAGCACTTTGACAGTCTGAAACCTGGTATATCAATAGGGAAAGCAAACAGACTATTAATTTTAGTACCACATTTCACTGAGTTTTGACATTTTTGAAATATATCACTTCAAACACTGAGACACAGATGATTAAAGGTTGTTACTGGCAAAAATGTTGTTGGTTATCAATGTTACTGATATCACTCAGTGACATCTTTGCATACTGGTTGAATCTTGTTTGAAAATCAGGGTAGTTTGACCGTGTAGACTATATCTGCGTATCTCATTGTAGTCTATGCACTAGTTTCTATGCCTTCAGGGCCTCCCCAAATAAAAAAAAATAAAAAAAGAAAGCTTAAGCTAGCCTAGTTGCTGCTTGGTGATTGTCATTGTTTGTAGTCTACCTGTCAGTTCTCAGTTTTGTTGATGTGTGGAACAGCATTGTCCTGATGTCTGAAGTCACTCACAATTAGTTTGAACTAGAGATGCTGCCAGGGTAGGACTGGTTTAAAAAGATAAAACAGGCTTACAACAACCTGGTATTTTTTTTTTCAGTCTGGAGAAACTGTGGTGTGTTTGTCCATAGTGTGCACTGTAGTCTGAAATAGGATCTTTGCAAAAACACTGTGTGGAGCCAGTTTCCCCAGTGCAGTCATAATGGCTTTTGGTTTTTGATTGTTTCTGTGTTCAACTGGATAATTTTCTCCTTTTAAGCTGTTGAGAATCACAGACATGATTGAGGAAGTCATTTCAGACACCAAAACTAGATAGAAATATACAGCTGTCCTTGTAAAGTTTCACAGCTGATGCAAGAGTACTCTCCAATGTGGTCTTGCAGAAAATAATTAAAAAAATAATGGCATAAGTGTGGCTTTTAATAGCATTTTTAATGTGGAGCTCAATCCATTAAGGTAACATGAATGCTTTTTCTGCTGGGGAAAGAAACAAACAAGCATAAAATGAGCATAAAAAGGCTTGTCTGACTTGAATTTGAGGTGCTAAGGAGAAGACTTGCAGCATGTGCTCGGTGTGGAGTCTGGGTGCTCTCTCACAGGGACAACTTCTTAACTTGTGTGCATGTAATGTGGTTTTGCTTGCTGTGTGTGCTTGAATTAGTTAATATGGGACAGTTTAAATCTTTCTCAAATTTCCCTTGAAAGATGAATCATTCTAGGCTTTTCTAGGGTAAAGTTTAGGTTGAGTTTTGATTTACTTGTGTACATATATGAATGTGTATCTGAAAACCTTCCTAAGTGGTAATGAAAATATTTGCTTTATAATGGAAAAAAAGGTGTTTTTTTAAAAGAATTTATTTTTAAATTTTGATATAATTTTGTATTTCAGTGAAATGTTGGAGCCTTTTAGCTGAAATATTATGAAACAGTAAAGTCCATCTATTTATTACATTTTCTCTTTTAGTTTTTGTAACTCCAAGCCTTCTGTGTAGGATAGAAATTGTTCAGAATGCATTGTGGTTTAGGAAAAAAACCCAAGTAATTCAATAAAAATTACTACTCAGTGTTGAATATACACACTTGTTCTAAGAGATCAGTAACCAGAGTCTGAAGCTGAAGCTCTCAATAGGTAGAATGTATTTAGCACAAATTTATCTATCCAGCTTTCTTTGCTGTTTACTCATCAGCACTGGTGAGTGACATCCATGCCAGTTTGTCTTCTTACTTATGTACAATGGACAGAAAAACCCAGAAATATAATATGGGAATGATTGATTGATTGTGGGATGAAGCTATAGTCTGACTCATCCCACATAAACTAATAACACAAATATTAATGGACGCATATTGCACATGAGCTTGATTTTTTTCAACATGGTTGTTTGGACTCCTGAGACTTGTCCTAACAATAGTTTTGGGAATAATCAATATTAATTTTTATTGCTTTTGCAAAGTGCATTTAAAAATTGTGTGAGACCAGGATGTCTGGAGATTAGTTGCTTTAATTGTTTTGCTGCCAAACTCTTGGTACTCCAATAGGATGGCTTTAAATGAATCCCATTTCTTAGCTGTGGGTATCTAGGTCTAGAGAGCTGTCCTTAGCAGTGCTAGCCTTTCAGTGGTCATTCTTAACTTACTAACATTCTCCTTTTAACATCTTCAAAGTTGAAATATGCTAGCAATCTTTATGTTGACTTTGTTGTAGAATTGCATGATAACTGCCTGTCTGGGAGGCATTATTTAATGGGTGGTGGTAAAAGTCAGGACTGATACAGGCTTGTCTTGCTAGAAATTGAAAGATGTGCTCAGTGAAAAAAGGAAAGCAGTTACATACCATGATGCTTTTTCAGGTGCCAAAATTTAATCACATGGAACTGAAAAATGCTTTTCATCTGTCTGTGGTTAATTAATTGGAAGTTCCTCTACTCTTGTATCTCTAGATGAATGCTCATCTTGTTCCTGGGATCACAATTCAGACATTAAGAAAACTTTTAATTCACTTATCACTTGAGTACTGTATTAAGTTTCTAATCAAAATGTGTATTTGAATGTGTTACTTTTTCATAGAGGAAATGTTTCTAGATTTAAGTTGCATAAACATCAAGCTCTGCTGCTGAACAATCGGCTCATGGTACATTGAGGTCCTGATACAGGGTCTTTTTCATTTCACTTACCAAGTATTTATTCTCTGTGTAGAAGTCCTTGAAAGGATGTTCATTTACATGGAGGGAAAGGATTATTTGCAAAACAGAGGCTGTGTGCCTGTAACTTCTTGTGGGGGTGAAAATGAAGTGCCTAAGAAATCTGTACTTTACTAGAAAACATGCTGGAGTTTAAGATGTCTCCTAACATTATATGTAACACAAAAGCAAATTTCCCAATACTGGAGTCAGTAACACTACCACCAATGAAGATTAGCTGAGGCTTTACCAGATTATATACTCAAACTCTAAGAGGATTTGTCAGTGGGGAATGGAGAGTTGTGGTTCTGGGTTTTTAAAATTTTTTTATAAACTAGATGAAGATGACGCAAAGTTTACCTATGTAGAATAAATATGTTGAACTAAGAGGAATTTGAAATGTGCAAAATATTCCTTTTGTAATCTTCTATTATTATTTCTCAGAGATGAGCCTTATAAGTGTAGATACTTCCCAGAATACTGATTCTGTTGTTCCCACTGCTGCCTTAATATCCATTCCTTTGATGTTGCAATGAGATTTTTTGTTTATATTTCTTTTCTCAGCAAAGTCATTTGTATGTACCAGAGTTTCAGCTCGAGAGACAACCAGCCAGTATTTTCCTAGCGCATAAGGATGTAACTATACATTTAAATTTATTGTAAAACATTATGCTCATCTGTAATTATATTACTTTAAAATAAAGCCTTCATCTTCTCTAAGATCTTTTGATGTCCTTTGCCTGCTGACTCTTTTTTTCGTGTTCCCACTTACGTTAATGTGAAGAGACAGTTGAGTAAATGCACAATGAACTTCAAAACCTAGTAATTGTTTTTCAGAAAGAATGAAACTTGTGAATTAGATATGGATTGTAAAAGAACACCAGAGCTGATTAGTGTTCGTTCGGTTTGCCTGCTGGACCGTTCTGACACCTGTCTTCCCGCTTTCCCCATAAATGCCATTGCTGATCCCTCTATACTGCCAGTCACATGACAGCCAGGGAGAACTTGTGGGTGGGAGTTAAAAGACTCCCAGTGAACCTTGTCAGGCTTAGCAATTCATGAAACTCGACATAAAAGGCAACGTTAAACAAAGATGAGTTGAATCCATTTACATGCAAACTGTAGTTATCTGTATGAAAAAAGCCAGGAAAGGGGGAATGTTGACGGGGTTACTGTTTCTTTCTTCCCTTTAGGATGTGTAGATAATGAGTTGTGTAAGGCTTAGAGGGGGAAAAATAAGCCAACTTTCAAGGCATTGAAAAATTGCTTTTTAGGAAAAATCCTTTTCATCCTAACCATCTGGTTGCATCTTGTTTACAGCACAGCGTGCCAGTTTGTGCTTATTAATCATGCTTACACAAGTATCTTAATTACTCCCTGTGTAGCTGCTCTGTTTTGAACTCAGAAGTTGACCTTTCTCTTTTTATTCCTTTAAACCATTAATCATACATAATCAATGCCAATGGGGCAGAGCCATGGAGAAGGCTACCCAGATTCCAAAAGCACATGCTAGTCCTGAGAAACTGTGTAGATAGGAGTGACTGCATTGCTATCAGTCAGGCATATCTTAATTAATGACTGCTTTGTGAGTGTGCATACTTACATGACTGTCACCCAATTCTGTTCCCCGCTTTGGCTTCTATTGAGATAACAGTTGCCTTATGATACTGGAGATCATTTAAAAAAGTCTCTGTATTTAAAAAAACCTTCAGAGACATCTTGTGAATTAAAAAGATCTACTTCTCTTGTCTATGTGCTCTCATTGCTTCCGTAACAATTAAAATTTAGAGAGGATGGTCAGAAAATGCTCTAGGCTCTGGATTCATCTAGAATCAATGTGTTGGAAGAGGATGAATTTTTCCAAACTACTGGAGTAACAAATGTATTCGTCTTCCTCCCTGCCTTCTGTATTACGAAAAAGGCCAGGGGAGAGAGAAAAATTGTTTTGAAAAAGCATTTATTTGAGCAGACAGAGTGGGATTTCAGAAACAGCACTCTGGTTTCTAGCGTACTAGGAAAGTTGTAGTATGCAAAAGTAATTTAGCCTGCCCTGAAACTCTTCAGCATGATGAAAACTTTATCAGTATTCTAGAAAAGACAACTATCCAGCCTACTCATTTAGCCAGCTTATACACAGGGAAGAAAAAAAGATGGACTTGCAAGTATGACTTATGTTTTCTCTCTACTGCTTTTGTTTTTCTGTTTCTTTTTGCCATAAATAGTGTATTTAGAATTTATGCTGTCTAATATCAGTTCCACTGGAGATGCAATTTTCCCGTACAGGAGCTTTAACTACAGTAAAGGTTCTCTTAAAAGCCTTAGGAATACACTATCATAATAAGCAATTTGTTTATTTTTATTGCCAAAATGGAAAAAAAGAAAATATTTCCCAACAAGCCACAACAGGAACAGAAAAAGATTAAAAACCTGTATCAAAAAACTTTTATCATGAAAATTATTCATATTTAATTCTGGTAAAAGCTTTGCCATTCTGAATGCAGAAGAATGCACTGCTGTGTCTTCTTATGTTTAAAAAATACTTTTTCATGATCAGAGTATGTGGTGTGCAAGCTGAACTGTTTCACCCAGTCTAATGAACAATTGTGCTATTTTCCATTCGACGTTTTCTTTTATTTGAGCTGAAATTTTTTGTCAGCCTTTTTGCATAGTTTGTTTGTCTTGATGTCCTTGCACTTTTGATATTTCTTAGAAGGTTCCTTGAGTGTTGTTAAACAGTCTAGCACAAGCTTGCAAAAATTTCTTCAGAGAAAATTATTTTGAGAACCTAAAAGGACGCACTTAGATTTTGAATAGGGAACTCCTGCTGGCCTTAAACTACGGGTTTATCTCCCTTCCCCATGTGGACAGCTAAAGATCATTTGCAAGTACAGACTTGTCCTGTAAAACAGAGAAATGCTGCTGCTGAGGTTCAGTATTGATGAAATACGGTCCCACAGGAGCCGCAGCCGACCCGAGCGGGGCCCGCCGGGCTGTGCTGCACAGGGGCTCTGCCCGTGGGCCGCGCCTGCCCGCGGATCGCACCAGCCGGGCGGCCTTGCCTCCATCTGGGGCTGCAGCAACCAGCTCTCGAGGAAACGTCCTTTCACTTGCCGGTAGAAATGAAACACAGAGTTGTTTCCATTGAAGAAAATCCGGTAAGGGCTGAAATGAGCGAAATGGTGGAGCGTTTCTAAGGATGGCATCTGCACAGTGGGCTGTGCCCCCACTGGAGGCCCTGTGCCACGCTGCACAGCTCGGGGTTCCCAGCAGCTGAGAGGGATGTAAGATTATCTGTATGATCCGAATGTTCTTATAGTGTTAGCTCCCATAACTAGTACACTGCTTTTCTTTCTGGGATTGTACTGAACCAACACCTCCTGGTGTAACATGCAAAGCTCTTGGCTGCCCTAAGTAGCTCACTACTGTTTCCTTCCTGCATGAATCTGTTCTGCTGTCTGATATTTTGTGATTATATTGCATCTCTTTGTTTTGTTTGAACATTTAAACGGTAATTCAGAGGACTGAGTCAGAAGATTCTTTGCTGGAGGCGTGCATCTTGAAATGTTTCCTGTACCGCAGTGCTTGCAAAGGCCTTATGTTGAGGAGATAAATGATAAGAGTTGTTAGCCTGTGTAAGGAGTAGGCAGAATGAAAAGGTAGAGGGAGACTGATGGCGGGGCTGAAAAGTTACCTTTCACCAGAAGCGGATTTTAATACCCGAGTATTTTTCTGGTAGAAGCTCCCTTTCAGAAATTTCCATTGGTTCATTTGCCTGTTGAGGGCTTTTAATTTCATGTTAGCTGAAATGATGATGTTATTCAGAAGGAATTCCCATGATTTGTATAAATGAAGAGAACATGGAAACAGTTGTTCCCATCAATGACTGTTAAAATACGATGACCTACTCTACCTCTCATTTTACATCTTCATTCTGCCTTGTTTTTCTGCTATATAGCTGATAACTTTGTTATTAGGTTTTCATGTACTTTACTGTTTCTCCTCCTTCAGATTACTTTATAGCCTAACATTAGGAATTTATCTCCATAATCAGGAGTGAAGCTGTTTCCTAAATAAATGCCACGGTTTTCATCCCACATGCTTCTAAGGGAAGCATTTTGTTTCTAGTCCTTGTATCATTGAATACAGTAGTGCTTTAATGCCCTCTTTCCTCTTTAATGTGTTTTAATCATTGCATTAAGTTCGTGTTTATATTTGGCTTTGTATTTATGTAGTTCATTCTTTAATTCGAGTGTCAAATCCTGGGAAATGTTCTTGCTGTGTATTTTGCCCTCTTGAAGTTGAAATAAATACATTACTATCTCAAATGAATTTTATTTGTCTTCTGTGATGCTTTTCATTAGTGTGTTTGATGTTATGAGTCCACAGCAGATCTAAAAGGGGAAAATGCCTATGTGAAACCAACATTATCGAACTATAATTAATCATTTTTTGATAAGAAGTAGTATTCCAGAGATATGCTATTTGTTGGAACACAGGCTGCTGAAAAATGGCATATGTGCTCAATTTAATGTTCTTGGAACTCTGCATATGTGGTGACTTTACAACCGTAGTGACAAGCAAGTGTCATCTTCTATAAGCGAACACAAGGACATTCTTCACCTGGAAAGTGGTGTGGATTTTTTCCCCTTCTGCCAAATACAATCCTTTAGGTATTCGTGCTATGGAAAAAAACTGACCCTCAGTTTTATGCAAAAGGTTAGTTTTACTATTGTGAAAGTGTCTGTTGTTTTGGTGGAGGAAGGATAAAAAGAACAATTTTTCGTTAATGTTTAAAGATTTCCATAGAGTTAGTTAAATAAACTGTCTGTTTCTATGTTAAATTTTAAGTTTGATATGGAGCTTCATCTATGAAAGCTGGATTGCCTGTGCATCCTGTTTCCTCAGAAAGAGATGCTTAAGCCTGAATTCTATAAAACTCACATATACAAACTTGGGAAGGTGATGTTTTATATATAATTTTCTTGGCAGCACTACTCATTGAAAATATTTCCTCTATCATTGTGGACTGCTTATTTCCACCTTTTTGTCAGCTCCTTAGCTGTCCTAGCATATCTGACAGGCAGTGTGCTGTGCAAGCAGGCCTGAAAACAATTGGAGGGAAGTGGAAAGATAGGAATGTCTCGAGCTGGAGTCATGGCTGAGGACAGCATGCCTGCTAGCTGCAGCCTCACTTCTGGGGGATTTCTTATTCTCTTGGTGGGGTAGAAAGGCAGAGATGTGTTGCATATTTTGGTTATTTTTTTGCCATCCTGGCTGTTTTGGGCTTGGTGGTAGAAGTAGCTTTTGGATAGTTTAATCCTGTTTGTTTCTGTTTTTCCCATGTGACCCAGAAACCCTCAGTATAAGTTCCATCTGTGTATCCATTTATGTAACACCTGTACTGAAGGATGGATGAAGGGATAGGGTGTTAGAATGGAATACAGTATGTTTTGTATAATCATGTTACGATATGTTTGGAAAACACTGTTTAAAGGCTTGAATTCTAGCATGAGAAATTATTAGTAAAGTAAACAAAACGGGTGAAAATATTTCAATGAGCATAAAAGAGCTGCACTATAGCTAGCATTTCATATTGAATATTGAGATATGGATTGGTCTTAAAATGTATTCTAATTCTCCATAATTACAATGCTGTCTTAATAAAACCCATATTTTCTAATGTTCTGTATTCCTATGTTACTTTCCACCAGTAAGCTCAGTAATGCATTCAGGTTGGGAAGAAGCCCCTTACAGTTTAAATATGTGCAAATCTTTTAAATAATTGTGAGCATGATGAAATGGATATTGTAACAGTCTAATGAGCTCCTTTTATATTTTGCTTTTTTTGTCTTTTTACTGTGCCAGTATTAAGTTGTTCATAGTACGTATATTGTATTTTTACCTAGCAGGTGTATATATGCCTCTAAATACAGGAATTATTCCTCTCAGAAATAAGAAAACAAACAAAACCAGCCCATAAATCCTTATTTGAGTTATAAATTAGGGATTATAAATATTTACAGAGTCTATCAGTCCTTGATAATATACTGTGGGGTAGATTAGAGTCACCTGTTTCTTATTGCCTCCATTGCAGTTGTGTTGGGGTGATTTCTCTAAGCATCATACTGGTTCCTTCCTTCATAGTATGATGTTAATTGGAAGAAATTTTTCATTATGTTTTGAACGAATTGTTAACATTGTGAAGTACAATTAATACAAGTGGTCAAATTAATGGTATCCCTTACATAATGTGAAGCTGAATGTCAACCAGCCAGTTATACCTGTTTATATACTCTGAATCATTTTGTGGATTATCTCAAATGTTGATCTGTCCTTGACATCACTTTGGAGCCTGAGCTAAACCCTTGGAGATGATAGTATTAGTGCAGTGTCAGTTTTGTCATTTGGAAGCCTTCCTCAGTCAAGTTGCAGCCTGAAGACAGTCCAATATAACTGTACACAGATGTCTTTTAAAATTGGCTTTAACCTTCAAATATGACTGAAGGATAACAGAATAATATTTTTTTTAATTCAAAAATCAATTTAGATATTGTTATTTTTTTAAGGACAGTTAAAAAAAGGATAGACTATAGTAGCCAAGTACTTCTATGGTTGTCAATCTCAGCACGGCTCCTATTTTTCTCTCCTCTACATTATGGTAGCTAATTTAAGTACTGCAGATGAAAATATCTTATTAGGACTCACTTGATAGCAGCATTAAGAAGCATAACATTTTAAAAACAAAATATAATCACTTTTTTGCATTTAGGATTTATCACTTAACATCAAACACCTTTTCATTAATTTAGAATGTCTGCTTCTAGAATTGGGAAAATATTCTCTTTTTGATGAAGTAGTACTCTTGTGTAACTTTCTGATAGTGGAAAAATGTCTTCAGTGGAAAAATTGTAATAATGATTCAGGAGAAGGAAAATGGTTGTATAGCTATACTGTATAACCTAGTTTTAGTGTTATATTTTGAAAATCTGAAGCATACTTCATACTAAAACCTGTGTTTTTCTGGCTATCAGATATTGATTATTCTGGATCTTGAAATTTTTAATTTAACATGGGGATTCTTTCTTTTCTGTTCTCCCTCCCTTCCCCACCCCTGCCCCAATTTATTAGCAGTGACCTTCTTAAAGATGAAATGATCACAAATAGTTACTGCACAACCAGCCCTTTAACTGGAAGTTAATGGCAGTATTTCTGCTGTGATAAATACAGTGAAGTCAAGTCACTGCAGTGGGGAAATGTGACTTCCTCCAGTCTCCTTATCCTACCTCCACCTAGGGTACTGGGATAATATAGTTTGATGACGTATTTGGTGAAATACATAGTGGATTTTTTAAAACATATTTCAATGGTAAGATATGCATTCATTTTTATGGCCAGCACCAGATGTACTTTTATGTTTCTGTTCCCAGTTGTACTGAGTAACATCATCATGCTGATTGACTGTGCAAGTGCCAAAGCAAAGCTTAACAAAGTTTTGGAAGAAACTCGACCCGATTTTTTAAATAATTTTCTGCTCTTAAGCAAAACAAAAAGGATTGATTGTTTCTTACTTCCAAGGGTATTTGCATTAAACAGAAGAATGAAGATGAGGAAGGAGGGGTAGGAAAAGGAACAAGATAATTTTGGCATGTTAATATTGAGGTGTGTTATTTCTGATTAAAAGTCTCAGAAGGCAATTCTTGTTTAAGTCCTTGCTAAACTGAGGAATGTCAGTGCATGAAATTAGCATGTTTGTTCCACTGTGGCCTGCAAAGGACGAAGGGGATAGAGGGCTAGCATTTAAAACTTCCCGTTTGCTGCAGCATAGAAACTAGTCAAGTTTCATGGGAAAAGTCAAAGTTGCACTATTCTGTGGCATCCGTTCTTGATTTTATTCCATTTAACAACACAGCTGAAAAGGCCACACATATTAATCTAGAAGGTAATTAATATAATCAGTCACTATTGATGTGTTTTTGACTCTGCAAAATCTGTGAGCAGGTTTAACACGCAGACAGCACGATCTGCTGTACTTAAACCATGCAATGCCTGGTACATGCAATGCTATTTTTGGCTAGACTCTCTGCTGAATACAAACCACTGTTACGATATTAAAGCACAAAAAAAGAGCTGGATGCTTGGACTTGTCTCTTTGCTCTGCATAGCCTTTCTGGACATCCTGCATTTGAGATGACCTTGCCTTTTGCTGGCGCTGAATTGTGCCTCTGTGAGCTCTTCGGGTAAAGGTATATTCAGCTAGATCAGCAGGCAGCAGTACTCTTCTGACCTCTTCTATTGGAGGATATCTGTTTCTGCCTCCCACTGTCCACACTGTAAGCCAAGACTTCATCATGGTCTGTGGCACAGAGTGGGAGGAAAGCAAATAGAGAATGGGGCTAGGCAGAACTGTGGTTCTAATTCTAGCTGATTAATTCATTGTAGGTTTTTATATTTCTTTACATCAGTGCTTCTGTAGTTTGGCTTCCCTTTGTTGTGCTGAGTATTTAGCTGTATTTTTATGGGTTTGCCTTGGGGAATAAGAATCATTAAAGAACAGACCTCCAGAAAGGACTAACCCTCTGGTTTTCTTCCAAAGGTGTGGTTTTTTGGATTTTTTTTTTTTTTTTTTTTTTTGCTTGCTCTTGTGTTAATGGGAGTTGTTTTGTTTTTTTCCTTAAACTTGTAAAATATTTTGGTAATTTTAAAATAGACTTTGGCAGCACTAAATGTTGACATAATGTTCTAAAACACGTAGTAGCCGTGGCTTTCATTTTGTCACTGAAAGTCTCTGGCAGCCATTGACTTTATTAAGAGCAGAAAAATGATATGTTACAGCACCATTTCACCTCCATGCTGTCTCCTCTAATACATATATCTATGGAATTGTGGTAATTAGAGGCTCTTTATGTTTTATGATTTCAGTTGCATGAGTTGAGTCTTAGCCTAATTGTTTAATGAACAGCTGGAAAGTTTTCTTGATCTTAAGCCATTACTGTAGGCTGACCTAATTTTGAGTCTAAGCAGAAAGACCAGTTCCCATTCTGTTTTGTGTACTTGACACTTCAGAAGTATGTGGCAGAAATATATGCTACAGGGCTGCCCTACTACTGATATGCCTGCCCTGAGAACAGAAAGCAATGTTTTTTAGGTTGTTGAGTGATTTCATTTACTATTCCCCCAGCTGGAATCTCTTCCATGTCAGAAGGAACCAATCCACCTGCATTTAACTGATGCTGTATCTTCAACTCTTGCTGGAAGGAGCCATCTCCTCATTCAAGAAGAGAACAGCAACATGCTTGAGTAGTACTTAGTGAGAAATAAAATCCATGTCAAATTTATGTGAGTTCATATAATGATAAAACAATTTCATTTTTAATGAGTTGCTTGTAAAATGATGAGTTTGCTTTTTAACATGCAGAATTTTGAGGCATCAGCTCTATAGCAAGAATTGATCTGTTCTGAAAAATATCTTCGAACATCTCTAGGTTCTTAAAATAAGACATTGTTAAAAAGAATGGTTTTTTTTCTGAATGAAAATGAGAAGATACATAAACTTCTGGAAGAGAAGTCTGAAATTCTTTTTTTGCTCATATTTTGCATAGCTTTCCATATGCTTTCTGCTTTTTTCTTCTACACAATACATTATTCAGTACATAGTTATCTACAAAATTCTTGCAAATGAGATGACTTCAGAGAGTCTGAAATACTGGCTGTTAGTTAATGGGTGGGGCAATTCTTAAGTGGGCTGTTTTCTTGTGATTTTGTAATGCTTCCTATTTGTCAGTGCCAGCCTAGCTCTCTGCTCCTTAGGAAGCAGTTTTCTACTTTGATGTGCTTGCCTAATAAACAGCCATATTAAACACCCCACAATGGTTTCTGGTGGAAGTTCAGGTATTGTTTTAGTGTACATGGTCCAGTTCCCAGGCTGTGGGTGCTGTGTAAGGAATAGCCTGGCTCTTCTCTTTGCACGGTGCTGGTACTGCTGACATGACAGCCCTGCTCCCTTCTCAGCTTTGCTGCGTGTGAGACCCCTGGGGTCCTACAGCTCCTGAATTCTCTACCTCTCATCTTTAGGAGATAGCTGTTAACTTGTCTCGTGGGTTTTGCCCAATCATAAACACTACAATATGTGACTTTCAGGTTCAAGAAGATTGACCCTTCCCTGTCTGAACCAATTATGTGAATGGAAGTAATTTTTGCCCTGGCTGGGCACCCAGCTTCTCTGGGGCTGACTGGTTTTACCTAAATGTTTAGACAACCTGTAAAGATTTTTTTGTTGTGTGAAAGATTTGAATTCTGATTACATTATTGAGTTTGGTAGTCTGGGATTATTTAGATATAGTCTGGCAGTTAATGATGCAGTGCTTGAAATAGTTAGTATTTGGCTTCAGAGAAACCTACCCCAGATTTATTGAAAAAAGTATATATATCCTAGATCCTCACTTGAGACATGCTGATTTAGATTCTGAGAAGTTCACTAGGCCCAGTTGCATGTGTTGTCTCTGAGCTCTTCCCATGGGTATGTGAAGAGAGGGTATTATATGTATGGCACCTTACACGACACAAAAATGGAGTTTTCTTTTTACAAGTTCATTCCTTTGCTTTATTCTCTTAAAATGCATTTTCCAAACCTCATGATTGCTTAGCTGAGTTATATAGTGAAGAATAACAAAAACTTGAAATGATCATATATGCTGTTACTGTAAATTGAAGATTGCTGTTAATATTTCGTTAATCCATAATTCAGTTATTTGGAATACCTCCCATTTACAAGGGAGATATCCTCCCATATTCTCCTTTGATGTACAGACTATGATTGTAAGTATACTCTTCTAGTAGTATTAATAAATATTTGCTTGACATTTAATCTCACTGATCTATAGTCAGTTCTTAGTTGTTGTGATAACTGAAGTTACAAAGTTGAAATAACTTCCTTTCTGTATGAAAACAGGAGTGCTGATTTCTTTCATTTGTATACATTTTAAAGATACTATGCCATGTCATTTATTTCATTTGAATTAGTCATTAGAGAAGATTAAAGGTGGCTTATTTCTTAGACATATGCTTAACAAAGAAGGATTTTACAAACATCTGTGCAAAAACATACAACATCTTCCTGCTTTCTTATCAGTAAATGCAGCTGTTCCTGTTTTTAAAAATCAGATGTGTGATAATGTGGAGTAGCAATGTTTGAAGGCTTCATTTTCTGATATCTAAGACATGTTTCTTTTTCCTGAGCTTGGACAGGTATAAATAAGAAAGATAAATTTACAGCTAGTGTTGATTTTATTTTTTTTTTTCATTTCCCCCTGCCCCCAACACTATCAGAAACTGTAACCAATGTCATCTGCTAAATGAATTGCAAGTTCTTATCACATGTATGCTGGATTAAGGATAATTAGTCTATACACTGAATAGCGGTAAATTACGCATAATAATGCAGCTTTTATATGATTTAAAATTTCTATCAAATTTATAAATGAAAAAACAAGCTGCTGATAATAGAACTTATGTCCCTTGCATGAGGAACAATATCAGAAAATCCAAACCCAAGTTGTCTTTTTAGTGGTTTAATGCTTGGTTTAAAAATATGGTTTGCTGTTTGTATTGGCAGATCCATACAAATGAAATAGGAAACATAGCTGTTAAGAAAAATAGATGTGCAAATCTGTTTGTAAATCATTAAGTTACTATTTTCGGTAGCTAAATAGGAATTTTACACTGTCATTTTTACAGCTTATTTCAGTTTTGCTTTGTTTCTTTGTTTTGGAGCCAAGTGGCGTGATATGCCCATTAGTCTTTCAGCATGGTAAAGGTAGTCAAGAAGAACAGCCACAAACCATTTTTCATGGCAATCTCTTTCTGGCCAAAACCCTATAAAAAACCTGACAACGTATGTCTTTTCATCTAGAAACCCTCCCATATATGTTGGTTGTAAAATGTTATTGGTAAAATGTAGTAGGGGCATCTTAAAAGTAGGGCAAAGTCTTAACTGAGTCATGTATTCCTCATCACTATACCCACAAGTACTTCTGTTCTATGAATTTTTTTTTTTTAATTAAAACTTCATAAAATTTTTCAGCATCACAGATGAACGCTGCTTTTTAGAACCACTCTTTTCCAGGCAATATTGAGATATCGAATCACTTCTGTTGTATTAATGGCAGTATAGAGCAATCTTCATGGTTTCTGGGTTCCTTTATTTGTTTATTGCGTTGGCCTCTCACTGAAGTCTTAAGTAAATCTGATCCTGCTTAGTGTGAGATCTGCCTGGCAATTTGTCGTCTGTCTCTAAATGGCCAATAAATTTTTTGCTGTCGGATGGTGTTATAAGGAAATCTGGGAAGTCACAAACTGAAACTGAGAAAACGTGTGTGCACACTTAATTTTTTTTTTATTTTTTTGAGAAAAAGAAAGTGCTTCACAGGCTTTGTTTTACTATTTAGAAAGGTCTTTAAATAGCTATTGCCAAACCATGAATAGATAATCTTAGTGGAGGGGAAGTTTATTTTAGTCTATTATGAGTTGATTAGAAAATCAACTTAAGCTGAATCAGTTTGCATTGCCTTTAAATGAAGTAAGAATGTAAGTACAAATGTTTAAATATTCTAGATAAATGGATGTAAAATCTCATAATTTTGGTGGCGCCGTAGTGAGACTTTTGTGTAAACTCAGTCTTATTCTTCAGCCACTGAAATTACTATTTAGAAAACTTTGGGCATTCTATCAACAAACAGCAACTACTTCATCCTGCAATTGCAGGAAGTCTGTTTTACAAATATGGTGATATTAATCACAGGATATAACATATTCTTCTTTCTTCCTTCTAGGATCCTTTATATGATCTCCTTTATTGTTTCTTGTAGGAGCTCATTTTTATATTTTATATCTTGGAAAAATGATGTCTTATTCTGGTGATTCACCTTGAGGTTTGATGAGAAGCAGGCTAGCTGCTTCTTTTCTATCACCCATAAATTCCTGCTTTACAAAAGTCTGCTTGGTACTATGGATCTGAAATCAGGGGCAAAATCAAAAAGTGCATTAAAAGATACAGATTTCTGCTTTTAGCAGTTTTCTGACTGCTGTGTCAGATTTCATCACTATTAAAATTGTTACTGAAAGATTGGATTTGCATTCCTATTCCCCAAAACAGATTTAACTCTTGGTTGTGTAGCTGGAGTCCAGTGTACAAAAGTGAAGACACCTTTCCTCTAGTCTTCACATTTTCTGTAATCAGATTTTTCAAAACTTCTATTATTCTTTCCAATACAAAAGAAATAAATTTTCTGTTTTGCTTTTTCTCGGGGCATTTAGTGGCAGGTGTATTTTCATTGTTTGCATAGAATTTAGTCCTGTATCCCAGATTAAAATCCTAGACAGAATAGCTATATTTCAGATTTTCCTTTATAGCGGTGTGTTTTATGCAAAACTTGTAAAGCTGGGTATAAAATGGGGTAAGTCAACCTCAGACTCTAAAGAAATGTGCTGTTTTTCCTGCAGGGAGAGAGGAGGAAGGCACAGCTTTTGTCAGCACCTGTAAACTGACAGGTAAATAAAAATAGACTGACAATACATGTGCTAGAAAGGGGATGAAAATTGCCTCAGTCAAAATGCCTTTACAGCCAATCCTTAAGGTGTCTTTTTGCAACAAGTATGCAACATTGGAAATTGAACAAGCTCCTCCCTCAGGAGCTAAAATGATTTAAATTACTGCTGAATCACTAAAATATGTAAAGAATAAAACTTGTTCAGAAATAGGAAGCTAAATATTTGATCAGTCATAATTTGGTTGTGGTTTGTAAGGCTTCCTATGTTGTTGGTTCATAAATAGTAATTCTAAATTAAATAAATGCTGGATACTACAATAATTATGGAGTTGCTGAAGAGGCCTACATTCCATTTTTTAGCAGTGTTTTCTATGGATGTGTTTCACCAGTACTAATATGTTTACCTATATCAGTTTATTTCAGAAGTCCTTGTTGTTCATCTTATTTTTATGAAGTAATTTTCTTATTATTTATATAAGTAAAAGGAGATTTTTGGCAACTGGATACACAACAGACGTGCTGTCTATTTTCTCTCTTCATTTATTTTTCTCTTGTTAAAGTCATCAAAATGTTGACAGCTGCATAACTCTCTTTAAAGCTTTCATATCTTGACAGATATTACAGATATTTGTCATTTTACTTACAGTAAGTGACAGCTAAATTAGCTTTATGCTGTATTGGAGGATATCTCAGATGTAGTGAGTCCAGTCAAATTTATATTGCATTTCTTTAATGTGCAGCTGATTTTCGAGTGGTTATTAAGGAGTGAACAGTGAAGTGATACATGAAGAATGTGAAAATCTTGAGCTAGCAGATATTCAAGGTTAACAGATGAGAAATATGTTCCCCTTTTATCACTTCTATCACATTGGATAGTCTAGTTTTTCCTTCATTTTCACTTCTTATTTCAGCTAGATGTGGGGTTGAAGATCTATACATTAATCCTGCTTTAATAGATACCTCCTTCCCAGCTGAGTGTTTAGGGCTGCCAGGAGATACTGTAGGTGTTTATAGGTCACAGTGGCAGCTACTCAGTGGAACAACATTGGTTCACCATCGCTGCACCTACCCACTGTGTGCTTAGTTAAGACAGGTCATTCATTGTCTGGCTGCACTGTAGATGTATTTCAGGATGTATATATACGTTGCTTTTCAAAAGTTTGGGCTGAATTAAGGATGGGAAGAGAACAAACAAAGCTACTGAATAGAAAAAAAAAAATCTTTTTGCTGTCAAGTAACTTATTCAGTAATGTCACTATTTTTTTTTGTGCCATGCATAAATACAAAGCACAATTAAAAAAATTTGCAGTGGATCTTTACATTATTAAACTGAGAATGTCTGCAAAAATGTACTTGACAGGAGGGGGGAGATGAAGGAAGAAAAATAAAAGAAAAAAAACCTTGTTGTCTTTTATCCAGATAGCTTAATTACACAATTGAGTGTTTCTCACAGTTGTCTGTTTAAATTGCTGTCAGAAATGGAAAATTCCATAGTATGATATTTTCTCATTTTAGTATGTTCAGTGTATTGCTAATGATAGCCAGACTTTCAAATTACTATAAATGTAAAAAGATGAGTTATACATGTTCAATGTTTTAATCTACTCTGTTCTGATACTGCTGGCTTACTCCTGGGAGTCCCTCTAGCATTTGGACAATTAGTATTTGGAACAAGCCATTATTAAGAGAAGCTCAGTGTTGCTCAAATCAAAGTAGGGGAAGTGAGACAAGCTACCTGAATTGTAAGAGAATAACTGATTTAACTGATTTTCTCTAATATACTTGGAATACCTATTTTTAAAAACTTCAGAGATTTTGGAAACCTGGAAAGTGGTATATTTGTGTCTTGATTTTTTTTTTTCCCCCCAGTGTTCTTTTAAGTCAGTTTTTGTTTATTTGTTTAGGGTTTTTTTTGGGGGGGGGGGGGGGTGTTTTTTTGGAATTTTAAAAAAATTTTGCATAGGGGCAGCCTTCTCTGAAGATAATTTATGCTTAGATGGGCTGAAGTTTAAGTTAAGCATGACAGTTTCTCCTAGAGGACCACCAAAGCAGGGGCACCGTGTGACTTTGTGTGTTAGTATGCGTGTGTACCACTTTGCATTCCGAGGAGAGCAAAACCAAGAGTGTTGAGTGAAAAATTATTTCTGGGGATTACTTTGGATACTGGCCTGAATCAGGCACAGAGTTACATCTGTTCTAACTGCAACTGATGGTAAAACACCTACTGACCTCTCAGAAGAGAGGAGGGTTTACAGTAGTGTTACAGAGAATCATGGCTTAAGTGGAATATAGCCTTATATTGTGTTTAAACATATTTTCTTTTCTTTTAGTATTACTGACATAGCAGATATGTGGCAGGGAGTAATACTTATTGGTAGAGAATTTCTTGAGAAAGTCTCTAAAGGGGAAAAAGTGCAGCAAATTGCAGAAGCTGGAATACAGCTTTCACGTTCTCCCCGAAAAGAATGTTTGCTTTATGGAAAAAAAAACGATGCGTAAGAATTTTGAAGAGATGCACATATGCTGGAAAGCTTTATCTGCTTTACCCCACAGCACTGAAGCCGGGTATTTCATGCAATGCTGAAGGCCGGTAAACGCAGTCAGTGATCCTCACTGTCGGTACATCCTAGGATTCGATCAGTGCTTTCATTCTTGTTCTTGAATGAGAGTTTTCCACTGTCCAGAAAAATTATATAGCTTATATAGAGCTCTCTAAAACCATTAATTGGCCTATTCAGATTTTATCTGTAACTTTACTTTGTGTTGAGCACTATTTGTAATGCTGTCATAAACTATTCCTAGGCTTTAGTGATAGGGTAAATATTCCCCAGGAACATGCAAGCTGAACATGCAGATTTTTTAGCATGGGTTAAACACACCTGTCTGAAGCATAACCATATTAATATTACATCTTTCAGATTTGTCAGGCACCTTGAGTGTAGTATTTCAGCAGTGATTTTATAGAAACTTGCTTCAGAAGTGGACGGGATTAATAATGTATAAGATATATCACACTTAGTACAGCATTAAATTCTAGCAGTGGAAGGATGCAAACCAGTTCATAACCTTACAAGAACATTGTGCACTACAGTAATCTTGATAATACTGTACAGTCAAATTAACAGTGAATAAATGCTGAACTCTGCTTTCTGTCAGACATGGTACTCATGCAGTCTCTTCTCAGTGTTTGCGCATGCTGTCCTGAGCAGCTCACTGGGGGAAAAAAAAAAGATAAAAAGATGTAATGAATTATTCTAGCTGCAAAATACATTGTAAAGAAGGTGTTAAGGATCTTAGTAAGGATGGGAAATTTTGCATGTTTCAGTTCTTGGGTGAGCAGCACGGTGTGTATATAAAACTGCAGAAGTACCTCCCTCCAGAACATCTCTGTTTATCAAAATTATATTAAAATAGAAGGTTGGAGTAGGTCTTATTCTTAGATAGTAGGCAATTGATTCAGTATAATCTCATTATTCCAGATGTGACGTAAAGAGAAGGCAAGACCCTAGGGACAGACCAAATGGGCTACAGCTTTTACCCTAAAACAGCTACAGAAACTATCAATCAATAGATTTCCGTGTGCATGTTGTGCTTTCTTTGTACTTTTACACTGCTTTACTGGAGATTTCTGTCTCCATTTTTCAGTTGGGTGGGTGTACTGTCAGTCCCTACCTTATTTTATTCCAAGGGTTGACAAGCATCCCTTCTGAGGAACCCTTATCACCTTCTTTTAAGGTGTTTGGTGATGCATTGGGAATAGATGGCTCTCCTCTTTCTATATAAACTAATAGGTCTTCTGTCACTTCCAATTTAAACTCCTGGGGCATCAGAAACTGTTACTTTACATTTTCTTCCCTGGAAAACAAAACAAAAATGAATGAGACTCTCTCAAGCTGCAGTGAAATGAATTTTGAAATTTAGAACACATACTTTTTGCTGAGTAGAAAGGTTGTAAGAAAATACTTTGCCCAATCAAACTGCTGTATTTCAGGAGCAGGGGTTAAAGACTTAAAAAATGTGTTTACTGTAGAGCCTGCGTCACTACAATAGTTCATCTTGGAAAAGTTTTTTTGAGGGGACAGAAGGAATCAACCATAAGCACAGGGAACAGCACATCTCTCTGTCTTTGTGCAGATGTGGATAGCTTGTGCAGCATACTTGTAGGAACAAAGAATGTCTCCTACCTAGCCCTGCTTTGGCCTTGGAAAGTCCTCCCTGTAAGGCTGGCTGAAGTAAAGACAAAATCTGTATTTTTGGAAATTCAAACTGAGGCCAAAGGAACTAAACACTGTAAAACCATGGTGTCCAGGAGACTGATGTGCATGGCTTTTCAATTCAGTCATTTCTGTAAGAAAATGTATTTGGTTTTGAAAAGTAGATCAGCCTTCTTGGAGTGGAAAAATTATTTGAATAATGTAATGATTCTCAAAAATTGCATCTATTTGTATCTAATTGTTGTCTCAAAGAGGAGGTTTTGTGTTCTAGATTTTCAAGCTGGAGCTGTGTGACAGGCACAAGAGGTAAAATAGACTTCAGAACAGGAGAACTTCCTGTAGGGTGATTGAAGGGATTTGTTACTGTTTCCTTCTTGGAGTGGGAATCCAAAAGTTAGAAGAAAGGTGTGTTCTCAAAGGCTTATATTAGGAGGAAAAAAAATGTTGGAGTACAAGTTTTAGCTTACTGCATTTACTCCTTGATCAAAATGCAGACAAAGCTAGTAAATGCTTGAAATATGATTGTTAGAGGCTCATCTGAATTTTTATTAGGCATTATGAAATATTTGTTTTAACTTTGAAGAGTGCATCAATTAAAAAGAGATGGTGCCTCAGAGAAACGTTTACAATAAATGCCAAATGACTGAGCTTGCCTGTTCTTCTTTGAAGTGCTAGTTCTCAGGCCAGGTTATAAAGTATTTTGATGAGGAAACAGGCAAAAGGAATTGTTTAATTCTTGCTATTTTTGCAGGTAAAATATTTATTTGCAGGATTGTTGTTGCAGATCCCAATCAAGCTCAAAATAAAGTTTTAGGGAACACTGTATATACTAAAAATGTACCTTTCTGAAAGTGATGCATAATGGGAGTGACAAGTAAAATGTGGGGAAAGTATCACCATTTTCACTGTACATGCAGAAAGTCAGTTGGTCATGGGTTTTTCCAGCATTTTGAAATGCTTCCTGGACCCTGGCTTGCACTGCCAAACTGCCTCTAAGCAGAGAAAGAATAATGCATTTTTCTTAAGAAACCAGTTTTTCTCTTGTTTCTATTAATTCAAAACAGATCTGAATTTCACTGAGAGGAAGGGATATTTATATATATATATATATACAGACATACAAATATGTATAAAATGGCAACATTCATTTTTCTTTGTCTCTGTGGTCTGAAAACTTTTAATGAATCAAACTACTCAGTGAAACTGAGAAACTACTTAAAATAGTCTTGTTTGCTAAAATTTACCTATATACCTGGTGTCATCCCCAAAACACTTTTTAGTTTTTAAAGCTACAGTAACTTAGCAAGTCAAGTTGCTAAAAGATGTCTTTTTATACTGAAATACTGTTTGCTCCAAGACTAAATGGATGTATATGTATGGGGTTTTTCTAGTGTTAATTAATGAGGTTTTCTTTCGTAACCAGTAACTAATGAGATCTCACTGATGTTCATACAGAGTGATTGCCATTGATAGTTTTTCTCTGAAGCAGATCTAAAACACAATTAACAAGATCTTTACACTTCATCATATCTGTCATGTTTAGTATTTAATTGTATTTTTAAATGTTTTTATGCCTTAGATTTTGGATTCATTTATTTCATTTTTTCTTCTTTGTTTTGTACTAGTTAGGCTAGCCACTTAAATTTTATTTTTTATAGTCTTCTAGAGTTAAAAATAATGCATACTTATCTAGCTAAAAACTAGTTCAGTCCTGCCCTACTTCTGGGATCATTCCTGCACACGTAATGATACCAATAAATATAAGGAAATCCTCAGACACTTTCGCTCCTGGCTAAAGACAAATCTGCATGAAAGCATTTCTAGAGTCTATATTTTTCTTGTCAGAAGATGTAAAACCTTTCATGTTTGCTAGTTGGTTTGTATTAAGGGAGAGTCCCTTAGCCTGCCATGAATCATGTAACTTCTTTTGTCCTGATAAGTGAGGGTGTTAAGGCAAATCCTGAGTTTACACTCCAGGCCTTGGCTCTCGTTTTGGCAGGCTGGCAATGGCAAAGCTTTCTTTGCCATTAGGGATGTGAATGTAACTGGGCGAGGTCAAGGAGCTCGGTGACCAGAACTGTAATTATTTGAAGGGGATTCACCTGATGATAGGTCTTCTGCAATGTCTGTATTAAAAAGATTATTTCTGAAAAAATTTTGCACAATTGGAAAAATAGGAAAGAATAAAGGCATCTTACAGAAACAGGACTGTGATGATTTCAGTCATGATTATTTTTAGCAGAAATCAAAACAAGGGAAGAAGTTCTTAACAGATCCTCCTTATTGTATACCTATTCAGTTGCTTGTATTCAGTATACTAATGGGAGGAGTCTTGTCCTTTTTCAAAACATGGAATGCTTGTATCTCCCGCTAGTCTTGGTTTGAGGTTTTGGTATCATGGTCTGTTCTCCAGAGTTACTGGTAGTAGATCTTAACTGTTGTAGGTAGGATGTTTCTCAGCTATCTTTTTGTTCTTAAATTCTACATCTGCTTCATTGTTTCAAGTTAATTCCTTGGATTTTTACACTCTTAGAGATAGAGTACAGAGATATCTGCACGCTCTTTGGGTGAAGTTTGATGCCTCAATTTATCTTGTTTAAATTTAAATAAATTTTGTAATAGTTGTAGATATTGCTGCACTTTTGGAGGTGTGACTTGACAATTTTACCCCTTCCCCCTTAAATATAAAACTGGAGCTGAAAACCTCCAAGCCTGGCTTTGCAGCGCAGGACTGTTTCTGTGCAGCAACCAGTGTGACAGGGATATTTATATTCAAATTAGGCACAAGAATTTTTAACATCTTGAGTCTTTCATAGAACAACAGCTTTTCCCCTCTTTGTATGCTTGTCAGGGTTCTCTAGATACCCTGACTCAGGCCTTTCTGTTCTTGCGTTGTCTCCAGAGCTCATGTCAATTAGGTCTTTGCTATTTTGTTGGTATTTTATTCTCAACAGCCTGCCATTAAACCAACCTGATAGAGTCAAACGGGCTAAGTCTGAAGGGTCTAGTAGCGGTATTCAAAAATTATTGTGGCGTGCTTCTACAATGGACAAGGCAAATCAGAACAATGGGATTGAATGCAGAGTTCTGCTTCCAGCATCCTGGATGTGTGCTGTGAGACACCAGGTCAGAGATGGACTCTGGATGACAATGTGCACTCTGGTGCAGAGGAGGAAAACTGTGGTGGAAACCAATGAAATGAGGAAATAGTCATGCAATAGCTTAATATTCACACCATGTCTAATTTAATATTGATCAATACTTGCAAAATAATTGCAAAAATAAATTTTCAGAGCTTGGCACATGGTTTCATGTGCAGCTTTGTGCACCTCCAACTTCCATGGTGAAGATTTGCAGGTAAAACCCATGCTATTTGGAAGAAATAACATTATCCCATTGGACAATCTGCTGCTTTCTCCCTCGCCTCTTTTGGCACGTGAAGTCTTCTGGAGAGACACGACCATGTCTGTAATCTGTTTCTTTCTTTCTTATTTTTTGGTGACGTGTATGATGCCCTTCTAACTTTCCAGGTAGTCCTTTGTCCACAGGTCTTTCTATGATTAGGGAATAGTCTGGTCTTGAAGGCTTGTCCTTGCTGTAAAATTTAAATACACAATAAGTGAGTTTTGAGAACTGGATTGGGGTACATGAAAGGAACTGGTATGTGGGGCTGTTTTAGACTTCTAATAAAAGCTTTGGAAAGCAACTTAATGATCAGAGATCTTTGGCAACTTAAGCTTACTGTGATGTTTTACTCTTACTGGCTCAGGTTGAGAACCATTTGTCTAAAGACAGTGGCATATTCTCTGCATGGACAGTGGATTCTGTTAGTTCTCCTAGCTCAAAATAATTTAACTGGAAGTATTTGGTAGGTTAATCACAGCACATTTTGTCTTAGCTGACTACAGATTTATGTAGTCTAGGCTTCTCCTTGTTTGGTCGATGGTCAAAAGTTTAAATGAGAATATGTCCGTGGAGCAGAGAGTGCAGAGCTGATAACTTGGCACATTCGGAGTGTGTTATAAAAACAGAAACTGTCACAGGAGTGCATTTCAGTTTTGACTGAGGAACGGGATGAAGTAGATGATTGCTTGAGTTCCTTTCCAACTGTTTGTTTCTGTATTTTTTATACTAGGATTTTTAAAATAAATTCAACATAACACTTTTTTTGGTATTATCATGATCTTACATATTGTTTGTATTTTTAGTTTTGCAGGTGTTTTTATGACTGTTACTGATGCAAACAAGTAAAATTTAGATGTAGATGGAATTGGCCAATAGAAATAAAAGACTAAAGAAATTAAGAGACCAGTAATACCTGTTGCTTTAGCCGAAGTTTCTGCTTTGAAATGAAATCTTTCTACAATTTATTGTATGACATTCAGGCCATTAGTGTAAAAAAAAAAAAAAAGTACATCAGTTCTTCCAGAAGAACACTGACTTCATGTTCGGTACCTTTAACTATGATCAAAATCGTATTGTGCAAAATATCTAAACTAAGAGAGTGGCACCTTCTTAATAGTTATGTGGAAAAATTTTACTTAATAAAAGTAACCCTGGAAGTAAATTCTGTTTGAATAACTGAATTATGTTGCTGTATTCTGTACTATATTCAAGGGGAATGCATATCTTGTCATACCAAAGATCTCTAAAGAAACAAAAGGAATATTCTGTTTCATGAGAAATAGAAATAAGCAACACAACTGCCACTGGTGACAGTGGGGTAGAACAATTTTTTTCAGAAATTTTCAGTGCTAAAAGTGATTGCAGAAAGTATTTTCTAATTATTATAATTTAGAACAAGTGGGTGGATTGTTTTTTGGGTATTTTGTTTCTTGAGTGGCTGTATTCTCCTTTCAGAGGAGAGTAAAGAGCATGAAATTGGCTGTGAACTTTGGAAATCCATTTCCGTTGTTCCTTTTATATTGGTTGGTTGATTTGCTGGCTCTGCATGAGAAATCTTCTCTTTCTCCTGGTGTGTTTGTTTGTTTTGCTTTTTTTCCTCTGTGCTGATGCTGTGACGCCTTACCTTTTTGAGGAGCTATAATTCTTCCTCTTTCTGAAGCTGGGAGTGCTTTTCTGTGTTTCCTTTCTAGGCAAAAGTAACCACAGGTTAAACAGTACTACACATGAAGTTAGTAAAATTTGGGATTTTTCTAGCAAGTCCATCAGGGTGGAACAAATTAGGTTTTCCAAAATGTTCTAAGGGGAAGGGCTGCTGCATCTCTGCAAGTGTCTTTAGTCTTCAAATATTTTTTTTATCAGTGATAGAAAATTGTCATGGTATTTGTAAAGCAAATGCAACATGTACACCACTGACTTCAAGTGTTTGGGGTTTTGTGTGGGTTTGGGGTTTTGAAAAAAATTATTATTAGTGTTTTCTTCCTCTTTCTGTTTTTTTGTGCTGTTCTTATTTTATTTGTTCTACCATTTGTATAATTTTGCTGAACCTCTGAATGTCTGGGCACCATAGGCAGTGAACTTAGCATGGAAAAAAAAAAGACAAACTAAACCAGGCTGAATTAAGTACTTATTTTAGACTGTGCATTTGGATTTCAGCTGCCAACTATTTAGAAAGCTTACCATTGTTGCATCCAACTTGCATTTTATATGCTTGACTCTTCTAATGATAATAGTACCCTCCATCTTAAATTCCAATGTGTCAAAGGGATTATCTCTGTTGTGTCTTCATATTAATCATGACTGTAGTTTTGTACTTTATATAGGCATACACAGCTGTATGATGCTTTAGTGCAAAACTTGCCATCCGCAAAAATAATTTTTCTGTGCTTGTAAGAAATAATAAAAATCTCTAAAATATCTCTTGGGCTTGGGTATAAATTTATTTAAATTAATTAGGAAATAGCTATTTTATTTTTTATATAAGGACTGTTTTTTATCACAATAACATATCATTGCAAAGGTGATTGCATTCCTAATTTCCTTCCATAAGTTACACTTAGAGATCTCTTGCAATTGCTCTTTCTTGATAGATCTGAATTATCTACTATTCTGTCAGTCCAGTTATTTCCATATGAATATCTAAGCTCATTAGAATAATATCCAAAGGATAGTACACTGCATTATTGTGCTCTTTAATAAGCGTCTCGGCTGCTTCCCACAGCACTGCTATGGGCTGGTTTTCTCTTTTTTTGCAGATCACTGCCATTGTTTGCTGAGTGCCCATGAGGGAGCACTTTTTGTGATCTAGTGCTTTTGCTTGTATAATACTGATTCAGAAAAACAGCCTGCTTAGAGAGAAACATTAATTAGGTGCAAAGGTGGCATTATTCCATGGTTTGGGGGTGGGGGGAAGTACAGCAAATAAATTATCTCCTATTTGTACAATGTTTTATGGTTGTCAGCTGTCTGTTGCCAAAGAACCCTGGTGGAGTTAAATGCTTGTGACACCTTGCCCAGTAAAGGTAGAGTAAAAGCCTGTTATGGAACCTGCTTTGTGACAACCTGTGCTGGTTTATATTAGCTTAACCAATCACTTTTTTCTGTGCTTGGCAAAATTTGTTAAATTAATTCAGTTGCAATTAGCAGATTTATGGGAAAGTACCCTGTTATCCTTTAATTGGAGAGCATAAAACTACAAACTGAATCTGCTGGTTCTATTTGTGTAATAGGCAATCTATCTACGACAAGATTTGATCGATGGAGTCGTATGATGCCCTTGCCTTGTTTTATATTGGCTGTCAGCTCTTAACTGGGACTGAAGTATCTGGGTAACAAAAATTGATATAATGACTTAATGCGCCTTATTCTCTTTGAGCTACATCAGTTTAGAGCACTTCTGAGAGAAAAATGTCTGGAAAATATCAGGGAGTCATTTATCAACCTGTTTTCATTAGCATACTGCCTAGCACTGGCAAGGATTTGAATAAAAAAAAGCAAGATGGTACAATTTATTTCAGGTCTCATATTTCTTGGATGAAAGGAGACTTCTAATAAATGGAAAATATAGAAAGATGCATTTCTTACTGATTTTTCCTAAATAAAAGCTGTGCAAAAACATATCTTCAATTTGATTGATAAATAGCACGGAAAGCATACATGTATGAAGATAACCTGAAAATTAGCAACAGTTTCCTCCCTTACTACATCTGGCTCATTTATCTGAGGTACACCACAGAATAAACCCCATGTCTTATATATGTAGATAGGAAAATTTGTGTGGGCGTGTGGTCGGGGGTTGCCACCATAGAGGACTTTACAAAAAAAAATCTGAGATCTGATCTCTTTAAAGATAGAGCTGTTAAACTGTTCAAGAATCTGCTGAAAGTGAAGTGAAATAGGTACCAATCAAAATGTTTGTATAGTGGGCAAAATGTGTGCACTGCATCGAGTCATTTGTCCTACCTACTCTATGATGGTAACCAGAAGAGGTAATAATAACTGAAAAGTAGTTGTGTGCAAGTAAGTCTTTTTTTTTGCATGAAATTTTTATGCATCAGTCAGACTGCATACAGTGTGCCTAATGTACAAAATAAATTGGTGTATAAATCAGATTATGAGCAGGATGTAGGCAAGTTTCCATTTGCACACAGGAATCAAATCCAGACAGGGGAAATTCCCGTTTTAACTTCTGGCATTTATCAGGGCTTTATCAGGTGGCAGTTAATGCTTAATTTTCTAATAATAAAAAAAAAATAAAAAAAGGTTCCTCCAATCCCAGCAAAACCTGAATGCAATGGATTACAGAAAAGCCTGAAAATAAGGGACTTGTGGACATACACAGCATTATCTTGTGACCCATTCTATAGCTTCTAATTATGTCAAGGATTTGGAATGCCAATCAATAAAACGTGATTTATGATTGGTATAAGCAATTGCACATAGCTGCACATTGATCAGTATGTAGATGCCCTGACATAAGAAGTTATTATCTATGACAGATACTTGTCTAACTGCTAATTGAATTGCACATTTTTCTTCAGTGTCACCAAACTACCACCAAATATAGACCATAACTTTGTTGCTCTTTGCATGTGAAAATAAAAGTATGATGAACAGCAAGTGTCAGCACATAGGTTGTCTGACAGTAACCACTATTTATCGATGCAACTTGAGCTTGCTGTGAGATGACAATATCACCTAGAGTTGCCATGACAATCACAATGAGTGTTGGGTCCACGATATTTTCCACAGCTTGGTAGAAAATCTATTAAATCCATGGTATCTGTTACTTGTTACCTGGTAAACCATCTACAAGAATGCAGTAGTGGTGTTCTAGTAAGGGTTTGTACCACACAGATATTTCTCTTCTTACTCCTGTTAATTTATTTTTTTAATCATTCTGATTAGATGGTCTAACAGCAGCAGTAGTTTTATGCAATGTGCTTTTATCTTTCCAGGAGAATTTTTTCCTAAATTAAAATTAGTCTGCTGTCCACTTGGTCAAATGCTTAGTGGACTTGTGACTCATTTCAGTGTTCAGAATGCTAACTAAGTAGCTAAAACCTATTTTACTGCATACTGCCTACTTTAGTCACAGGAACAGCCTAATTTATACTGATCCTGTGACTTACCTACCTGTTGAAGCTTTCCCTAATGAACCATGAGATCATTGAGTAGGAGATATTCAATACTGAGTTTAACAAAGCCTTTTACTTGATTGGTACTCATAGGAGCATGTGCTTCACTCTTGCTTTCTGTACTTTTCTGTCATCATTTTCTGATCTATTACCCCAAACGAAGGACTAGTTTGGGGTTTATCTCCATCAAGCTATTGTGCTTGAGAAGAGCAGGCTCCATTCTGCAGTATAGCTGAACCTCTTCAGTAATTCCATTTTCTTGTAAAACTACTGTGAATTGTGAAACCCTCAGAATAATTCTGTGTGACACCCAAGCTTGTTGTGAACAAACAGTGCAGACCCTGGCACAACTTCAGAAAGAAAATTTGCAATATACTGCAGAAGACAACCCCCAAGAAACAGCAGGTCTGCTTTGGACTGTAATCTGTGGGGAGTCAGTGTCTCTGCTGCCCCACTCCCATCCCCTTTGGCCTTGGAGTAATGGGGAAAATCCCAGAAAATAAAAATGTGGGAAAATCTAATGTTTCATACATAGTACTTTCAAAAACTTTCAGGATTCCTCAAATGTAATTTGATACAGGCTTTAGTTGCATCAGTAGTGAATAATGTCTTATATTTGGCAGTTATTTTCTTTTTTAAAATTGTTATAGCCTTAAAGAAATTTTACTGAGTTCTGAAACTCACATCCCCATCATGTTGTAATGAAGTTTGTAGTCACTTGCAGGATAAAATAGCAAATGAAATGTAGCATTGATTGTAAAATTCCAGTAATTTTTTTATCCAATTGCAGTACTGTATAAACAATATTTTTTCATAAATATATAATTTCTATAAAATAAGCAGATGCTCTGTCTATTGTATCACATTCAATTATTTTGTTTTTAATTAAAAAACTTATTACAAGTTTCTAGATAATGTGACAGCACATTCAAGGGAGAACACTTTTATATGTCTCAGAATAACAGCAATTAGAATTCTTATTTTTGTGTACTTTGTCTTTTTGCACATGTACAGCTAATTAAACAAGGGAGACTGGCCACTGATATACAGCAAAAAATATCCTTGTGTGCTCTGAGAGGAAGTCAGCACCATGTAGTTTGGATGTCACCTGGTGCATAGGTGTTCAGCTGCATAGTGTGCAGAACATAATGTTTTTCATTAAAATAATTTCCTGTTGAAAGATTCTTTAAGAAACCTTTAAAAATCCAACCCAAACAATATAAGCCTGCCCTAAACTTCCAAAGTAATCAAACAAAAAATCTACACCAAAAGCTCTTCTGAAATGATTTTTAGATGTCACTTTCTCTTCTTATGTCAGCATTTTTTTATTTTTAAATTTTTTTTAATCTGCAGGTGTTGTCTAAAACTTCTAGTAAATCACAGGCAATGTTTGTTTTTTTTTATCCCGACTGACAATATGTCAATAGTAGCCTCAGCACAAAGGATTGTATACCTAAAATTAATATAATTTTGTATGAAGGTTATGGAGTGCGTAAAGATGGGACAAAATGCAAGAGACATGCATAGAGGAATTGCTCTTCAGATTTAATGAAGCACTCCTTATCTGAAAATTTTCGAGTGAATGATGGATTATGCTTTCAGACAACCTACCAGTTAGTGGAAATTATTATTCCACTGTTTTTTCCCACCCACTCTGTATACTGAACAAAATGAGGTATTGAGATAAAAGACGGAGCCGGGATTTAGTTCAGAGGTGCTGACTTTGGGTTAGGTATCACTCACTGGAGTATCGCTTATTGTCGTGGTGTCTGGTTTTATACCTGAACTTCTGTGTGAACTTCCAAAGTATGGAGACCTAAATCTAATTTATAAATATCTTCTTTAGCTCATGTATGTCTCTGCTTACTTGTTAAGCACATGTATTGTGTGAAGAGAAACAATGAAAACAACCTTGCTTTTAAAAATGGAAATTTAAGGGATTGAGGAATTTTAGTTCTAACTGTAGCTTGTATCGAGCACTGCAGAGAGTGTTTTGAGAACTCAGTCTGCGTGTTGAGGCTTTTCTTTCTCCAGAGCATCTTTTGTCTTTTTATCCGATTAAATCTTCCTCTTTGCTAAAGGATATATGGACTGGACATGGAACATGTGAGGCTCTGCTTGTCATGATCAAGGACTGGGCATTGTTGAGTATACAGTTTCCAAAAGTAAAGACAACTGGGATTCCTACCATCTGAAATAATGTAGAAAAGCTTTTACTTTTTTATGATTATTTTTTCAGAGTGATTGTAGTTAAGTTTTTTAAAAGGATCATCCTAACATAGGCATCCACAATCTAAGAATAGATGTGACTTCCCAAAATAAAATTTCTAGTGGCACATGTTAAAACATTTACTGTATTTTTAATCAAAGATATTGATTCTCTTTCTGATGTTATGGTGTGATTTCCTTTTTTATTTTGCACATGTCAACAACTGAAGACAACGGGAAAGCTGAGAAAACTCTGAATATGGAATTGCTAAATAAGATAAAATTTTTCTATTTTGATTGAAAGATTGCTCTTTTGGGGATGATGAAGCAAAATGCACAGGTATTTTAAAGGTGGGTGGGTCTTGTGAAGTGCATGTGAGTTTGCTGCAGTGTATTCTTGACAACTACATCCATGAGAAGCATGAAGCCTATCAATAGCAGCTGGAGTAGATGAGCAGCGGAATTCAAAAGCTGTAACAACCAATGTTCTTTGTGCACATTCTCTTTTAAGAAGAGGGAAGGCCTGTAATTAGTTTGCAGGTCCTTTAAATATATTTGCAAAGGGATCATGTGAGCACAGTGAGGATGTACTGGAAGAGTCTGTTAGGCCTCTTACAGAGTGGAGAACAGTGACAAGAGGGCTGGGGTAGCAGATAATGGATATCCTAGGGCAGAGCTGCTTTACAGAACATGTTAACGCATCCCGGGTGTGAGAAAACACTGATTCCTTTTACTCTTGGAATTGAAAATGGAACATAAAGTAGCATGACATTAGGAACAGGTACCAGTTGCATAGAGTTTCTCTTTGCAGTGAAGTAGTTTTGAATGATTTTCATTAATAAACATACTTCTAGCTGAGCAGTATGCCAGAACATACGGTGTTCCACTGTGAAACAAAATTTCAAACCAGTTTGCATTAAAACACTTAAACATAAGATGTTCAAACTGAAACATGTTTTATATCTATTAAGACACTTGTTAGTTTCTAGAGACATAACCTGTGCAGTAAACTTTGCAAATCTTCAATGAGTTCTGATAAAACATCTGATGAATGTCACAAAAGAATTACCACTGCTATGGTGCTCAATAGTTAATAAAAACACATGGAGGGGGAACCTATTGAAATGATTATTGAAATGAATAGTGGTGGTGTAGCAACTACACAATTATCTCAATTTTTTTCCTGTTTCTTTTTTGTCAGACTTCACCTGCACAAAATCTCTTATCTCTCTGAAAAATATATACACACAAGTGAGAGTATAAACACATCATTACACTTTCATGGCAGATAAGCTTGCTCTGTTGGAGTGTAAACTCATTTTTCTTTAGGTGACCTTTAAATAGTATTGTGCTATTGGATGGGATTTAAATCAATAATTTTGTCAAAACAAAATACAGTGTTGGGTTTTTTTCCTTGTAATTTAACCAGTTCTTTAAACTATCAAGGAATAACGGATTTCCGTGTGTTATGCTCTATGAAAAAAGCCTGTAAAATTCACTTAACTAGTTTTAAAAAATGCCATTTTTCTCTGTTGTTGATAGTACCTTGTTTTATTTTGAAAAATGTTCAGACAGCAGGGTAACATACAGTGTTACTATAATTAGTGACTTAATGCCTTTTCTGCATTCACGTTGTAAAACAACAGTGTCCCAGGTGTGAGAAGGTTAAAATGAGAAGTACCCAGTAGTTATGAAGCAGCAATAATGAGTTTCCTTCTACTTACCATGGATTTGTGTGATATACAACTTGCAATTAAGCATGGCTTGGTGATTCAGTGATTAATGTATATACGACTCCTAAAGGAGCAGCACAGGCCTCCCGTCACATCCTTCATGATGTTTACAGCTGGGTACCTATTAACAGGAAGATGGAAAGGGCCATTTACAATTCAGTAACCTTTATGACAGTGAACTCTTTAATCAGCATTTTATTTCCTTTGTAACACTTTAGTCATCTACAAATGTCAGAATAAAATAGGGCTATGAAATATTTAGGATCGGCATGTGGAAATTGACTTCCTTGATTTAAGCTGCTGTGTCTTTTCATTTTGTTGTTTTGGGAGCTTTTACTTTTATTGAAAGACAATTTATAACTAAATGCTCCCAATAGTGACTGGCATTAGGGCTGGAAAAATTACAGAAATCTGTGTTCTCATTCTGTAAAATGTTGATGGTTGCTGTGTTGGGTAGTAATTTATTCAAATAAAAACATTAGCAGTGGGGTTCACTTTTCAGAATACTGTTTCTTTACAAATACAGTGGACTTAGAAAGTTTATGACAAAATATACCAGTATACTCATAGAAGTAATTAAGTATAAGGTATATCCTAAAATAAGTTGTCACTTATGTGTACCTGTGTCTATGAAATCTGCAAAGTGTTTTATTATTTTTGTAAAATGATTTTGGGGCTCTCCAGCTTCCATAGCAGTTGTCTTATGCTTTGTCTGATGACACTCATCACTTTCTATCACCAGGAAGAAGTATTGTCCCTGCCTCAGTGCACTGCAGAGGAAATATAAATCCTTCTAACCAAGTATTTTTGTTCGTACGTATGTATGCAGTTTGTGTATAGGTTATAAATTAGTATTTATCAAAACATGACATAATATTTAATTCTTGATATCTGCAGTATTTAAAGTATGAATTAAACATTTTCCAATTGGTAATGCAACAATTTTAGAATCGTCAAGCTGGAAGGGGCTTCTTCTGTTGGAAGAGCAGTGCTTTGTCCTCCTGGGGATACTGGGAACTTTTGACCTAGTCCTGAACTGTATTTAAACCATAATTAAACCATTGCAATAATGCTGCTTGGGTCTGCAGTGTTAAGCCCAGCAGAGTTTTACTTCAGCTGCCTGCTGCTATGTTGTAAAATACTGACCCAGGTGACTGGAACTGTGCTTAAGAGGTTATTTGTAATTTTGTGTAACAGCTGCAGGTTGGTAACAAGGAAGTTAACTTCCCGTTTTGCAAGTGTTAATAAGGTTTATTGCATTTGGGAGATCAAGATTTCATCTGCTGCTCTGTGTGTAGGAGTTACGTACTGGCCAATTTTATCTGCTACCTATTATATTGGTTGTGTTTTTGTATGTTATGGTTTATTTTTAAAAAAAATGAAAGGAAAGGCCTTCTCAAAAATATGAAAGATCTGAAAGGCTTACACAGGACAATAATGAGCACAATTTTGGATGCAGACCTTTTCTCACTGAAATATGTTGCTTGGAGAAAGCGTCTGATCATAGAAGAACTTGTGAACCCCAAAACTTAACTCTTTTGTCCATGGAATCTATTGATCTAGGAACAGACATTATCTTTAATAAGAAGTCTTATCTCTCAAGTGTGCATTCAAACTCTAGAATCAAGTTATTCAAGCTATGAATGTTTGGGATTGTATGTGCTTTGCAGTTGGAAGCTATGCAGCTGTTTCTCAGTTAACAACCTCTTGTTTGGTCCCTTTACTTTAGAACCTATTGAAGTTGCATAAACTTATAGATGTAATTATGAAATATGCTGATGTTCAGGCCTGGTTTATCTGTCTTGATCATGATCATTCTTTCCTAACCCCAGTATGTTTAGGTAACATGGACAGTAAGCCAAACAGATATTTTGTATGCATGTTATGAGGCATTTTTGTACTAATACATAGATACAATGAGGGTTGTCTTGGCATAGCTTTTTTAAAAATGTATTTTAAAGGTGTAAGACTTAATTTTGTATATGCAGTGTTTAGTAAGAGCTGCTAAACAAATATAATTGGTAAAGTTAGAAAGGAAGGCCAAAAAAAATCCTAGAATTGGTGTTCCAAGGAAGACAATAACCACAGGAGGGGCATTGCACAAATAAGATATGGACAGGCTATTTATTGTTCATTATCATTGTCTTCTCCATTAAATAGGAATATATCTGAAAAAGTACAAAAAAGTTGACAGTGATCAGAGAACAGGTACAAAGTAGCTCTTGGTCATCGTTATCAAGGAGGGTGCCTCATTCAGCACCTGATAGCCAATGTAAGTTCATATTTTTTGATGTGTTTTTGGTGATGTTGTACTGCTTTAATATACCTTGTAGAATACTACTTGCTGTATTGACCAGATTTTGTTGAAGGATGTTACTTTAAAAATGGAGTAAAGAGTGAGCAAGGGATTTTCCTTAAGAGACAGAAGCATTTACAGGTGGCCGTAATGAGCCTGAGAACTGGCATTGGATTAATTCAGTGCTGTCTGTATTGCCTGAAAATACAACTGCAAGTTTAAATTAAAGAAAAGAGACATCAAGCGGACACAGTATACTCTGTTGTTATGAGTATTTAAAAAATAAATATGCTTATCCTAACTTCAACATTCTACCAGACTCCACAGAAAATCCATGCTTAGTTTGAAGAAGAACCTGCGTCACATTTGATGATGGACTCAAGACACCTTGTATGCATCTGTGTTTATAATTGGTGGGCCAGCTGAGGTAAATGAGACCTCTCGGCAGTATTAGTTCTGATACTGACTCTCTTCTTTTTTTTGTACTATCTTCTGAATGGGTAACTCAAAGATATCCTAAATGTTCAAAGCACTTGTAAGAAGGTAAATACTGGGAAAGAAATATTGAAAAGGGAGAACTAGGGATTCTTTTTTCAAGATTGGGTGTTTACCTTTAGGGGGACAGTGTGGAGTGGATGGGGCAGTGGTTTTGCTGCTTGATGCCCACCTTGATTGTACAGCTATCCTACTTGGGGATAGTGGAGGAGGCGGACAAACACAGGGGGAAGTGCCCCAGTGTGTAATTGGAAAACAGAAACTCTGGAACTTAATGCTACCAGTCTCAACTGTTTGGGGCCTTGACTTGAGAGGCTTGGGGTTTTTACAGGTCTCTTGCAGTTTCACAGCTGTGAAATGTTGCCATCCTTTTGCTGGGATTATTTAAATATTTATCCTTTCTTGCTACTTGACCTTTCCTGCTTGGTTTTAGTTAGTTTAGGCCAGCTTGCTTTGTGTTTCATGAGCTCAGTAAACCGTGGCCTTCAATTCCCTTGTTCTAGTATTTTCACTTAAGACCAGGAGTGATGAGCAAAAGGTTTCAGGCTCAATCCTTGAGCAAAGGGCCGCTGTGACAGGGATTATTATTTATTTGTCATCTTGGATGTAATAAGCTGTAGGTACAGCATCGAGAGCCCTTGATTTATTGCGCTGTCGACTGCCACTAGCAGGACGTCTGCTGTACCATGCAGGATGAATACCACACTGTCAGCTCTGTCGATCTGTCTCTGCCATTGCGCTCTCTCTCATAACACATTCCCATTTCATGCCAGAATACATAAACAATCTTTCATTATTTTGATGCCTTTTTCATATTTGTTCTTTACAGAACATAAAGTTTGAATTTATGGGTTTCCTTTACATTATTTCAACACACTCCACCATTTTCCGGGTTTGTGGTTTAACTCTCAGAAATTGGCTGCCAGGTGATTTAGTTATTTTGGCTTTCTAGTTTTATAGTTATTTAATATCACAGTGCCAGATACTGAGAAAACGTAGTGTATAGTAGGTATGGGATTTGCAGTCAGACTCTGTCATCAGCAAAACATGGCCATGGGGACACAATGTGGAAATTAAAAACTAGGCATGCAGAGCAGGAAATACTCCCTCCAACCTTCATTTTTAATTTATTTAAATACTTTTCCCAAATATTTTTCCTTAGATGCTGTTATAAATGTAATGGAAACCTGTTTAATTGGAAAAGAACATGTGAATAGCGAGCGAGCCATTTCCCTTGAATAATTGCAATTAAGGGAATTTCTAACTTGTTGGCAGAAACATTGCTCTGATTTTTCTCCTATACTTTATTGTAGATGGGGGAAGGGCAGGAAATAATGTCCAGAAATTTTTCTGATTCATATTATTCATTCTTCATCCTTTACAGAGATCCACATCTGTTTATATCCTCTAATTTTGTTTACCTAAGGGTTTTTTTTTTTTTCTTTAGTACTCTGGAGCATATTATTCATTGAACTCCAAGGAACTGAAAGTCATTGCTCGAATGAGTGAACTTAAATGTCACTATAAATACAGCAAGTCAAATACGAATATATGTCAAAATAGTTAAAAATGTGTTATAAAAAAGGCTTATGAGTAGTATTAAAAAAATTATTGCAAACTGTGCAGAGCGTGAACCAGAAAATGTAAAGTGTTCCTGCCAATGTAACATGCATACATAACTTTGGTTGTGTGAGCAGCCTTTCACTCCGTGGGTGCAGCAGTGGACAGTAAAGTCTTTAGGAAAGGCGTGGGGGGGAGGAAGGTCCATCTAACCAGTTCTGGGCAGTGTGCGACAGAGGAGGGTGTGCTGCTGACTGGGGCTTCAGATGCTGCGAATGCCTGACCGTGATCAGTAACGTTCCTTCAAGTTACCCATGTATGCAAACATTTTCAAGGCAGTGATGCATAATTATTTTGTGAAATTACCCTGTGTTTTCTCATCAAGATGTATTAAGGTCTGGTAAAGGCTTGTTCATTGCTGTGCTTGTGTGCAAAGATTGCAAAGTTTTTGTGTTCAAGAGGTGGGTGAATAATCACTCTTAAATTTTCTTCTATTGCATAAAGTAGGGCTGCTTCAGTGAAAACATCTGAGTGTTTTTCATAGTCAGTTTATTTTTTTCCCCCTAAAAGGAGAGAGAAAGCATGGCTTTGCCACTGAAACTATATCTGGTAAAAAGAAACTTGTTTTAATTGGCTGTGAAAATAGGCATATTTCTCTAGGATGTTAACAAATGTGGATTTCACTGTATAAAAGCAAGATAATAATTGTCAGTTCTTTCTCCTCAGTGCAGCCTATATTAGGACAGCTGGGAATATGCATAGCTGATGTTACATAGCAAAGATTTGTTCTAGCTGCAAAGAAACCAGAGTTAATTAATATGAGAAATTTGTTTTGTGTCCGGGGTAAAAAAGACTGTGCAGGTTGGTGTTGTCAGCAAAAGCTGCTTGTCACTTTGACCTGCTCTGTTAAGTGTTTGATGTGTTTTCTCAGAGTAATCTGTGAATAACATTACACCCAACCAGCAGAGAAGCAGAGGGAGCGATAGCAGAATTAATATCTGGAAGCGTTGATAATTATATATCAGAATCTAATTTTTAGCACAGAAAATGTGTTAATGACAGAGAAGAAAACAAAAACCACTAGCTTCTCCCAGCAGGATCCAAAGTGTCATTTATTATTTCTCAGCTGGATATCTATCAAGTTTATGGGTTAATTTTTCTGTAGACTGTTATTTATGGGTTTTTGTTTGTTTTCAGCCATCATTACTAACAATACGGTTAATAGCAATCATTTGTTATCCGGCACCAGCGGTGATGCTTCAGATGCGAGCAGTGAACTGAGAATACTCATTTGGTAGCTGAATAAGGCTTTGACAGGGCCCATTTATAACAAGCTCATTCCATAATGTCCAGCCTATTAATAAAATTTTGTTGCTGTCTAATTAGAGATGTCTGATGTGTATAGTAGCACAGCAAAGAAGACTTTCTTCTGCTGCTTTTCAGTTCTACTGTATCATACCTGAACATATGTGAGACCTGTGGTTCAGGGAATAAAAGTGGGGTGTTCTTCTGGGGCTCTGTCCCTCCTAGTAAGTGCAATGAAATACAGGTTGTAGGGCAGGAAGGCCCAGGGCACATATACATGCATGTTGAGGGAAGGTCTTTATTTTCATTAGCTAAGATCACCCTCAAGCCTCTTTTTTCTTCTTTTGTGTGTTTTCTTTTATTGGCTTAATGTTCAAGTTTTAGCTAAAGATAACTGATAAAGTAAAATATATCTATGATATCATAATTAAATGTATATATGTAGACAGAATGTGATTCTTGGGTGTGTCAGTTTATCTTTGAGGAGAGAACAGTTTGACCCCTCCGGGAAGGGGTTTGATGAGAGAAAAAAGCCTGGGCTTGATCATTAGATTTATTTTTTTTCTTCCTTCTATGTCTTTGAGGAGTGAGGAATCAGCAGGATTTACTAAACTCAGCGGTAAGGGGATAGTTAGTGGTATAACCAGGACTGAAAGTAGAGCCTTTTGTAGCCCAGCAAGTCCCAGAATATTTGAAGTACTTTGTACAGCTCATAGAACAATCCTGTGTTTTTGCTGATGGGATCTTTCATCCAAAGGTATCAAAATATTTTTTTAGTGGTGAGCTAAATAGTGTGTTCACAAAGTTGTTGTGAGTGAGCAGTTTGTAAACTGAAACACAATTAGGCAAAAAGATTTATACCAGGACACAGAAGTTGTTTATGGGAAGGTTTTAGTTCCTTAGTTAGTGATTTCTGTTCCTGAAATGACCTGTCAGAAACATTCTTGTTCCATTTTGTTTTTACAGGTAGAACTAAGTATATGATAATGATGAAAATGGGTTAATTTCCATTTCATAAAATGCTTTTGCTCCTGTAACTGCTGATTTAGTGATAATATACACCCTTCCACCCTGCTTCTACTTTACAGTACACAAATGGAATGTCTGAAGAACTTTGCCATTTGTAGCTAATGCTGAGGTGATTATATTACTCTTTTTTTAGGAAGCAGCACCATGTTTTTGCAAGTACCTAGATTCTAATTAAAAGAAAAATATTAATGGTAGTTATTTTGTGCTTATAATATTGCACTGTTGAACTGAGGAAAACGAACAGGAAAAACACAGTGATTTAATATAATTTCATTGCTAGGTAACAGTTTGTTTCTTTAGTCATCTTTTATGTTTTTCCAGTTGAAATTTCAATCTTTGTAAATTACTTTTTGAATGAAGCCACATCTGGTTTTGGTGTGTTATTTTCCCAGAATGTTGCTTCTAAGACGGCATATTTTATGCTAGAAAATTATATGAGATTTTAACTTAAAGTTGCCATGAAACTGCTGCATGGATTTCAGCTGGTAAAGAATCTCTATATGCTGGTGAGGTGTTTTTTTTTCTCCTAAACTGCTCTTGACGTAGAGCTTATCAACCCTTAATTAGTGATACATTTTCTCCTTGTGATTTCTATTGATGTTTTGTAGAGCTGAAGATGAATTGAGCCTCAACCTGACTAGAGTACGAATTGTTTTAGAAAATTCAGCAAACATCTCTCTCTCTCTCCCCTGCTCTGTCTGTCTCTTTCTCTGTTCCTGCCGATCGGAAAGGTGAAAAGCTGCGCGATAGAAATCAGGCTCAGTATTAGTGGCTTTGCTTGCCTGTGCAATAGAGAACGACAAGCGGCAGGGCCTCCGTCAGCAGATGAGGGAGCCGCAGATGGGAGGCGAAAAGCTCCCTGGTGGCAGCAGCCTTGCCTGGATGTGATTGTGAGAGCCAGGATGAAGTCAGCACTGACAAAGTGTGTGGATTGATGGATGGACAAAGCTGGGAACTGGATGTGAGAATGGATGAGGGCAGAGGGGGAATTTAACACAGACAAACAGAATGAAAGACAGAGAGGAATTGCCTGCTAAAGTATTCCAGCACTCAGAGCCCACAGCAATTTACTTACTGCTAACCGAACACAGGAGGATTCTTTGCATCTTTGCAGATTTTCTTAAAATATATGAAGAAACCAAGCAGAGAAGGAGCTAACAAATTCCTGTTAGTGCCTTTTATTGCCATCTCTTTCTCCTTTTCTCAAGATGCACTCACACTCAGTTAATTCAAACTGAGTACTTGATTATTTTCAATAAGTCCACACAGTATGCTAGAGAAAAATAAATTTTCTTTCCACAGCTGTTATTTTAATGTTTCCACTAAATTTACTTTAATCAGTTATTGTTGCTTTTGCTATCTTGAATAAAAATATTTATTTCTCTTACAAACTGTGCTCCTGCTAGAGGCAGGCATTTAGATACTGCATTCAGATGCATGGAAATAACAAGCCCATTATGTGCATTTTATTTTACTGAAGAGAAATCAGATGCTTTCCTACTTATGTAGCTTCTTGGTACCACAATATTATTGTCTGCTTTTTAAGGGAAACAGACCTGTAGCTTTCGACTACTACCAGATTTTATTTACATGAGTGGATTAAAAGATTTTTTTTTTGTTATTTGTCTGCGTATGTAGAAACAGAAAATAGGAATTATTCTACTGGAGCTAATCACTAGGTCTTAATTTTATCCACTGCTTTAGTTTTAGAAATCAAATATCATTTCACACACACAGAATGCAAATAGAAATGAAGGTTTATGTACAGCATGCTGGGCAAAATATCTTCTGGCAAGACTGGGTGGTTGTGTTGGAATCCCTTGGATTCACAGAGACACTTTGAAGAACATGGTTTGGCCCAAAGTGTTTCTTCTCCTTCTACTCATCAGATTATGAAAAACCAGAAATGCACTGTGCTAACAAGACCTTTCCATGTAGTGCCCTGATGTGTTTTCAACTGGAGAAAAATGCAATCCATTAGAGTAAATAGAAACTGTTCCTCAGTTGTTGGCTTCAGAAGTATGTGGGAAACAGCTATTTACATAGTAATATAATGTGTTTAATTGAATTTTAAGAAAGGCAATTTAGTCTTATGCATGTCAATGAATAAATTGCTATGAAGATAATTATAGTATAGTGCTTTTACTGATGAGCTTTCCAGAGTGTCCATGAAACACATAACCTTCTTTAAACTGGAGAAGTTGTCTTGATTAACAGTCTCTACACATGTCCAGGGAATTATTTTGGGCTTGGAAAGATGCATAGAAATTATGTGGGAAAAACTGATATTGTTAACACTGTACAATGTATTTGCTAATCTGTTTTTGAAGCCTGGTCATGTACATTGGTTTCAAGATTGGACACTGAATGCATTCAGAGTGTCTTTGGTATGGGAGTTGCTGGTGTGAGTTATTTCTATCCACTACTCTACTGTGTGGTCTCTCTTTGAGGATTGGGGACAATCAGGTAGAATAATTCTGGTCACACTGATGGAAGAAGATGTTATATAACCCTTATGCAGTGTATACTTACAAATCCCTTTCTTGAAGGAAAGGAATTATCTTTTAAGAGCTTTTTGGTTAGGAAAGGTATAATTATGAAATATGACAAATATGGGTGCTGTTCTTAGTGTAAGTAGTAACTGGTTTCTTTAGGGCATAAGAGATTTTGATTTAGATTACATATGTTGCATTTCCTTTGTTTTTCAAAGTAATTTAGCTACCATCAGGCAGTGACTTGCTGCATCCTCTGTTCTTGCAAAGAGGCATTGCTGTGGAAAGGTTCCCTGGGAAGGGAGATTTAATCTTGTTTTGATGTGAAATGGAGTTCTATGGGAGAAAAACCAAAACTGCTGATCTGCAATTTCTTCACTTGTAGTCTTCCGTTTTCCTAATTTTTTAAAATAGAGAATAAAAGTGAAAATTAAGATCCTTTAGTCCCATATCACGTGTCCTAATATGTTTAGATATGTGATTTATTTATAGAAGTGTTTTTTACTATAAACTAAAACAGTAGAGTTCTTACTACTCTGAGTAAGTTCTTTTGGGAATATTATGTCAAATATTACTGTACTTACAACTATATTCAGCCCTGATATAAGTCCCTTATTCCTTGTCAGGAGTAGTCCCTGGCATCTATATATAAGAACATTAATTAATTTCCTAGTTTACATTTCTGATAAGTGTGTAAATTAAAAGTGCTGTTATGCATTTACATCGATAAGCATGATTAGAGACCTGTCCTTCTCAGTGTAACTGTTTTTGAGGGTCTGCTCGAGTTACTTCATTGAGATGAATTTTGCTATGATGTCTCTTTAATATAGATTGCAGAGTCAGTAATTTCTCTGTTGAACATGGATGCATATACCACATGTGATGTTTGCAGTAAATTTTTGGCATCTTTCACATCTTTTGCATTATTTTTCTGTACTTCTGTATTTCTGCAAATACAGGGATATATTTTTTTTTTTTGTTCAGAGCCACTGTTAAGAAGTGCCACATAGAGTTTTGTTGGCCCTGCATTCACTCAAATCTTCAGTCACCTTTTTTTGCAGTCATTTAGCATTAATTGCTAAAGCTAAACTAATTAACTAAAGAGATACCAAGAAAAATGTCCATTTCTTTAGTAAAAATAGTTAATTTGACAACTGAAGTACTGAAATGCTTTGTTCATATTATAGAAAGATCTTAAATACATCTTAATAAACTTTTCTTTAGTAAAATCATTATAGCCCTGGAAAATTGGTGTAGTGATGTGCTGTGGTCATTCATAGGTAGTGTGAAAAGACAACTTTATTTATTCTCTTCCATACTGTCTCATAGAATTTCCATGCCAGGCACTAAAGTGCACAGGTGATTTGGACATCTTCAAAATAGGCTTTTGGATGGAAAGTGCAAGATTTTTGGTGTTTGACTGCCTTTTTGACAAATCTGTATTTATTTTGTAGGTAACTCATTATTTCTTCACTGTGTTAGTTTCTGGTTTACAATAATGAAATACCACTCTTGTTTCTAAGGAGGAATTTACACTTGGCTTTGTTAACATGCTGCAAATCATCTCTTGTAGTTAATGGGATACTTTCAGGCCTGAGCTTCTGGGTTTGCACTCATTCATAATTGTTACATATATGAATTCGCAGAGACTTTGCTTTGTTACTGTGGCTGAAGTGGCATTTATGCCCCAGGTTTGATATTTCAATTAAAGTATAAGAAAGGAAGGGGGAAAAAAAGAGGCATGCTAGCACTTGACTTGTGTAGCAGTGATAATTTTCATGTTACATGTTGGAAATTTGTATCATCTTGTTGATATTAAAAAAAAATCTTCAGGCACTGCAAATGAGTAGAGACAAATGACTCCATTTTTATTGAAATTTTTACATTTATTATTTATCTAGTCTGATGGCCTCTCTTGCTTGCCTTAATTTTTATAAACAGTAATGTCAGTAACATATTTCCTCCACGTATGAAGAAAGCAGAAGTGTTTATAATAAATCTTAGTGTGGTATGTGTGCTATCATTTCCTTCATTTGACCTTGGTGGAGCAGGCTGATGGGGCAGTGAAAAGTATGATATGAAAAATGAGTGAACGGAGCGAGGTGAGCAGTGAATCAGTCTTGTGTGTGATTAGCTGCGAAAATCTCACAAACATGACTCTGAGTCACTTTTCTTCTTTCTTCCTTGCCTGTTTCTCTCAAAAGTGTTTCTTTTCTGTGTGTGTTAGTCATTTAGAAGTTAACTAACAGAACAGAGGCTCAGTTTTAATACTAGTTGTGGGTTAGTGGTTTTAGGTGATGAGGACAATGGGAAGTGCCGCATGTCTGAGGAATGGCTATAGAAAAATCACGGTCCATTTGAATTTGTATAGATCTGTTGCTAAACAGTAGTAGTAGTCATTGCATCTCGTTTAGGGATGTGAATGTGACCATTTCAACCTCGCACTGTAGATCTGCAATTATAACTGTAGATTCAGTGACTCATCATTGAGATCTTATTTGGCCACGTCAAATACTGTAAAAGCAGAAGTCCATTACAATTAAAGAAATCTCATTTTAGGTATGCATATAGGCTATGCAAGTCTTTAACTTACTATAATGCATTTTTAGTTTGTTCTTTTCATGTTGTTTTTTCTAGGTGCTGTGTTTAAAATCCAGCTGTGTGAGTGGTCATTATTAGTTTTCTAAACTAGAACAAGGATGAATTTAAATTTGGGGGGTCATCTTGTCCATGCAGAAATTGTAAATCTTCAAAGAGGGCTTACAAAGCTTGCCTATGTTCATGAATACTGTACAGTCTCTGTTACTGCACTGAATATTGCAGCAGTTTCAAACTGATACCATGACTAAACAATATTGTGAGATACTTAGGAATTTTTCCTTTTGTAAAGCCATGTGATAAGGTTTTGTAAATGTAGATGAATTCTCATCTGATTCTGGTTTTGTATGAAACCTGGAAAATCAGTGCTTTTTTCATGTTTGCCATTAGATTTAGTTCACTTTTGTACCTTTTTTTTTGTATTAACATGACAAGATCAGTTTGACTGCTTAGCTGGGGCTGGGGCAGTTCCTTTTTGTGTGAGGACTGTCAGCTCTAACTCTGCCCTAAGGATTCTCTCTGGAGCACACAAGTGTAGATGGTGTTCATGGCTGTTCCAGGTGAGAGGACCACCATGCTTGTCTTCGACAGTCCAGGAGCAGGTATTGGAGACCCCCATAGCGAATGCTTGCTTGAAGGTGCTTTCCTCTGCCTGACTCTGCTGGCTTGGGGTTGGGATTCCTGAGGGATCTCAGGAGTCTCAGTTGCTTCCTTCTGGAGATGTGGTAGTTGGGCTTTGATTCACAAGCATTTGAAAACAAATATACTTGCTACTCCAAGTGGGGAGTAGTGCGTGTAGGATTATTTTTCTTTCCAGGCATTTAATGGTATACATGAATTTTATTACTGAAATTTAGAAGTTATCTCCCATTTAAAAATTAATGCCTGTTTTGCATCCTCTGAAGCCATCTCTCTCCTGGGTTCTGTGTAGTGACACTGGCATATTTATCAGGCTGCACGACTGTTCCTCCTCGCCTGGTGATAGCTCTGGTGAAGGTGCCAGTGTCATTCAGGTGTATGTTATCCCCTTTAAGGAGCTGGCTACACATTAAACCATCAAAAGTACTTCTGACCATATGAGGTGTGTTTTGGACATTCAGGTGTGGTGAGGCTAAGAAGCACCATGTTCTTTCCATGTATTTTGGGTAGTTTTTGAAAGATGGTGATCCATACCTAAACAAACTCTGGTTTTATTCTAAGGTGTAATGCCCTTTGTACAAAAGTACTGTGACAAACCATAAAGGAGATGGCCATATTATGAAGGGCATTATAAGCTGTAAATGATAACTGATTTGATTTTATAAGATGTAGTGACTGTTGAATCCATTTAGTGAATAGGAATAATTTTAGCTTCCTGATATCCTTATACCAGAATTGTATAGCTTCAAAAAAGAAATCACGCAGTCTTGTTAGCTTGATTGCACTGAAAGAGATGTGGTTATATCCAGGAATTGCTGTATCTCTTGAATATCCTAAAAATGGAGGAGTTGGTAATGGAACTCTTTATCATTGAGGTTGCTGAATACAGAGGAATGATCCGGAGAGATGAGGTTTCTTTTATGCTGGTAGCTCTTCCCCTGTTTGGGGAACGTCTTCCTTGTTTGGGTATTTATGTATGTGCTTTTTCCTGTTGCAAACCAACTTTTTTTAGTTTGTGTTTATGCACAATGAGCACGAATACATTTTTTTATATTAGCTTGAATTTCACCCTGATGTATCACCTCATTAGCAGCTCCTGTTTTAGAAAATATTGAAAGACCTGTCTTGAGGGGCACAGAAATTCATTTTTCAGCCATTAACCTGCATTATTAGCAGTCTCAAACAGGTCCATAAGCGAAGGTATTTATATTTCAATCAAAGTATAATTTATAAGACTTTTTACTCTTTTGGCACAACTCAAGTGTAGTAGTGGATATAATTTGTTATTTTCCGGTAACTCAAGTATATTTGAAGAAGGAAGGGTATTTTCACTGAGGTCCTATACTAAAAATAAAGCCCTTTTCCTTCCCTTCTCATCTTTCCATCTTTCTCCCCACCCTCACAGCCCTCTTCCACCTAAAATCCCACCTGACCCTTGCAAGGGCTTTTCTGGCATCTCTGCTAATGAGCTGATGCTGTCAAATTCATCGTTTTTTTTTTTTAGAGATTCAGAATCTGTTCTCCTGAGGTGAAATATAAGGGCTTTCAGACTGTATTCTTCTTGTAAAATATAACCTAGATCCTTTATGATGAAATAGGCACTTTAGAGGCACCTGGGCTTATCTTTCAGTTTTTCTGCTCAGCTCTGTTATGCACAAAGGTCTTTTTCTAGGTGACATATCATGTTGTATTCCAAAGTACACTTTCTTTTAATTTACAACTTAATTTTCAACCTAATTCAGAAGATTGATACTATAATGCTATTTGCAGAAGTATTGAAATGTCAGTAAGTTTTATTGTAGTAATAAAGAGAATTCCATATATCATGCACTCTATAGGGATCCTTGCTTTTTGCATAGATCTTCATAGCAACAACCAGTGGCTAAATGCTGGCAATCATTAATTTTTAAAGAAGACATGGTTATGATGAGTTGAGAAATTAAGACCATCGTGAAGAATGAACTTTAATTTTTGACACTTTTTGTTAGAGTCTAAGAGGAGACAGAGGTGGATTGGGGCAGAGGGGGAGCAGGAAGAAAAAAATTGCCCAAATCCCAGGTTCCTAATACTTAAAATGCTGTCTGCTCGTAAAAGATTTCAGTCAGAGAGAGGCCATCTTCGAGCTTCTCTTAACAAATGGATATCAGTGGTCCATGAAATAATCAATGTCGATAATCCATCCTAGGGTCTGCCAATATGTTAATGGCTCTGCCGCATCGTTATTGCTACAAGGCCATAAATCATTTCCGTACCAGAATGCTTAGCAGTCGAGGACTCAAACCCCTAGCCTGGAATAAAATGCTGTCTCTTAACAATTAATGTCTAAACATTTTGCAGCTTTGTGCCTTGATTGTTTTCAGATGCTAAAAATGTAAGTAGGACAGATTGTAAATCAATAAAACAATAAGACAAAGTGTTTTAATAATAGAAAGGCTTGAAGTAAATCATAGTTCTCTGTTTATTATTGCTTCAGAGGTTATAAATAAATAGTACCAACTGGTAAAGGTTTAGTTAACAAGGGAAAATAAGCCTGGTATTGACGTTTTGGGCATACATTACATTTTCACTCCATAAGGTGAGAGAGATGTGGGTTATCTTTATTATTTTCATTTTTAAAATGTGAGAATAGGAGCTAAGAAATGTTTGTATCTTTGAATTGTCATCTAATAGGAAGGTGATTTTTTTCTGCTCTGGCCAGCAATACATCAGTGCTCTGGCTCTGCGTCTGGAGGACACCAGCACACAGTCACTGGTACAAATGGCTGTGCTGAACTGCTGGCAATCACTAGGGGGTCTTATTTAGAAAATGGAGTTGGATCTAACTGATCTAACTTATGTTAGTTTATGTCAGTTTGGTTTGCTGTTAAAGGTAACATAAATGTGTTGTTAAGTCATTAAATCTGTATTGTACAGACACAGCTTGTTTGTGCTGATGGTTGCCTCTTGTTCTTCAGTTGTGCACTGGGCTGAGCTTGGGCAGGTGGGTAACCCACAAACAACAGTGAGTGTGAGTATTTCGGTGCCCTTATCTCTCCTTCTGCTCTAGCTATGTGCTGAGGCAAGGAATTATGGCCTTTCTATTCCAAGCATTAGTACTGTTTATTTGCTCATTTTTAAGTATTGAAAGTAAAACTCAATGTACAGTTGTTTAACTACAAACATATTAATTATCATAAGTATGCTGAGTTTATGTAGTATAAAATTAATGACTATCCATCAGGTGGTGAGCTGTTTTCAGTTGCAGGTAAAACTAGTATTTATAAATAAGCACTTAATGAGCTAAATATAGTTTTTCAGTGTTGATCTGTTCAGATCCCAGCATCTTATTTCACACAGTACAGTTATTTCTTTGTATGTGTGTGTGCAGTTAATGCTGTATCTTCATGTGAGATAAGAATGACTAAAGAAACGTGCATTTATTTTTAAGTATTGAGAGAAACCTTTTCAGCCTCATTAAAGTCTAATGATTACTTTTGTTTGTTCTTTTTTTATTTTTCTGTATTTATTTAGTTTGATGTTTATTTGCCAGGAATGGGATTTTGGCTGAAGTAAAGGTTTTGAAGTTAGTGTTTGGTATGGTAATACTGATTCAACCAATGTAATGGGTTGAATTTACATAATGTTTTGTTCAGGCTGGGTCAGAGCTAGTTAGTTACTTAGAAGCACACACACAGAAACACAGACACACACCCCACCCCCACTTCCCCAACTTTGTTTAGGTAAATGCAAGGAAGAAGACTAATAACAGTGGAAATGACAAGTGAGCTCATGGGTTTCTTTCTTTTAAGAGCACTGATTTGCCTAGAATTAAGCAATTTGATATGGTCATAGTTTATTTTGGTGCTCAGGATGTAAGGGCAGGAAGGAGCCAGAAAAACAGTGGCTCAGTATAGACAAAAAGACAATTAAAACTGATCTGTCTCTTACCAAAGTGGCAACATCAGCCAGGATGGAAGTAATTTATTCAAGAAATTGTCCAAATGCATAAACTGCATTGATGTATTGTATGGTGGTGGGACAGTGGAAAATGTGATAGTTGTTTCCGTTGTGTGAATTACTCAGGCAGGATGCCTTTGTGAAGTAAGGGGGTTTGTTTAATGTTCTGACAACAATTTAGATCCTGTTATGGTTATTGCAGTGTAATGCAGTAGTAAAAATTGAACATGACACACCAGCAATTTATTATTTGTGTGTTTTTTAACCTTGAGTATCAGATTGTTTGTCCAAGCATATCCTTTGATTTGCTATGAAATTTATTGTTGATAAAAACAATCAGATTTCCATTAGAAGCAAAAAATTCATTTTTTTCCCCATGAACCATAGATTTAGAAAAAATTCAAGCTCGGCTGCAGGACTTATGACAGGTAGGCTTATGACATTATATGGTAATTCAGCATGAAAGAATAATTGTGACACTCTACTTGGTGCTGGAGTATAATCGTGCTGTGAGGTTCAATTCACTGAAAGGCCAAATTATCTTCAACTGCATTAGTCTGACAACCTATAATGCTTTGCAGAGGCAATTTGTAGATGTTTCACAGAATGCCAGCAAACATGGCTTACCATTATGTTCCCCATTAACAAATTTGTGTAGAGGGAAAAAAGCAACTTTCCCATTTTCTTAACTTTTTTTGGGCTGTGGCATACAATAAATGTGTACTGGGTAATAATAGTGTATGTTTTACTATTTGGTGCTGGTTTTTAAACCTACAAGGGACATTACAGTATAGATTAATTTTTTGAAGGGTACTGTTCCAGAAATATTTATATTTCTTTTACATTTGAACAGCAGTATCGTACCTTCTTTTGAAAGAATAACACGGAATCCAAATGAAGATAAAAAAGCATGGCATATTTTTGCTATAAAGAGTAAGCAGTAGTGAACAGCTTGGAAATACTGCCATTAGCTTAGAGGGACTTGGAGCATGAGTGTGATTTTTCTCTCTTGATCAAATGGGAGCTGTGGCTGTGAGAAAATGGCATGGCCTTGACTGTCTTTTGTGCACATCATCCATCTCTGCCATGCTGAATTTCTGAGCAGCTGTAGAAGGGTATCTTTTGTTTGGAAGTTTTGCTTCCTTTTGAGTCATTGTATTTCCTAACTTCTCTTTGAAGCTGATTTCAGGTTGACTGCTACTGTTCTACCAAAGAATGGAGTTCGGTGCTCATGTGGCAGGTTAAGGTTCAGAATTTTGTTCTCCTCATCAGGATTTTATACCACTGCAAAAGTGGATTATCTCTTTCAAGGTAGAAATTACGGGAAATGTATATGCCTCAACGTTTATATTGGGTAGTATTTTAGTTAGATATTGTCCTCCATGTCTTAAGTAGGATGGATTCCCAGACATGAGCTATGCAGGTGTGTTGATGAGTCTGCAGTCTCGGACCTATTTGGCTGCTTTACTGGTGAGCAAAACAGTCACCAGTCACTCTGTAACTCAAAGACTAATATGAATACAGTGAAGTTTTTGTTGTCCATTTCCTTCATACATAATTTAAGGAATAGGCCCAGCAGAGCTATCTTAAAAACTATGCAAAGAAGCTGATATGAATCTGCTGTTGGTTAAACTCTGTGGTGGTGTTCTCATGGTATCTCCTATTTGCCCTCTTAAGAGTAGCTATTGCAATGTCCTTGAGGCGTTCCAAATATTTTAATCATTTTATAGGTGAAAGGAGCTGGGTTGTTTTCATTGTTTGTTTGCTGGCTTTTTTATTTTGGTGGCAAAATGAGGATGGAAAAAAAAGTTGTTTCTGCAGAAGAGTACCTAAGTGATGTTTAAACTGAGAAGAGATAGAAGAGATGTGTTGGTACTCTGTATCACTGGAGTTAACTTTATTGTAAAATACCAACTATCTGCACAAGTTGTCCTGGAGAAATATTTACTCAAGTCTAAAAACTGATATTCACCCTTTGTCATCCTCATAGTAAAATATAACCATATGTCTGCCTCCACCACCTGGAGATAATTCTGGGAACTAATTTGACAGCATTTATAATTGCAGACTGAGCTTTAGGACTGCTCATAATTAAGCTACTGAAGAAGTTTAGCTATTGAACTCAATGCTGACAAAATCATGTGTTTTATATTGCTTACTAAATCTGCTGGATGCTTTTCTCCTTAGCATTTTCTGTGAAGGAATTAATCCAGGAAGGCAACCGGAAGAATTGACAAGTCTTTGATTTTGATTTTGAAACAGTGTCAGACAATTGTGCGTTTTGGAGTTTCCAGGAAGGTGACATACTCTTTTCCTCTTGCTTGTAGTTAATAGCAAAGAGCATTCAGCACCACAATACCCAAAGGGAAGTGTTTGAGCGACTGCACTGGAAATGTGGATTGTTATCATTCCAGTCACAGGGCACTGCATGAAATCACAGGCTCTGTGCTCTTCAGTACTACCACTCAAACATAGCAGCCACTGTTACTCCTACACTGCTTTTATGGTACATGTTATAGCATTTTATTTGATACTCCTGGTTCCCTTGGTGTGTGAGGTTTAGGATTTTTAAGTACTAAGTTCTAAATATTTTGTTTGGGCAGTGGAAGAAGTGGAATAAATTTTAAAAATGTTCTATTAGAAAGTTTTTCACAGAAAAGTGTGGCTTGATGGAAATCTGTGTCAGTATGTTGGGTCCTTAGATGTTTAGAAAAGACAGAAAAGAGGATGAATTAGCCCCAAACTAAAGGAAGTTGCTTTTCATTTTTATGGGAAAGACTTGAGGGAAAGAATGGAACATCAGGTTAGAGGGGCATTGCATAATTTTATAATGGGAAAAGGCTTTTACATAGGAAAAAATATCAAGTAACATTATTTTGCAGACTATAGAGTCCCAGTTGTATAGTTAAGGACATGCTGCAGCATTAATGTTTACGCATAATGCTTTGCAAGTAATTTAGACTGAACTGCCACTGACTTACTTAACATTTATAGGTCAGCCACCTGCAGAAAGGGCATGTAGGTAGATTATTGTTGACTTTATGGTTATGGAAGGTACCTAATCAGTGAGCATGCTGGGAAATAACTTGTTATGCCTGGATAACTCGAACACCAGGCCCTACAATTTCTTATGGGCACGAGGTAGAACAGTAATTTCTCATGACCAAGGCCCCTGCTGAGGGGGGAGGTGTCATGTGGTGGGGATAACAGGTTTAAAAAGGAGGAGGAGGAGGGGTGACTACAAGGTTTCAGAAGTAGAGTACGAGTGCAAAATCAAATAATTTAATCATCGTTTGCCAAACATACCATAGCATTTGCAGTGAAGTTGTTGACTCAATAAGCAAATGCACTAATTGTGTATTGGGAGTACGGAGCATTCACCTGCTGGCGGCTGCATGCATTCACCTGCTGGCTTTGCAGCTATTCAAGAGGGCTTTATGAGATACCTGTTCTTGCCTGTACTGACACAAATATTTTTTGCCTTGATCATGAAACAGAGAATCACTCCAGCTTTTAAAAATTTTGTAGCAGAGTATTTGAAGACTAGTTGTTTTCTGCTTTGCTCCTGTTTTTCTCCCCTATTACTTGTCTCCGCGCAGGTACGTGTACTCCCTTGTGTGCCAATTGACAACTTTTACCTTTTAAAGTTCACAGTAAAAGTCATAGACTAGAATGCATAATGAATCAATTTGCTTAATTTGGTTTGGGCCCTTGGGTTGTAGTGCAGACATCATTGCTAGTATTCATGAAGCTATCTCGATTCTGATGTTCCTCTTATCAGAGCTGGGGAGAATTGAGATGCTTTGTTTACTTAAGAACAGAGTCCCCTGTTGAAGTCTAGAACATCCAAATGCATCTCTCCACATGTAGTCCTGTATACTGGGCATGGGAATTCATCTGTCTATCTAGAAGCCTTCAGTTAATGTTGGTCATTAATTATAGCTTTTTTCACCTCGATTGTTTTCTGCTTTTCAGATTTTCTTGTTTGCTCATGTATTACCCATAAATAAGCACAGCACACACACGGTAAACTTAAACGTATCTTAAAGGTTTTGTGTTTATTACATTTGAAAGCATGAAAAATTCATCTTTCATTCTCTTCAGCTCTGTTCACACACAGTATTTTTTGCATACACCTGTACATATATGTGCTAATAAATGTAGTATATTCTTTTATAGCAAAAACTGCTTTATCAGCATAACAGCAGAGGGAAAATATTAAAAACGATTGCAGTGAATTATTTACATATCAAAGAGTGGTAAACTGTAGGAGATATACTTTTCAGTTAGTTTCTTTCATGTTTATACTGTATTGGCTTTGAAAAAGATACTTGGGTGAGTAGTGTAAAGCAGTATAATTTAATGAGTTTTTTTAAAACTCTCACATTTTCTAGCTGATGGTGTCACATTATCAAACACATTGTGAATATTTTAATGAACAAATTTGTTTTCTGGAATTTCAGATTCTTTTTTTTCTAGGGAGAGAAAATATGCTTAGAGTCCTAATGCTTGGCATACTCTAAGCATAGAGTGTTCTAGCAATGAAATGTAAGTGTATGGCTTTTCATATGTCAAAATGCAAAATAAGTGGGTTGGTCAAACATAAAATGACTGATGAGCAAGGTAGAGGACATCTCGACAGCTGTAGAATTGCTGATAGTGGAAGATGACCACAACTGTAAGGTTACTGAACAATAGCTTATTGGATAAAGTTGTGGAAAGACCACTGAGATTCCTGTTAAGACCCCAATGTTTTGGGCTAATTTAATCAGTAAGTGCTCTGAATTACAGTTCTGAAATTAATGTTATCGTCCAGTAGAATTTTAAAATATTTATTTGCCAAGCAGAAAGTAGGATATCATAAGCAGTGATAAAAACATTCCAGATGGGAGCCAAGTCCCAAGAAAATATTTCTTTCATTGTGTAATAGCTATCAAAAGCTGTCTTGACTTTCTAGCAAGTTTTACTTCCAGGTGGCTTCTTCCACTTGACTTGTTTTACTTAAAGGATTGAATAACGAGTTGTTTAAATTTTAGACTTAAGTAAATCAAGACCTTAGAATGTTAAGGCAGTAATTTGAATTTCTTTTTATTTTAAACATTGTTCATTAAGAAAGAAAAGCAAAGCAGATTAATTAGGAACTCCTGTTTTCTTTTGTTATTGTTGAGGGCGGGTAGGCCAAGTTGTGGTTCTGTACACTGAAACTGTGGTTTCAGTCTACTCTGATGGGATTTGCACATTACAAGCTAACATTTTTACCACAGAGTACATTGGTACTTCTGTTGATGGCCTTTCCAAGTACCTCTTTGTAGATTTACAAGAGCAAGATGCAGTAGCCTTGGGAATAAGAATGCTGTTTGAGTAGGGGTATCTGTCTAGAAATGGGAAGTATGAGGACATATATTAAGTGTTGTAAGTGTTGTTAGTGGTTTTATTTAGAATGCTTGAAAACTGCTAAGGTAAGCCCTAAAGACCACACTTGTTCAAGTTGTTGGCCTGTGCTTTTTTAAAGACTAAATCCAGGTCGTTAATCTAATAATTTGTCATTAATTTTTGGGCTACCCAAAGGCATGGTATCTACCTTTTTTTGTTTGTTTTGTTTTTAATTTCTGGTTCTGATTTCTGTCTTAAATACAAATGAAAAGTTTTGTGCTAATTTTTGGCTTTTTGGTCAGATACAGGGTTGATTTGTGGCTTGGCTGAGAGGTGAAACAAAAACTAAGCCTAAAATACTGACCTCTGTTCACGTTAATCTATATTTTTAACTTTTATTTCTGAGGGAGTGATTTATTTACAGTGACAGCTTGTTGCTTGTGGTAGCTGCTGCCAGCTTCTGAAGTAATCTTGATAACATCAAATTGTGAAGGGAAGCTATATGCTTTCCCTTGAATGACTTGCTATAAATCGTGTTCATAGCTGGTGTGTATAAGGATGCTTTGGTTGATACTGATAGAAATACAAATCAAATATAACATATGCTAACCCAGTTCAGAGCCAGAGATTCTGGATTATGTCTATTGGGTTCATATTTTTAAGTGAAATGAATCAGGCACCCTTGCTTGTATATCAAAGCTTCAAACTTGGGGATGATATGCCAATTTAAAGGCCAAAAAAGAAGGAAGAGAATATACAGAAAAGAGTTAATACTGAATGACAGGCAAGTTTTGAACATTCAGTGGAAAGAAACTCATAAGTAATGGACAAAGCTGCCTCAAGAGCTCATCTACAGTCACACAAATTGACGGCCAAGAAGTGAGTTCAAAGTCACCAACACAACTGTGTGTTGTGGCTCCCATGGAGACAAGTGTCAGTGTAGAATAAAAATTGTGCCAGTGTTCTCATCTGGCTGTCGCAGCTTTCATATCCACGGCTAATTCTAAAATTAGTTATGTTGCCTTTGGTTTTGTGAGGTGTAAATTTGTTTGATTTATGGGCTTCCTGAAGAGGGAAAACCAGAGAGGAAGTGCCAAAGACCAAATAATCCTTAGCTGTGTACCAAAGACAACAGTTGTGTTACATTAGATAAACCCATCTCACCATTTTATTTGCAGTAGTTGCACTTGACAGTGTGACATCTCCAGTGACAGCTAACGTGAAGGCCACCAAATGTCACGTGCCTCATGAGGAATTCATATTTGGAACCTCCTTTTTCCCTGCCTCTTAAGATCAAGCTGCTCTTGTGCCTTCAACTTAGAGTATGGAAATACAATGTTTTATTCTGTGGATACATGTAATTAATTTTAGCAAAGTAGGCTGCTTCAGAAATGTTCAGGAAAATTGTGCTCTACAGACTGGACTGAAAAGTCCACATTTTTCAAGTATGTCCATTGAGAAGGAGAAGATGCCTTCACAGTTCACAGATTTTGTGTTTATTAACACTGCTGACTGGGAAAAAGGGCTTGGTGCAGTACATATTTAGCTCTGCCTAACTAAAACATATGGAATTCCTTGTTGTGCTTTGTGTATCTCCCATTCAATTGGCATAAATTGGACCTCGTGTGTTTTTTTCTTTAGAAACTATCAACATCTCAGCCCAGAGTTGAGCTGTTTCTTACCTCTTCCCTCATGCCCTATTTCTGTCTTTCTTTCTCAAGCTCTTCCGTCCCTTCTCTGCCACATGCTTGCAACTGTGTCCAGATATAACGTGGTGTTTTTTCAAGTGTGATCCATAATCAGCTCATCAGAAACAGATGCAAATTACTGCAGAATAATTTTGCAAATTTTTTTTTTGGGGGGGGTGGAATTAGTGAACAAATCCTCTTTTTGTTTGAAGACATATAATAATGCCACGTTTTGTCAGAGGTAGTGGTAATTGGTAATTAATACCACAGCATTTTATACATCGTGATAACTAGGTAAAATAAAATTACTTTCTGACTACAAGGTAAAACTTAAATGGTACTGGCACTGACAAACTGAAAGGAAGGGAGAACTCCCTTGTGAGAAGATGAGTTTATTATACAGATAAGATTTCCATAATAAGGGATAGTGATTATGGGGAAAGGCTGAAACTCCATTAACTGAAACAAATTACTGTGACAAAGCCAGAGGGAGCGCTTTGCCAAACTTACAACTCCTTTCATAATATTCCAATGTCTGTTGGTGCGCAGTTCCCAGCACACGGACCTGTGAGCGAGGTGTCTGGCTCCCGTAGCGCCCTGCCGCTGGCACCGCTACAGTTCTGCCCTGGAAGGGAGTCCCGTTATCTGGGTACTTGGAGGTTGTGCCTTGGTAATGTATCAGTGGGGCATTTTGTGTTTTCCCTGTGGAAGTAAGTTGCCCCTCTAATGCCTCTGTTTGTGTATTAATCTTAATTGTTAGAGAAATGTATGAAATATATACGCTCTATGGAAATGTGGTGAACTTTGAATTTATCTAACCATCACAATATGGTATTCTGACAAGGATTTATATTTCTTGCTTTGGCTGAAAAAGAAGACCAGAGAAGACTGATTCCATTTCTAGATATACTGCTTTGTATGTGCACCTCTTTCCAGAATTGACTTACATATTCTGCATGTATGAACTCAGACAAAAGTATGGTAGTTGTTCTCTGATTGCTCTGTGTGTATACGTGTGCAATACATTTACAAGGTGCTTGTACCTCTCCAATTTCATAGTATTTATGTAAAATATGGCAGAGGAACTTGTTTAAATATAAACGTTTTCATCTTTGCACTAATTTTTGTGTAAAAAATAACACTGTAGTTAAGGATATTATGTAAAAACTGTTAGAGTTTGCAGTTACAGCTCTGGTAAGAACAGCAGGCAAGACTATAAGCTTTAATTTATGTTGTGCTTTGGACATTTTTCAGAAACTATTTACCCATTACCTCTTAGGTCAGTGGCCTAATAATGCAACAAAGCACTTTTTGAAATTGCAGATAATTTTCAGTGCTCAGATCCCTATGTAGTATTGATGGGGAGGAAAGCTGATTAGGATCTTGGGAATTGCGCTTGATGGGAACAATCTGGAAGGAGTGAAAAATTATTAAACACACACAGCGGGAGTTGTAGGATTTACCATTGTCGTGCAGTGCTATTAATTCTCATTGCATCGTACAGCAGCTTGATTGCACACTGTGAATACTGTTTATTGGAGAACGGGTACAATTTTGCTGCAGTTGTTGTAATGTAATACTAAATGCTAATTAGGCTTCTAACAATAATTAGAACCTCTTGCTAGACTTAGAAATAGGAACACTCAATTGAATTTACAGAAACAAAGACCTTTAAGCTATGCCAGGAACAGTATTTGTAGCAGCAGTACCAACTTTGTAAAGTTGTGGGGGTTTTTGTTTGTGTGGGGGTTTTTAGTTGGCTTTTTTTTTCCTTCCCCTAGTTTGTTTATTTCATTTACAGGATTGCAAATGTATTTTAACGGTGAACATTATGATCTCATTATGTTCTCAATAAGGTTGTTTTTATAATAAAAGGGTAGAAAAAACAAGTAAATATTAGAAGGACAACTGCAGATAAATTTGACATGAAAAACTGGGAAGGCAGAGTGGTAGAATGGCTGGTATTGCCAAGTATATGTACTATTTATTTTAACCATTTTGCAGTTTGAAAAGGAAATGAGAAAACCCAAATCTTTCAAAAGCTACTTCTCTAAGCTTCCCCCCGCTTAAAGTCCAATACCCTTTTTTTTCCTCAGTGGGACTTTAAAGGTGTATGCAACTATTTTCACATGTGACAATAAAGATGAGCTGTAGCTCTGAATAATTTAGTACTTTGCAATGTAAACTCTCTTTATGTTTTGGAGGTAAATGTAATTTTTATTTTATTTTCAGTGGGTATTCTGTTGGAAACAATAGTGTGTCAGAATGTTAACAAATTCAATTGCCAGGGAAAGTGCATGGCATCATGTTTTGATCCTGTTTGCTGATAATTTTGTTGTTACTAGATATCCATATATTTGCAAGGGTAAATGAACAGAAGATAAAGACCTTTAACCTGTATCGCTGCTTAACAACAAAAGTCTATTTTCCATCTAAACCACAGGTTTATTGTGGATATGTTGAGAAGATACTAAGCTTGGGTTCCTGTTTTGAAAACCCCTTTTGCAGTAATGAAAAGAGAACTTAAGATTCTTGTTCAAAACTTGCTTTTAAAGGACTAATGTAGATATGCTGAGTTTGAGTAGTTTTTCAGCCTTTCCTGAGTAGGAAAATAAGCAGCCATTGGAAAAACACTGACACTGGTTTTAGCATCAAAATACTGGAAGAATCTTGTATACAGAGCTGCTGGTGTGATCCAGTGCCACACCATAAGCAGTTTGTTATCCAGTACAGGGGCTCTAGTTGGACTGAGCATTTTTTGGAACATTTGTGGCAGTTATTACGCTTCCTTGTGTTCATTGTTTAACATTTCATCAAAATATGTACACAAAAATAGTCACAGCCTGCTCTTGTTTAACTGGTCTCTCTCAGATGTCCACCCTTGTGAATTTATCTAGTGCCACTGACAGAGGTAAGCATCTTTCTTGTGCAGTAACTTTATGGCACACCTTGTCAAAGTTTGGGTTTTTTTAATAAGGCTTAACTAATAAAATGAAGCTTCCCAGAACTTTTGAAGGTTCGAAAGAACACTTAAAAGCAAACCTATTGTTTAGTATTGTCATTTTGGCATTTGCACACTCCTTTTGAATTTATAGGTACAATTTCATGCTGCAACTTTCCCTTAACCCCAAGCCATGTGTGAGCATTGCACAGTGCAAGTTTAGTTGTGTGCTTTTTATTTTCTTAAAATAAAAAATCCAGTCTGAGATTTATTGATCATTCGTTGCATTAAATAATTAATGAGTGGTTTGTACTTCATCACAAATTATTATAATGAATGCTTTGAGTTATGGATATTTACCTGTACAGTTCTGGCCTCTGTTCAAGGTTACAAATTCTATTCTTCAACTTGTGACAATGTCTGTTTATAGAAATTTGAACCTTAGCTAATGAGATTTTCTTAAATGTGCCTTCCTTATGACATCTTACTATCTTTTGAGTGGCCTGTGTTTTTCTTTAAGGCTTTAGCAGTCATCTGGAAAAGATTTAACTTGAGCAAGACAGATTATTCTGTTTAATTTTCCATTAGCATTTTTCTTTGCACAAGTCACTGTCACCTGCAAAGAGAAGATTTGCTGAGATATGACACCCTGCTGATTAGCAAGTTTTACTCCCCTCAGACGCTGACCATTACCTTCCCATTATGTTATAGGTGTGTTCATGCTCTGGAGGCAATCGGGGTCAATCCAGTATGGCTGACACATTATATGTTTGCCTTGTAGCATGTCACATGTACAGTCTGTGACAAACTGCTGCTGTATGACCTGGTAGTCTTGGGTCAGGGTGAGAGAAATTGGTGTTGTACAAAGATGTATGTTAATACATATATTATTTATATAGGCATTAGTGAATGCTATTGTTGTCTCAGCACAAATCAAGGTCCAGGCCATGGCCTTGGGGCTTTCAGGGGCTCACTTTATCTTGTGTTGTGATTTTTTTTTCTTTCTTTTTTTCTTCTTCTTCTACTTATGAATAATTAAAAACTTAAATTACTTGCCATGTTCAAAATTCATATGCTGGGGAAAATAGCTACATGAAAATTAATTTTCTGTTCTGTGAGACTGACGGGAAATCAATTAATCTTGATGTATTATTTTATGCAGAACAGGGTGCGGGAACCAGCAGAGAGAATGGCTACAGCTGTTCTTGTTGGTCGGGCCATATATTATTGTTGGCGGCTTTGACAGCTTCTGAAGGAAATGGCTGAAGGGTATCAGGCAGGTGAATCAACTGTAAAAATTTATTGGAGGATACAAACTGTTTCCAGGGGACTGATATAAAACTCACACTTGAGAACTGAAGTATTGAATGTTTTTGTGACTGAAGCAGCTTGTTGTCAATATTTATAGCTTTTTTCTTTGTTATATGTCCTATTTGTTTGATTAACTAGTCAGATGTTAGTGTCTGTTTGTAATTTATTTGTTGTGCCTTCTGTAGCATTTTTGATACATAAAGATTTACCACTAGGTAAATAAAGCAGCTCATGCAATGCAATATGCTAAATAAAATGACAGAGCTGTTTATAGTGTGTTACAAGTTCTATAACTCGCTGGGTAGATCAGTAACTTTTGTTTACCAGTGTCACTGTTTAGCTGAAATATGTCACAGTTTATTAAGTGCTGTGGGGTAAGCAGGTCTCCTTTTACATAACTGGAGATTATAATCAATATGCACCTTAATGGTAAATCATTTCAGTCTATAAAGCTCTCCATGTAAACTTGTACATAATGCAAACATTTCCAAAATAACGTGAAATAACTTCACCCTCTTTAGAATGAGTTCTGTAATCCCCTTCCCTTTCCAAAGTGTCTGTACCAGGGCTCTTTATAAATAATGGGAGAGACACCAAAGAAGCCACTATAACAAACTATGTGTTAAGTGTTATTCCAGTTTGGATGTGGGGCTCCAAGGTCCTAAAGCAAAGCTGAGTCTCACGAGAGCCTGTTATTGCAATTAACTGTTAGAGGCTGAGGCTCCCTGGCATCACTTGATGGATTGGGAGCAGCCTGCTCTGATTCTCCTCAAAGATGAGAGCTATTACTGGGTCAGAGAGTGTGGCTGTAGCACTGGAGAATCCATGGAGTGGTATCTCTGTACCACTTGTAGGCATGGGAGAGAGAGATTAGTTCCCACCTATCCTTATCAAAGCTTCCTCTCTGGTCCTCTGAAACAGAAGTGTATAGCAACATGTTATTAAAATGGCACTTAGTGGAATATGGAGACTTAAAAACAGTGAAAACCAAGGATTCCTGCCGGAGAAAGGAACAAGATGACAATATTGCTAAAAGCTGTAAAAAAATCGTTAAGAGCAGGTCTCCTACAGGTTAGTTCCTGTATTTCCTTCAAAAAGGCTACAGCAAGAAATGTGGAGCTTATGTGATGAGGGAAAAAAGATTTGGATTTTTGTAGGGTTAATTGATAATAAATTAATTAATTTTATAGGGATAATGTGTGCAATGCTGAGATTATCAGTGGTGTCTCCTCTCATCTGTTTTCAAATTACTGAGGTTTTCTGATCTTTAAAAGAGATTTTGTATCTTTGCCTTTTAACCACTCTCTCCTATATTTATACTATTGCTCAAAAATCCTTTCTTTCCTTTTTCCCATGAGCTATGTACATTTAAAAATTTGTTATGCTCATTTAAAGATTAGGTAGTTGTACACCCTACAGTGCTGAACCTGCACCAAAATCCAGTCCCTAGAATTCCTACATCCTGGGGTCCCATGGGAAACCCTCCAGCTTTCCACTCAGGAGTCCAACCCCATAGTGAAAATCCTTGGTTTAGAACACTATGGTAAATTTAAAGCCTTGCTATATGCTAAAGGTATGAAGTTGGTAGAAAAATCCAAAAATCTGAAGAGTGTTTTCAAGATACAGTAGTTCATGGTTCTAGAATTACCATATATCCATGGCAATAAGGAATTTTGCATATAAATTATAAATATGGTGTGAAAATTTTAGATAGATTGGGGGAAAGAAGGAAAACAAAGTAAAAGGAAATAAGAGCTGGGAGATTCTGACTCTGTTCTGAAAGTATGCTGAACTCTTAAGACCTAATTAGAAGTTTCATTTCCCTGTGTTAAAGTAATGGGTGAACTAAACAAGATCCAAATATTGGGGAAAGGAAAAGAAACTTTCAAAAGTTTATAAATATTCTAAAGATTATTATTATATGAGTTTGGAATAAACTTAACAGTTTAACTAAGGTGAACTTTACGTGTCCTTCCTGAATTAAAAAGCTATAAAGAAAACTGAAGTTTAAAGTAATTGTTAATGAAAGCTGGCCGGCATGACCTCCTGAAAATATGAGCATTTGTTGGTCCAATTTTCACAGATGTTAAACATTTGGTGATGTTACTTGGGGCTGCTTGAACCACATTAAAGTCCAGCCACTAGAGTGTTGAAACAGTTGGGCGCTATAATAAAATATACATAAAAAGAAATTGTGAGACATTAGGTGTTGTTTGGTGATGACATTTAGGAAATTACAATTTTTCCATACATCGTATTCACGTCTACATAAGTTGTTTAGGTATTTAAAATAAAAGTGGTATATATATCATTTGTAATTGCTACTACAGTTCTGGCAGGTGCACATAATCTAACAATATGTCAAATATGACAAATTATTGTTGAGTTACAATATAGCCTTAATAAGAGCACATCTGTTCCCACTATACAGTATAGTGGATGCCTGATTTAAAGAGTTTACTTACTGATATTGTATTGTTGTTTAAATATTTAACAGGATCTTAGACACAAATCATAAAAAATACACAGTAGTGTATAAAAATGAAGAATCTTACTTGCAGTAATGTTTTTGCTGCTGTTAAATCTATTCATCCCATCAGGAAAGGTTCCTACATTCCTTAAACTGTCATCTGCACATGCACATATCATCAGAGAAAGAATTAGGAACAAAACCCAGCATCACAGAAACACCAACACACTTAGTGTAAAACATGGGAACTATTTAACAGTGTATGTGAGTCCTGGAGTAAGGCTTGGGCTGAAAAGTGAAAATTACTATGCCTGCTTTAACCTCAAGGCAAATATCTGCATGACTTTTGTTTTCCCTACTAACCTGTTTTTATCTCAGCCCATGAGCTTTCTGGATTTTCCCTTTCCAGTTCTCTCCCCAGTTCTGCTGGTGGGGAAGTGAGTGGGGCTTGGCTGCTGGCTGGGGTTAAACCACAACACAAATTTACTTTTCTCTCCTCTGTGTTTGCTCCCTTACACACTTGCTCCTGTGCCTTGCTTCCCATTTTACTTATAAACTCTACCTATACAGAAATAATGCTGCTCTTAAAGACTTTAATCTTTAGAAGCCCTTTTAAAAGACACATGGGAGAGGACAGTCAGAAAAGAGATGTGGCCCATGATAAGGAGCCTGGAGAACCCCTTGACAAAACAGAGTTGTTTCAAAATGCCAAACTGAGTTTAGCTGTATAGGCTGTAGAGAATAATCATGTTTCTTCAGCTGCTTCTAAATGTGTTTGAGTTTTTTCTTGATTTTGTTTTTTCTGGTAGCTCGAGATAAGACAAGTTAATGCTGTGAGCTTTGTGCTGCCTGTTCCTTGCCTTGCTTGTCCCATTGCACGGGATGCGTGTGCCCTAAGCGTTGCTTGAAAGGGAGCTGCAGGCTTGCCTCACATTTGTGAGGGAAACACATCCTCACTGTGTGGTTGCTCCTTTCAGCTTTGGAGTTCAGCTCAGATCTCATGCATGTGACAAAGAGGTTTGTGTTCACAGCTCAAGCTCGCTGCACTTATTTCATAGAATCATAGAATGTGCCGAGCTGGGAGGGACCCACCAGGACCATGGAGTCCAACTCCGTGCCCTGCACAGGACACCCAGAGAATCACCATGGGCCTGAGAGCATGGACCATGTCTAACATAAATATATGTCCATGAAATGAGATGGGATTTAGGTTCATAAGGAAATAGTTTCTTTTGCACTTCAATACAAGTGAAAAATGGGTGGTTTATATATTTTCGATGAAATTTCTAAAGTGGTTTTTTTCTTAATTTAAGGTTACTTTTGATAGTTTTTAGTGAGTTGTTAAACAAAGTTGACAATAAAATCATTTGAGGCATTTGTAGCTGCCAGAATCAATTGTTTTCCTTAGTTACATGATTGTCAAATGTTGAAGGGCCTAGATGACAGATAAGATGTATTTCCAATAATTATTTTAATTATTTTATAAATCACTAAGGAAAAGATGGTTGTGCTTGCTAGTGCTACTGATTTACAGCTTTTCTCATTTCTTGAGAAATAGTAGTATTTTAAAAAGTCACTTCTGAAATGTAGGTATTAATTGTTTGAAGAATATTACCTTTTTCCCCCCCTTTTTAGCATGTTGCTCTTAATTTTTTAACTGAACATAAAATACTGCTTGCCTCTCTCGGGGGCACAGTAGCTCATAACTGTATGCCCTTCATGCTTTATTATGCAATTTAGTTTTTCCTGTTTTCCATTTATTAGCAATAAAACTAATTCAGACTTCAGAAAAAAAATTTCAAGTAAGAGGCTAAAATTACTATTAAGATGAAAATTTTAGTTAGAGTAAGTTTTCTGTTTTTGTAAGATGGATTTAGCTGTGGTATTGGCTCCATTTTTAACACTTAAAGGAAGCTCCTCTGTTTTTCTCAAAGTTAACAACCTTCAGAATTCCAAGAAAATATCTAATTCTTGTTTGGTAACTATTTTTGGAATCGACTTAGAAGAATTTTGCGTGTGTGAGATCAACTAGTACATTCTGTAACTGTTCCAGTAGAATTTTTTACCAGATAAGAGACCCATTTGCTTATTCTTTCAGTGTTAATAATTTTTAAGGTTTAATATATAAATTTAGAGCAATGCTTCAGTGGCTTGATTAAATACCTGCTTTATATGTAACTTTATACCTTTATCAGACCACCTTCACTCTCATAGGCTTCTTTTAAGCTTTGCTTTGTGACTAGGAGGCAATCTGACCTTTCTTATTCTGAGAATCAGAGTATTGTAATATTCCTAAACATATAAAGCATGAATTTTATCAGAAAAAGTATAATAAAATTTGCTGATAACCTTGCATGCAAAAATAAATAACAGGAATAGGCTCAAACACGTTTCAAGTAAAATTATCCAAAAATAAATCATAGTTGATTTGTGATTATTTTTCTTACTTTAACTGCAAGTTAATAGAGGCAGTTGAAGATTGTACTATTAGTCATTGATGTAAAAGTTGAAACAACATTTTTATTGAACTACTTTGCATTTTGTCATACTTTGTTTTTCAAGGAAAAAACCCTCTAATCTCAGTGTTTATTCATGTTAGATAAATTTCATAATTTGAAAAACACTCTATATCCTAATAGGTTTGAGGAGTTATGGAACATGATAATCACTAGTATCTAAGTTTATTTCACAGAACTCAAGAAAATACAAACACAAATAAGGTTTTAAATACCTTAATTAAATGAAGATTTTTTAATTTCTTGGGTCTGAATGAGACTAATATTCTAAAAATATTAATAAATAAGTCCTGTGTTGTTTAAGACATTGTAAATGTAGTTTCAGTAGCATTGCCTAGAAATATGGTGTATGTTTGACGCTTTATTTTTAAAAGGAATGTTCTAATAGTGATAAAACCTGTGTGTTATTGACATAGAAAAATAATACAGCGAAGCAGTTTAATGGTATCCTTCTTCTTGGTTCCATAACACTTCACTGCATCACCTGCATAAAGATTGAATTACTTGAGAAAACAGCAGACATGGGTAATGGATACAGGAAACCTGAATTGGGATGCCTTATATTTAGGAGATGGGACTTTTAGTTACAATATCCAAGTATAATATAGTATTGGGACATTAGTGTGTTTGTCTGAAAGGCCACAATAATTATAATACCCACAGGTATCAATCCAAAGCATTAAAACAAGTTCCTATGACTTCATGCTTTAAAAAAGAACATGTTTTTTATTTTTCCTGTAAAAGTTGGGTTGTGAGGAAAAGTTCTTGATATTTGTTTCAGTTCCAAACATGTAATGTGAGTTGTCCTTGAACAGATAGTAAGGCTAAATGCTTTTTCATCTAAAACATTAAATGTGTTCTCTTTTAGCCTAACTGCATAGAACAGCTATTTTATATTTTTATGGACTTTGTATGTTTTGCTTGTCACAGCTACTGGTGTGAGTTCACTAGTAAATAATGACTTGTCTTTATTAAGATAGACAGCTGACTTATTACAGATCATGAGTGATCAAAAATCTTTTTAGAGTCATATTTTTAATGCAAGCATTCCCTTTCATGTTTTTTCTTTTCTGTTTTCTTGGTGTGTCCAGTGAGATATATGGCAAAGTCTTGTAGGTTAACTCATTCATCAGCTGTGATTTTACACTGACAGCTCAGTTATTTTTTTTTCTTTCCCTGTAAAACTCTTGACCAACTTGAATGCAGGCCCACGTACACCTATGATGAATACTAGTTACCTGCAAAGATGCGTTATTAAAATCGGTGCTCCTTGTGTTGCAAGTGGTGCTGGCTGTTCCTGAATGGCTCTCAGTAAAGAAACAATTGAATGCCATGGATCTCGTTGAGATCTCAGCAGAGTGATTAGCCTCCTCCTATTTCAAAGCATGCAGACCAGCACTGTCCCTACTGGGTTTGCATTCAGGTGGAGGCTCTGGTGCTTAGTTCAGAGCTGCTCCACAGGCAGAATGTTGTTCCAGGAGATGCCATTGGCAAAAAATCCCTCCAAATGAACAAACCAAACCAGCAAGAAAAACCGCCATGTACATCAATAAGAGAAACATTGGCATTTCCTGAAATCATTGTTGCTGCTTTTCAGCTCCTTAATATCAATATTAAAACCAAAGAAAATATGTTACCATCTACATTAGGATACATCCCTAGTTCAGAGCATTAGAAATTGAATGGATAACGATCCATTATACCAACTGGTTGTACAGTCCAGTAAATTACATGATCAATAATGCACATACTGCTTATCTATAATATCTTTTAACAGCTTCTAATAATTTATTAATGCTTTATCTAATATATCCAGTATTTTATCTTTGTACGCTAATAAAACAAATGATACTGATGATTTTGCATCTTGCTCTGTAGTCCTGGGTTTCAGGAGTTCCCATAATTGGAAGTGTTGCTTTACACTAATTGAAATATGACTCCTAAAGTTTTCGGGGGGATTTTGGTTTTTGTCTCTTTGTGAAATGGACATTCTCAAAATGCGTCTCTACCTAATCATCAAAACCACTGTTGATATTTAAACTGTGTGTGCTTATTTTTAATTTCTGCTCTAGCACTTGGGTTCTCCCTCGATAAAAAAATGCAACCCCTCTGCCATGCAGCTTGGTTTTGAATCCAGGTAGATCTGATGTGGGATTCAGAGGAAAGCATGTGCTTTACAAGACTGCTCAGACAGAGCTGATGAAGGTGATACAGAACACAATATGATCAAAGAATTCTGCAGACGGGCTCTCGTGTTGTATGTTATGGCCTGTTATGGCAACCCGCTGATCTGCATTAAGATTTTTGTAATGATAATCAATTGTAGTATGTTGAGGTTAAATATTAGCGTGAAAACTGTTCCAACTTGCAATATATTGCTTATGTAGTTGATGAAGTTGAAAAACAAGTTAGGAGAGCCTGCAAAGTGTGCTTTTTAATTTTCTGCAGTTTTATCAGCTGGCCTGATAGAAGGTATAAAATACACTTTGCATTTATTTGTATGTAATTTCCTTTGATAAACCAGTGTCCTCTGGTGGCAAATTTACCTATTGAAAGTGTAGGGGAAAACAGTATGAATTAATGTACAGACCTAGAATGCATGTGTAAGGTACTGTATTATCCCTTACCCTCTCTTCAAATTTCTGGGAAGGAAGTGAGCAATGCACCTTAAATACTCACTGGGTTAATAGCACTTTTTAGTTTTTCCTCATAGATGCTGCTGCTTTTCCTCATGGATAGTGGTGTTCTGACTACCAATATTGTGTTCCTGTGTAAGATGTGAGACTGTACCCCTTTGCAGTTTGTTGTGGTTGCATCAGGGGTCACAGTGCCTTTTCTGTGAGTGGAAAACAAAATTATTTTGTAAGAAATCCATTTAAAGCAGTGTTCTGCTTAGGTGTATACCTTCCATCTTTGGTAGCTGCTTAGTTTAACAATACATTTTTTTTAGTTCTCCTAGAGTCTGATTCTCTTTTCTTGCATTTTTGTGCCTTAGGAAGTGCCTCTAAAATCAGGGGAGGTACAGATTTTGCATCTTTTAAAAGCCTTGGAATTCTGTCATTCTAGATATGATATGACACATTCCCTTCAGGATGAACTTTTAAGACTGCTGCCCCATTCTTAGAGAAAGGGACATGTATGGCAATCCAAAGCCATCAGTCGTGCTGTCTGCCCGTGTCCCCTCCAGCCCCCTCCTGATCCTGCAGCTGCAGCAGCTGGAAGTCTCCCAGCACCATGGTTCATAGCTATTCTCTTGCATCTTTCCCAAAGACCTGTTCTTGCAACCCCGGTGTTATGGTAGAGGATTTATCCAGGTTGCATATGATATTATTATATAGGAAATGAGCAGAAATGGATAAAAGAAATAAAGTCGAGGCTGATGGATATATAGAGGGTCTGTTGCTGTGAGGACTGAAAAGTAGGTTCTGCACTGAGTTATTAAGGAATAGCATGATAAGCTGGATCCCATAGTTATGTACTTGATTGCAGATGGTGACTTCTTCAGTTGCTAATGTTTAGTTTTATGCCTTGATATTACTGCCTCACAGCTAATGGCTCTTTTGATCCATGTTGATTTGAAGAAATATTTGAGATAAAATCAGTGTGCCATTATATATTGTTAACTTTAGCAGGTGTTGGGGCTGAAACGTTAGCATGGCTTTTTTGAGGTATGACTTCTTTTGAACTTCCAATGTATTTATATTTTATTTTTAAATGAATTTAAGCTTCTTAAATTAATTCCAAAGCCAAATGCCATCAAGTCTCATCACCAGTCACTTAGATTCCTAATTAACTTATACCCCACAGACCCATTTCTTTGCTTATATTTCTTTCAAGTTTCTCTAACGTGCTGTGAGTTACACTGGAAAGAACAATAAGATTTAAAGGAAGAATTAATTTAGAAAGTTGGGAATAGAACAGATAAGGGAAAATGAGAAAAAGCAGCTTAGTATTTTGTCTTGTAAATGGCCTTGCTCTGGTAGACCCAAGAATCCATTTATTCAAAGAAAGGAGGAGTGTTAATGAAATAGATCATGAGCATAGCTATTACGGTAATGAATTTTAACACTCACTTTGTTATATGATATTTTATTTATGAGCTTCCTGATTATTCAGATAAAGACAAGAAGTTTATAGCACTAGATTATGTCTTGTTTTCATAAACATACTCAGTAGTTTAATAAACATAATTTATTTTTTCTCCTTAAAAATCAGCAAAATTTATGAGAGATTATCTTAGGGTTAATGAAGTCTAACATTAGGGAAATATTACCCTATAATATTGGAGCCTTAGTGCTAGAGTTGTAATTGCTTAATGCTTTTTTCTACAGGCTATTTTTATATAGTACATGCTTTGTGCCATTAATCCTGTTTTAACATGTTACTCTTAAACCAATTCACTGGAAAATATATATCAATGTTTATATTTTTCACTCACTGCCTTCATTAGATGATATAATACAATTTTGATAAAAGAGTTTTATAAGAGGTGCGGCATGTATATTTTCAAGTGTGTTGTTATATTGGGAAGTTACTATTCTGTCTTTAAAAACTGCAATATCTAGGAACTCCTGTAGTTAGATTTCTTTGAGATCCTGTCAGTAACCACTTACAATTGTAATCTACAGTAGAAGAAAATTCCCAAGCATAAACAAGGTCTCAGATGTTAGTGTGTGAATCTTGCTAATTAGCAGCACAGTATTTATTTTAATGACATCTTTAAAATGTAAGATGGAAGGCACATGCAGAAAAGAGAGCATCCCACAGATGCATTTCTTAAAAGAACCCTACTAAGGAAAAAGTGCAACAAATTTTTTTATTTCACATAATAAAAATACTTCTTGTGAGCAGTTCAACCATTGAGAAGAGTTAATATTTTAAGATATTAATGCTTTTTCTATTTAAAAAATATATTTTAAATTGTGAGAACAAAACAGCATATGCAGCATACTGACTAATCCTATGTATGGATTAGCATGGCAGAGTTGTTTGTAGAGTTGTATCAGTAATGCATTACACGAATTGCAGTTATTATATATGACTCAGAGCAATAATGTAGGGTGATCTGAGCAGATAGTTCATCCTCTGGTTTTTAAATAGATACATTTTTCAGGCTAGGAATATGATGAAAAGTATATTTTACAATTTGAATCAGTTATGAAGGTAAATATTAAGTTAGTATATTTCGATAAATTACGTCAGTGTCCACTGAACGACAATTTAATTTGCTCTGACTGGTAACCTTGTTCTTTCGTGCCTTGTGTGGCATGTTAGGGAGAAGATACACAAAGGAATAGTGGAAAGTTGGGAAGCAACTGGCAGGTAGGTTTGCATTTTTTCAGGTTAATTCACTTGATGAAAAGCTGCTCTATGTGATGTGTCATATATCAAAGGCAGGGCATCAGTAATCTTTGCTCAAGGGCACGGGTAACAGACAGAAAGACATGTGAATGAGATGGAAAAAAGCAACTCATCCTTTTCTGCTAACACCACGGAGGAGATAAAGGAAGATTTATGAGTCATCTTGGACCACATACCAGCCAGAAGCATACAGTATTTTTCACATGTTCCAAAAATTGGTGGTAGAAGGTAATCAGACTGTCACGATGTCCATCAGGTACTTTAAGAAGAAATTGGGTCCTTTGGGCTTTTGATTGCATAGTCAGCTTTTTCTTTATGATGTAGTAGTTGTATTTTTTCCTTTTTTGAGACAAATAATTTTTAACTAAAAGAATGCTACCTGTATGTTTAAATGTTTTTAATTGTTAACGTTACTAATGGCAACCAAAATAGTGAGCCAGCGATCTGCTATGGGCTGATGCTTTGCTTTGGCTTCAGACTTTGGGGTAACCTATTTCACAGAACCATAAATTATGGGGATTTCCCAATGTACAAAAATATATGCAAAAGCAGTTATAGCTAATAGGAGGAAAAATCTTTTAGATACTGAAAAAGTTGGAAAGTCATCTAATGCTTTCATATAAGGCTAAATATTGGTGTGTGGTGTTTTGTTAATAATTAATATATTCTAAAAAAAGAAAATGAGAAAACCAGCATGGATGGAAAACTCTATTATTTCACAACAAAGGATGCCAATGTGATATTTGATACTTGGCCATCAGAACCATTTGTTATCAGGACTTGATAGTTAAAAATACAATCTTGTTAAAACTGATTGCAAACTTCTTCCTGAGTACTGATCTTATACATTACACAGGCCTGAGTCAATCAACTGGACTGTTTTTGCAGAGGAGCAAAGGGAGGGTGTGATTGAACTGACAAGCCAACACTTTGCATATGCAGATTTTAAAATGCAGGTATTCATTTGCATTCAGCTTTCAATTAAGCAGTATATTTTGAATATTTCTCCTTTTTCTGATGACTTTTCTATGCTCCTGTGTTGTTTTTTCCCCATTTCTGATGAATTTGTCATTTCTGAGTAACTATTATTCTTGTCATTATTCATGTAGCTCACATTTCACTTTGAAGTAACTTGCATCGTTTCAGCTATTTATCAACTTCCCACGGTTTGGTGGGTGCTGTGGACCCCTGCAGAAGCTGTGTGCTGTGGTAGAGCTCACCCCCTGCCTTTCCCACTGCACTGGATGCTCCTTGGGGTGCCCGTGGCCTTTCCTGTCTGCCTGCCCTCACCCAGTGGGTGGGAGCTGAGCTGAGTTTGAAGCCTTACAATGGACAGCCTTTTGCAGCACTTTCTCTGGTCTAGCAGCCGACCTCTGGGACCACTGCCAACCCTTTCTGCTCTCCTGCAGTTTGAACACAGCCTTCCCAGAACTGCAGCTGTTCTTGATGCTCTGGGTCAATAGTTTAGCTCCTCAGAGGTAGATGTTAATAGAAACAAGCAGACAAACTTTGCACAGTACTGTTAAACATGATTGCTCCCTAATTAGTGATGTTGGAGGTGTGTTTGCTAGACAAAATTATATGGTCAACACGCATTTACGTGTTTCAATCTCATAAATGCTAATTTCGGCTCAGAACAGTGACTTCTGGAAAACTGGAATTCTGTTAACGGTTTCCCTTCAGCTTCTTGAGTCAGTTTTTTTGTCCTGGTCTGGTCCCACAGTCATGAAAGACATGGTAGTCAATTCTGACAAAAAGCTCTTCTGTGTTTTGGGTTTTTTCCCCCCTCTCTATTTCAATATGAAGAAAAGCCCTTTAAGTTTGTCCTTTCTGAAATCATGTCACTTCATTTGGGTGGTGAGGTGAGGGAGTATTTCCTCTTTCATGGCATTGGGGGAAAGGGGGTAGATCCTAGTCTCTATCCAGCTCAATTCATCTTTCTTGTTATCCCTTTTGTTTTGTCACAGTACAACTTGAGAATAAGTAAATGCATGTATTTGCAGTTTCTTTTAAAGGAAACACTTTACTGTTTTTTTTCATATTTTCTCTCTTTCATTGTTGTGCCAGAAGTAAAAAACTGAATACTGCAACTTTATGATATGCTGGAGATTCTGTATAAGATATGTGTGAAACAAGGGGAAGTTATTTAGAGTAACTGTTCCTGAGCAGCTCAGAGCAAGAACTGCATGTGAACAAAGCTGCAGTACAGAAATATCATGAATGAGAGCCAAAGCACTTTCATAGTTAAAAGTGCTTGACTGACAGTCATGTACTTGAGATTCCCCTTGTTTCTCTCCAATTGACTAATACTTCCATGACCCTTCTCCAAAGCACTTCAGCTGTGTGTGTCCTGATATCTGTGGAATGGGGGACTCTGATTCTTAATAGTCAATAATATCTCCAGAGACTCAAGCATAAATAATTCACCAGCCTCAGGTTCCGAATTGGTCAGTGATATTTATTAACAGTTAAGAGACTCTAATATCTTCCTTATGGTCTTTGAAAGATGCTTCATCAAACTATGTTAAAAACTTTATCAGGTTATTCAGCATTGGCTTCTTTCTACAGACTCTGAGTTGCCTACCACTACCAATTACAGTCAACTTTTTTTAACTTTAGTTACAGGAAGCCTCTTCTAAGGCTAAAGCTTTAAGAATTTGCTGACCCTTCGTGATGTACCTATTGTTTTTGTTCCCTGTTTTGAATTACTGGCAGTCTGGTATATCATAATAGCAAAGCAGCCGTTTTAAAAACCATCTCACGCTAGATTTTGTGAGGCCTTCTTGCTGGAGAGAAACTAAGTGCCAGGAAGAGCTCCAGTCAGTTTGTGGACTTAAACCCCTGGTTAGTTTTCTCATAATCTTTCATGTTCTATGGCCATTTGAGGGTGTGGATGTATTGGAAATATTACCTGCTTGAAATCCTTACTTGTGGATCAATCAAAGTTCAGTAATATCTGAAATTTAGAATTTTGTTTTTAAAGCTGAGGCTTCTGAACAGAGCACGTGGATTTCAGCACAGTTTTTATATGTGGAATAGCTGATTTGCTGGAAGCCCAGACTGGTGTGTTTTTTTCTTAAAGGTACAGTGAAAGAAATGAGAGAATAATTATTGAATCATTTTAAGCTGAGTTTTGTTTAGTGAATGAAGATTGATGAAAGAATGTGTTGCAATGCAGTAATTTTTGATTACTCAGCATAACACACTAGTGGCTGTAACAAATTAAAGAATCCTTTTTAGCTTGATAAACTGAAGGAGGGAAATTTTTTTTTGCCTGGGCTCACCTTATTTATGGGTTTATATGTGTGCAGTGTAGCACAGCAGTGGTTGTATGCATCCTGGGGCAGCTGTTGGTGGTCCGATGATCCCTCTTGCCATGTGGAAGAGGTGCAGAAGGGCTGCAATGCCAATGCCATTTCTATGTCAGGGAATTAGGGGATGGGTGAATGTGGAGAAAAGAAGTTAGTTCTGGCCCTGAATTGATTCAGTAATTAAGTACATTTGTGGGTATATGTATGAGGTATTTTCCAAACTCGCTGATCCCTTACAAAAAATCTGACTGTCCAGAGGTATAAAACTATGAGGAATATGCACACTCTTGTGAAGGTAGCGTATTTAGTCAGTAGAAGAGGTCTGTGAAATGGCATTTCTGTCTGCATGCCAAATCACTTCTTGTTTGAGAAATATTCCCTCATTTTCTACCTGGGAATGCAGATCAGAGTTGCTGTAGGCTGGGCTCTAAACTTATCTGCTCGACCACCTTGTGTGGTATAGCAGTATCTTGTCAGATAGTACAAACTGAACAAGATTGGGCTTGATTAGCCCTGGGAAGGGAAACCCTTAGGGAAAGCCAGTGTTTTCTGAAGGAAGTTGCCCTAGTGATTAGGTAGGTGAGCTCTTCTCTTAGAAGTCTGTTTTGGTGGGCATTGGAGGACAACTTTTTTTTCATGTGCTGTCTTTTAACCCAAATTCTGAGTAATCACTTTTAGAATATGTCACTCTTCAAAGAAACTATCAAAAACCCATGGGTGTTTTGATTAAATACCCTGAGCAAATACATAAATCATACCTACTTAAGCACTTTGCATACAGTCAGTTTTAATTTCCTGAGTCTCCCATTTCATCCCCCATGTGTGCTACTCTACTATTACATACACTCTACTTGCTGTAGTGTTGTTGCATCTTCTAGTAGTAGATGAAGTTTTTCCATTCCTTTTGAAATAAGTAATATATTTTCAGATACTGTAGAGTGAAGTAAATGTAATGAAGACACAGTTTTGCAATTGAGTAGGTTTATCTTACTGATGAGAACTTTTAGAAAACTGGCAGATTAGTGCTTCTTCACTAGACAAGATGTACTGTTTGCTGGCCTTAATTTTTTTTTTTAAGAAATGGAACAGTTTTGAGAAAAAACCCTATGACATACTATTTTTGGTAGAATAGCCTGCAATTTTAAATACGTTTCTGAATGTAGTGAGGGATTACTGTAGCATAAAGCATCTCATTTAAAAGATTTTCCACAAATATGCTGTAAGGTTTACTTGTAGCTATTTGCTGTCAGATGTACCAGCAGCAACATACTAATGCAGCATCAGTAGAAACCCAGTTTACCTGGGTTTCTCCCTGGAAATAGGTTTGGTGGTTTCATTCAGTTTCATAGGCAGCAAATTTGAGAGAAAAGGAACTGAATATGGTTGATGAAATCAAATTTTTAAGACACCTTTTTAAGTCACAGAATTACAAAGAAATGAGAAAATCCCTTAATTGCAACAAGTTCCCCAATGCATAACAGGACTATCTGGCAGAGAAAATTGGCAGTGTGCTGGTGATCAGACGTAACAGCTGGAACACTTCTATTCAAAGTACTTTAGGAGTAATAAACCTAATAATTTATCCACAAACTGCTGTGATAGCTGTTATTCTGCTTTGTTAAAAATCTCTCTCCTCTATACTTATATACATTCTATATATTTCTCTTTTGGCCAAACATTCCTACAGATATGAAAGAGGTTAATGCTATTTTTGATGTACATTGCAAGCTTTTTTTGTCAAAATATTTTCTCCAAGGTTAAGGATAATTAATATTTTATTATGATACTGAGAATTCCTTTATGAATTGCTGTTTGTTGCTAGTTCATTTCCATGTTAATTTTATGTTTTTCAATCACTTATTATGTTGCTTGGTATGGTACATCTTGGAAAAGGTACATACGATGGCACTTCACTGATTATGTAAATGCAAGGACTGTTGGTTTGATTTTCTTCTCTTGATATTTTTTTGGAGGTGACTTCTACAAAGCATTGCTTACATGTTTCCTCGTGTATTCAGTATGTAAACCAAATCTGGTGAAGAGCAGGACTCATTACTGAGTTATATAGAAATTGATTTCTTTTTCTGTGGATCTCTTATGAAAAAAAATCTAAGCTGCTCCTTTTTAGACCTCTCAGGGAAATAGTTTTAAATGTAAATGGTTGATCTTGAAGTGCATTATAAGTCAGTATTGTTCAACATGGCAGTTCATTGATGGCAGTATTTAATTATGTCCAAGCTGTCAACCTCTGCAGTCCTTATTGCTTTGTTGTAGATCAGATACAAAGTATGAAGTTTTCAAAGCTGTAGAGATGAAAGAGTAAACATATTCAAACAGTTCATTCAAATATGCTTAAGGAAAAAAAGATACTACTAGAGCATGTGAAGAAGCCTATGAAAACCTGAAAGCATTTTTTCTTTTGATTACAGCGGCACCCTTAGAGTTCTATCATAGATTAATCTTTATTTAAAATGGAAGAATGCCAGAGAAAGCGTATGATCATGTAGTTTATTAAATAAAGTTCAAGCCTGTAAATCTGTGTTTATTTACCATTATTAGATACATGAACAAAACCCTATTTTTTTTTATAAGTGCATGTGAAATTTAAGAAACTACAGTACAAGACTTGATTTTGTTTTGTTTGGTTTTTTTGGTTTTTGTTATGGACAGTTAACTTTCAAACTGATTTAGCTTGTTCCTGTATTCATTCCAGGCTGCTGTTGGTCAAAATGTGCTGGACTAAAGAGACTTCTGCTCTGACACAGTAAAGCTATTCTTACTCCGTCGTTTTTTCTTGTATGGGATAGGAAGGTGGAGTGAATCGGTTCTTCAGTCAAACCCCCACAAGTTGTTAATGCTAGATTTTTTTCCTCTCTAGGTTGTTTGTTTTTAATGTTAGATTGTTCCTAATAGTTAGAACAAACTATTTAAAAATCACAAAACAACTAACAGTCCATTTAGAAATTAATAAGTATGCTGGTTTTGTTCTTTTCCACAACCACAGAAGCTTTTCCACAACCATGAAATTTGCTGACTTAGTAAACAATTAAAAATGAAATGTTAGGTGACAGTTACAGTCTTGATGGTATTATAGATATGCTGTAAATATATACTAACCTCCACCTTTGACAGACATCAGGTGGGGGTGCACTTCTGTCCTTGCTCCTGTTGTTTCTTTTCTTTCTTTTGTTTTGAGGGTGAAATGAGTTTGTCTTTTTAGCCCTGTAATGCTGTTAGCCCTCCGGATTTGCAAGGCTTCCCCATTTTTTCTCCTGGTAGCAACAGCTTCTCTTTCTGTGCCACTGATCTTGTGCTATGGGTTTCAGAAATGGGAAGAAACTGGGAAGCAAATTATTTGGACAATAGGAAAAGCAAAGATTGCTACCCCAAGCCATGCTTTTCTTCAGGGGGTGATGTTGGCTATGTGTCCCTCTCTGGCCTTGCTAACTGAATGGTGTGTTTGTGTGAAGTTATGTGGCAGGCCCACCTCATTAGGAAACTCCAAACAAAGTTTATTGCTGTGGAGAATCTCTTTTTTGGATGACTTAGTATGGCTGACTAATACAATGATAAACAGAAGTTCTGTGATACTCCAGAAGATGAAATAAAGTTTTAGTATCAGGAAAATATTAAGATAAATTATGTAGCAGAATATTAATTCCCAGTGCCCCACCCTAGACAAAAGGAAACTGGGGAGGAGTGCTGCTCTGGCAAGGAGAATTGTTCATATTATTATTATATTAATTATATAATTAATTATATTATTAGCTATGTTTAATTGTAACATCCCTGTATGTGTTACTGCTTGTAGTAGAGAAGTTGGGGAACACTCACCAGGTAGCATCAAAAAGAGTTTTTTAAACTGATACACGTCTGTGCACTGAATATAATTAAGATCTGTGAAATGTGCAAGTAAAGAAATAAATGTTTCATTTATTATCTACTACAATGTAGTAGATTTATTTTTGAAAACAATTAGCCTTGAAAGCTACGACCTGGTGTATTTATCTTGATTTCTAATTTTTATTTGGAAAAATAAATTAATGAATATTTTATAGGATACTTGTGATTGTAAATTCTGTCCAAAGCAGGATCTGAACATTCACTACTTACTGCCCATTGTCAGGCAGCTGCTTTTGGCCAGCTTTCATCTCTTCTTTCCCTGCCTGACTCCTTTTTTATTTTTTATAAAGTAATAAAGTAGAAAGTGACAGAGGGATCAGCTTAAAGTAACAAACATATTGGCTTTGATTTTGTATGTGATACTGCAAATGCAACTTCCATTTCACATTACTGTCAACAGAAATGACATTAGTGCGGAAGCAGCAGCCCTTGCCTTGGGATTTCCCTGACTGGTGTTTGGGGATGTTGTGCGAGGGAGGACGCCCTTCTCAACCAAAGGGTCACTTTGCTGCTGAGTTCTCTTTATTTTTAGTAATAACATCCAATACAATTGAAAGTGGGGTCAAGGTGAGGCTAGGACACTTTCAAGAAGAGGACTAGGGAGAAACAACAAACAGATGTTCTTTGATGATAACTGTTGAAGAGAGAGGATTTGGCTGAGAGATCTGTAGCTTTCACTTGTTGAGAGCCTTTGACTTGAGCCAGTGGTGCTGTTTTTCACCCCCCAGAGTAGTAGTGTACCTGCTGTTGCTATCAAGCCACTTGCCAACAGTGGCATCTGTTCAGTGTAGACATCAAGAATTTGAATGTCAATATCTTTTCCTTGAAATGAATGGGAAAGTATTTGTCACTCAGCAGCAATCATTCTTCAAATAAAAGGTTAGCCAGACAGAGCCCTTAATCAAAGAGTCGGTCTTTTCTGTCAGCAGTGCCTTTTAAATAGCAATGATGAAGGCTGGCTGTCAGTGAATGACTTGATGAGCTAGGTGATTGATCTGCATAAATCATTTTCTTTTAACATTGTCAGTGAAAAGTAAATTGGTGGGATTTTGGGGGGTATTAGCTATATTGACATTAATATATAATATTTTAGCTGTGTTCTTAGTCTCAGAGTTTCCATTAAAAAGTGAAAATTACATAGGATCTTAGCCTATATTATCCTAATGATGAAGTATTATTGTTATTGCAATTACCATGCAAATTAAATTCAAGAGTTGAACATGTAACAGATTTTATGAGCTGCAAGAGAAATACTTTTAGTAAAGGAATTAGGAGGAAGCTGTATCATTTAGTTAAATTTGCAGAAGCTTTTGATTTGAAAGACGAAAATCAGCAGCGTGGTTTAAAAGTATAAGCTTGAGATCTTAATTGTGTTATCTGCTTCAAAAATAACAATAGATGTAATTTCCCGAATATTGGAAAATCTTATATATTGAGGGCTTTATTGCCACAGTAAAGTGCATTCTCTGTCAACCTCTCTGCCTTAGTTTCAGTGCTTTTGATGTAGCAATTTTTTTGGTTTCCTTTTGTTTTAAGGAGAGTCTGGGGCATGCATTACCAGACCATTGTGATGTTGTTCAGCATGTGCTGCTCCTATTAATAGTAGCAGAAGTTCAGCGCCTGTCGCTACCACTCGTTTGAGCTAAAGCTATGGAGTGAGGGGGACTGTAAAAGATGCAAATCATACCTGGCTATTTTTTGTGCTTTAGAAACCTCTTCATGAATACCAGTTTGGGTTAGTAAGAAATTGTTGGTTTTGAGGCTAGAAAATATTTTTTGCTCAAGACACAGTTCAAAATATCACTTAGTTGCTCTTCTTCCCCTGTCTTCAGATTAGTTTTTATTTTTGGAGTAGGTGTTCAAAAACCTGTGAAGTAACACTCACATGCACACCTCCCCACCTCTGCCCTGTCCCCAAAGGCCCAGAATGATCAGTTGGATGACATCCCTGTGTGTGAAGACTTACTCAACCTATACATAGACACTCTGCAAAAGACCTGTTTCAGAGAAATCTGCATTCATAGGGCTCATTGATGATTTTTCAGCTTTTTAATCAGTATTTGTGAAAAGCTTTATTTATACATATTATGCAAATTGCTGCTGCCACCCTCCCCACACCATTACACAGGACCTGAGCCAGCAGGATTGAGAAATACACTAAACACAAAAGAAGGTTCTCTCCTGCCCTGCCCTCCCCATTTGAAAACATAATTTTATTGATTAGATATCAAAGTGTTTGAAAATGTACTTTATATGTCTTCATGCACTGCCTGTCTACCTGACAGATCAAATTGTGTAAAAGGACCCATTTAAATTGCAACATTTATATTTTTTGGAGGTAATTCCTAGCTAGCATTCTTGGATAACTAAAATATACATCTCCCTAGGTAGGAATGGAGTTTGGATGTGTTGGAGTGGATAGGAGTGAGCAATTAAAGGGTTTGCCAGTGTGAACTTGCAAATCAAGACAGAGAATCAATTCTGTGATGTTGCTTCATTTGTATAGTTTTGTTGGTGTGTGGTTTTGTTTTGTTTTGTTTTCCCCCAAAACTGATGCATTTAAAATACAGTTCAGAGTGATTTTCACTGACGAGTACTGAATAAGTAGTTGCAAAATGACTGCTGAAACTTATTTTTTTCGTGTTGTTCTTAATCTAATTTTTTGGGGTCTCTTAGCACATGTGACAAAAGCTTGATCTTGTTGATCATATTAATAAGTTTTCTGTCCTCTTACAGTGTGTGGTGTTAGAAGTCAGAAGCACCCACTTTGGTTGCAGATCTTGCTGTTGAATAAACTGCTGACCCAAATGACAGCAATAATCTTTAGGTTTAGGTTTGTTTACAAGCCCACAATGGACGGACTTTTGATATACCAAACTTTATCTGAGTTTTTTTTTCATGTCCAGCAAACAATGCAGTAGTTTGCTATTTACTAGATTGCCAAAGTCCTTAAATTCCATAGCCTTTGTTTATAGTCTATCAGTTGTTTGTCCCTTTAACTAATAGCTTGCCAGTACCCTGCTAAGTTTTTCTCAAGCTTTTAATCCTATCACCTCTCTCTTATCAGTTATTTGTTGAACCTTTGATTGTATGCCTTTATCTAAAATCAATGAGTTCTGTGACAAAAGGTAAAATTTAGGGCTTCTTGTTATTAATCCTAGTTTTTCCACAGCTTCTTTTTTCCAGTCTTGCTCCTGCAAGTCTTTCTCTGACTTATTTGAGAAAGAAAGGCAGTGATAAACCTTGATTCTGTTACTCTCCAACTTTTTTGTTCAGTGTTGCTGTGGAATTTCTGCAGTATTCCCTACCTCTATAACAAGTTTACTGTTATTCTTTGTGGGTATATTGCCATTAGCTATTAGATTTCATGAGCCACTTAAAGCAGTGAAATTGCTGAATAACCTCTTTCTTAGAACCAAAGAACTTCAAAGAAAAAAAAAGAAAAATGAGTGGAGATGGTGAGGGTGTTTGGGAGGAGAGTATTGCACAGCACCTTGTCCCGGATGCAAGAATAAGGTAAGTAAATGGTGAATGGAGGTGTGGGTTTTGAGGAACCCATTCAGCGCAGTAGCTCGGGGTGCAGCTGCAGTGGGAGCTGCAGGCTGAGCTCGCAGGGTGGGAGCCCATCAAGAGGCCGTGAGCTGCCAAGGCTTTGTGCAAGGAAGGGCTGAGGGAGCCGTGTCTGAGCCGGGGACCCTCGCTCGGGGACACGGCGGGAGCCCAGGGCTCAGGAGGAAGAGTGAGGCCTCTCTGCCCTCGGACTGTGAGGGGATAAGAGCCCGGGGTTCCTTAGCCGGGGGGGCTGTTCTTGGGGGCAGCAGTTGGAGCTATTTCTGTGTTACTGCACCCTGAATAAATTACTTTATGGAATGCAAGTTCTGAGATTCTACAAAGGGAAACCTGGGATTGAATTGGTGAGGAAGCCTGGTCTGATTGAGTGTGGGATGTGTAGGGAGTCCAGCAGGGACACGTTGGCTGATTGGAGCCATCTATGCTTCCTGAAAGGTCAGATAGGAAAGTTTCCTTAACATAGAAATGCTCATTGACCTCCTCCTCTGGTAAAAGCTGTGTCTGGAGTACAGCTTTTAAAGTGACTGTACTACCTAAGAGACAAGTTCTACCTTCAGATGCTTCCCATCTAATCTAAATGCATAGACCGCTTTTGGTGGATGTGAAATGTAGCAATGTCTGATAAAGGTTTTCAGTTTTATTGTTAGTATCTTTAATACTTTCTAAATATAAATGTTTGTATTACTGTAGCTTGATTTTTAAAAGATAAACTTATCTGTGTCTTCATAGCATTGTGTTTTATACATTTAACAAGAAAAACAGCTGCTAACTTTAAATACTGATAACTTTGTGTAGCACAGTGCAATTCTTTCTTAGATTCTTTACATTCCTATTTCTTTCTGGTTTAGACCAAGACTGCACATAAGTGTAGACATCTGTACGTTAAGGCAAAACCTGGGTGTGATAAATATTGTATAGGATGGTTCATGTTAAAGCAATATTTTAATATTTTGAACCAGTATTCTATTAATTGATCCCTGAGTTGTGACAGATGAAATGTGGGAATTTGCTTATACCATAGCTTCTCTAGATCTATTTTTAAGATAGTGACTGTAGGTACTGTGCTGGGGGATCTTTCTGTGTGCACATCATGATCTCAAACCAGTTTTTCCTTTATAAAACGAAAAGCATAAAATTATTGGATTTTTTAGAAGCCAACCTGTTTGTTATTTAAGAATTGTAGTGCATGCAGTGCTGAGTTTGAATGCTTATTCTTTTAGCAGATGAATTATAAGCAATAAACTGTAACACCTCATCAAAATTCCTGTTCAGCAATGACCCCCTGATTTTAAGGCAGTTTTGGCCTAACACTCTGGCCAGTTCAGTCAGCAATTCATCATGTGGCTTCTTATAAACTGTTTAAAATCATGGTGAAAGCTAACTGATAAGCTTGCTATTATTCAGTCTAGCAAAGGTTGAGTGAGTATTTGCTGGAAGTTGGCAAAGTCCTCTTAAAAGATCACTTCCTACCATGCAACCTAAAGGGTTGCACAGATGTGTAGTTAAGTATTCATTATGAACATGCAAATAATGCTTTCCCAAAGGAGCATTCTTTGATTTTTGAAACTGCTGTTGCTTTTTTTGGTAGCTGTCATGAAACATGCCTTTGCATTGATAAAGTGTCTTTCAGCAGATCTCTCACAGAGAAGCAGAGGAGACCGTAGGAACAGGCAGATTTCTCTTTTGTGTAGACATGACTTTACGTTTGAGACAAAATTGTGAAATTTTGAGAAATGAAATAAAGCTAGAGAACATTTTATTTTATTTGATTTCAAGGTGGTTAAAATGCTGAGTCATCTGTTTGTTTATACTATGTCTTTAATTTTGATTTCTACTGGAATAAAAATGTATGAGAAAAAAAGTAACAGGAGCAGTAATAAAGAACACTCTGGATTCACAGGCTTGTTTTACCAAGACTTGATGCTGGGCTCTAGTTAATCTCTAGCAATGGGAGGACTTTCTCTCTGAAGTTTATTTTGAGAAAAAATGCTATCTCTAGGTAATAGATCCCAAGCTACAAAGTTGGGTTTATTTGATTCAATTTTATTTTTGGTGGGTGGGGAGGAAGAGATTGTATTGTTTTCTGAGTTGTGGGCCTACCACTGCAAAACACTGAATTTTCTCCAATTAAAGTTCTGCAAAAAATTATAAAGAAGATGAAGTAAAGTGTTAGCCTGGAAATAAAATTTTGGGGAAAAGGAGGACGAAATTCATAAGCAGATTTACTAACAGAAATACTGCACCTCTGTAACTGTTCCTAAGTTCTCATAGTGTTTAGTGCCTTCCTGACAGTCTAGGTTCTGCAGCAGGTGCTCTTTGAAATTCTTTGATCTACACCCTTGTTCATTTTCTAGTGTATTAAGCATTGGTTACTGCTTTTCCACACCCTTGGCAATTAAATGTGTTTTGTCAAAAACACATCTGTGTTCATAATTGTAAAAGTACTGCTTGAAGACTTGTAGATGGAACCATTTAGAGAGAAAAAAATTATCAGTGGTTTTAAAATCCATGAAAATGGATTACATGACATGCACTGTTCTGGGAGGGTATTTAAAAAGCATAAATAATTCTTCCTACGTGATGCAGTTGTGGTATTTTTTTAATTTTACTTGGTTTGGGTTTGAATTTTCTCTCCTTTCTTGGAACACTTGCACAAAGATTTGAACAAGATTACTCATATTGTTGGAATATCTGGAATTTCCAGCTAGTTTGTCCTTCTAGTCTGTTAGTGGTTTTAGAAGGTGCTGTGAAAATGTTTAAATAAACAGGGGATTCCTTAGCTGCATTTCTGTAGGGTGTGTATCTGTGTGTTGCAGAAATTAGTTTTATGTCTTGGTCAAGGTTTGTAAAAGTGTATGACAGGAGAGTTTATAAATCATCCACATTAAGGAGATACCTTATATTTTTATACTGCATAACAGGTATTTCCCTGAGATTACATTCTATTTGAAGCACAAGGGCCCGTTTTTGCTTCCTAGGGTAATTGTATGGCTAGTCTAATGTTAGAAGGAAGGCTTGTAAGCTTGCTAGAATGAAGTTGTGTTTTCAACAGATGAGAGGTGGTCATATTTTGTCTATGACAGGATTTCATGACTAATGATCATGTAAAAGAGCAATTCTAACTATTTTTTTTCCTGACTGAGAAGTGCTATTGCTGCTGTTGCTGGCATTCTCTTCTCTACTAGCACATCCATGATGAGACACTTAATTTCACATTGAACTCAAGTTTCTCACATAGCGATTTTTTGAGGGAAGGGTGGAAAAAATAAGGTTTATCTGTTATTCAATGCAAGAACTTCCATCTCAAGAAAGGCAGAAGAAAACCTACTTTATGTAGGTTCTGTCAACAAGAGTGAAGATTCATATTGTGGCTTCTTATTTTATATATTTCTGGATCAGATACTGAAGGAGACACACTGATACCCAAAAGCACTTATGGAAAGGTGAGTGTAAAAATAGCAGCTTCTTATTCAACAGATCTGCTCCTCTTTGAGTCATGAACATGCCCCTCTTATGGCTTTAGTGGGGAGATAATGTGGCTGCTCCCAAGTCCTCGTTACATGGAGTTCAGAAGGACAGAAGAGCATGAGCTAGATTTTAACCTAAATTATGACTGGTTTTGTACTTCAGCTGATCTGGAAGCAGAATTGAGCCTGACTTTCACATCCTAGGATAACTTTGTTCAGCTGTCAATTACTGAAGAAACTCATCTGGCAAATAGTGAAGAAATGAAAAGTGTGGAAGGCCACAGGACAACTTAGCAGTTGCTTTTCAGGGCACCTTTATACTTTCATAGAAACATTCCCTGGGGTAAAAAATGCATTGAATGTCCAAAGATGGATATCATATCTTGGCTTTGCAACTACTAAGTAGCCATCTTTTAAAAGACAATTTCCTTTAGTGTACAAGGGAAAAGAAAAAAAACCCATTTGTGTCCATTTTGAAATTCTTTACCTGCTTGGCTTTGTTCCGAATTTCCCCCCTCTGTCCTGTCAGCACTGTAGTTCTTGTTTCTGGTTTCATGTCTAACCATTTCAACTAACCATGGTACAGAGGCTACGTTTACTTCACAGCTGCAGTTATAAACCAGGCTTTGTGAAAATGTGCTGGTTCTCAGAGCAGGCTTTGCATGGAAATCCTGTGTCTCTCTATGCCAACTAAAACGTTTGCTTGAAAGAGTTCAGAGTGAATGAAAATGGCTTCCTATCCCTACTCTTCCAGTATTCAGAAGTGTACATATATCTTAGAAAGATATATGGTATATATGTGTGGTATATATATACCATATATATATATGGTATACATGCAAGTGGTATTCCAGGATTAGTTTAAGTTTGGTACGTTTTTTGGTAGGAATATGTCAACAAAAAGATATGCATTAAAAGGATCAGCTTTATATCTTCCTTGGACTTCAGCTGAAAATTATATACATAAAATAATTTAAAAAAAGAAAGCAAGACTATGACTTTAAAAAGTGTTGTGAGGGGAGGGGGCATACTGTACATATAATCCTGTTCATGCATACATACATATTTGATATGGACAGGCAGTCATATTTTCTTTTACACAGATCAATCATTGTCTTTCAATTCCTGTCTTGTCTGGCATCTGCTGACCCATGCTTTAACTCTGTCAGGTCAGAGATATACGGGCCTTTGTAGTGTGCTTGTTCTTCATGTCATGTCCCAGCATTGTTGTACATCTTGTTTCAGAGATATTTTGCTGTAATGTTCTGTGACCTTTTCCATTGAGTGAGGCAGTTGGAGAGCCACTCAGTGAAGGAAAATTGAGCTGTTTTATTCCTCCCTAAGGAGCCTCGTGTTTCCTTTCCACCATTCATTTGAAAGCTATCATTTTCTTGATTTTATAGCTGAAAAAACACCATTGATTCACTGGATGCTAGATGCTAAGAGTCCTCCTATTGACATGCGTATTGACAGTTTTCAGTATATTCTGTGTCTAATTATCACTCTCGGCTAAATGATACACCTTGTGGACTTGAGAGATGGAGTCAATAGCGCTCACTGTATTGTTCTAGCAGCCACTATTGAGGTTGGTGTCAAAGCACTGTGATTTATGCAATCAGAACGAAAATTTCTGTTGGTGTACTGCATAATTAAACAAAGTACAGAGTGACTGGTGACAAAACCAGCTCTGCCAAAGTCATCAGCAAATGAGAAAAGATCTCTTCAGTAAATGGCTGAGACATTGAAGAATCTCTTTTGGCATCTTGCGTTTTTCAATTTTCAAGTGTTCGATTTTTGTTGGAGAGGGGTTTTTTTCCTGCTTTCCATCTCTTCCATTAGAGAGTATTAAAAACTAAGCATATTAATTCATGTCTATATTAGTAAAGTTATGCTGCTAATGCTGTTATAGATGGGAGTACTGGTACATTTTACATGATTACTTTTAAATAAAGAATCTAAATATGTGGTTTGCACACTGAGTCAAGGAAGCAAAGTGGCCGCTCTTGGGTTTTGGAAAGCGAAACTGTTACCATTTTATGTGCATCCAGTTGTTGATCGTGAATGTTCATAAATGCTTTTTTTATTTAATGTGATATTATGTTTTGGTTTGCTCTGAAGTGTTAGATCTTCAGAGATAGGATATGTAACAGCCATATATGGAATGGTGCTCCTTTTGCATATATGCAGGTTTGCTTAAAATCTAGACATGTGTATTCAAAGATGTGTTCAGTGTATCAGTACATTGAAATCTTAAGCATAGAGGGGTTTTTTTCAGAAATGGTATAAAATAATATGACTTAACATTATGAGCTGCCTTGGAATTTAGGTATATCTAGTTGTGTTTTTTTGGTTTGGTTTCTTGGGGTTTTTTTAGAGTATTTTGGAAGATGTAGGAATTTTGTGAAGCACTTGTAGCAGAGCTATGTGTCTGACATTTTATTTACTGTTGGTTAGTGGAAGCAGGAATGGACGTTATATATCAATAGGCAAATTTTCTACTCCAAAAGAGAGTTGTTTCTACTTTTTTAGTCATTACTAACCAATTTCTTGTGATACTTTTGGGACTCTGAAGCATCTTATTCAGGGCTTTTCTAGTCAATGTGAAAAACAGCATGCTTGGTGTTTCTTTCCTAATCACTGTTGTGCTCTCCACTAGTATTCATTGAGGAAGAAGGAAATTGAAGGCTGGTATGTGACTGGAGCAAGAAATCAATCACAAGACATCTCTGGAACTATCCAGAGATGAGTTCCAGGGCTGGCTTTCTCCTCCTTCCCAGTTACTCCCCATCGCCAAGGAATAGATGAATAAGTAAGGGGGAGTGGTGTTGGGGTGAGGAAGTTGAAGTAGTGTTGGTTTAATGTTTGCTTTTAAATCCCCTCAAATTTTACTTTCATTACTTTTATCATGGTAGTAGACTTGAATGAAATATGTCGAGTGTCTGGAAATGTCTAAAGTTACTAAGAACACAAAGATAAGGAGATTCAATTACTAACTCTGAAGAGAAGTGTGGACAAAAGACCTAAGGGCTGTTGCTTTTGTTTTCTTTTTTCTCTCAAACATGTGAACTCATACTAAATTATATCATGCCAGATCAAGCTGATGCTTGATTCTTTATGTTGTCAGTGTATTTTCAACAAGACTGAAGTAGGTATTTACACTAAAACCACCTTACACTGCTACAGCTATCATTTTTATTAACACATACAGATATATTCTGGAATAGATTCATATCACTTTTGAAACCTTTGCAATATCTATTCTTTCTCAGCAGATCTGGGTACAGATGAGTTGAAACACAGATCTGATTGACAGTTACTATCCACTGACTTTTGCTTTCTTTCTTACCCATTGATGTTTGTCTCTTGACTGTTTGTATCATAAAGTAAATATTAACTATATTTTGTCCCCGTTAAAATAGGATGCCCAGATACACCAGTACAAAATTGTGGCAGCATTCTAGTTTTCACTGTATGCATCAAGACCATGCAGAAATAACACTGTTTCTGTAGTTCTCATTTCTCATGTAATCTGTGGGGTTTTTATTTTATTTTATTTTTTTAATGTATCCAATTCACAACTTCAAGCTGAAGAATCCTGCAGCTGTCGTTATTATACAAACAAGCTTGTGGAAACACAGTGCAAGGCTGAACTAGCAGCAAGCATATGGAGTGCTCGTTTTGGAGTGGTAGAAGGGAAAGAATGCAAGGCTGCGTTTTCCCTCTGGGATTGTCAAGAAAGGTAGAGCCCTCTGAGAGAGAATCCAAGAGCACAGCAGATCAAAGTGTGTTTGTGACTGGAATGCCCTAGGGTTAGTGCAGTGTGAGGTGTAGCTTGGCAAATCACCATGCTTACAAACAAAAGAGTGTACTATATTCAAATCTTCCTCCAAGCGTTTCAGCATTCATTTCAAAATGACAAATTATTGTTTTTGTTATTTCTGCATTTGGAATTGTTTATGCATTTCAAATGATCTGTAAAGTGAATTGTGTGCACTCAACAAACTTCTTCTTTAAAGTAGGCGGGTTGGAAAAAGTGATGCAGTCAGATTAAATGCCAACTACTCTGTTCTTCATTCGGTTAGGCAAACAGTAGCCTAAAAAATGGCAGTGGATTAAATTGATATAATGACAAGAATTCACATAGTATACTGTAGATGGGAAGAGAAATAATGCAATGTCTTTGAACTAATGTAATGCACTTTGATCTACTATACATGAAAAATCCAATATACCTGTATTTGTGATGATTCCAAACAGGCTTACAATATGGTAAATGCAGTTTTTACAACCTGCTGTTTAATTTTAAAGACTGATCTATTTCATCTAGCCAACATTTCATAAAAATAAGCATAAAAACATGTTTGTTTGTTTGAATTAAACCTCTACTGAAGATTTCACAACAATGTCTCATTGCTAATATGTGTATTGAACAGAAAGATTAATGGAATATATGATGACTTAAGGGTTTTAAATTATTCATTTGATGAAGGCATGTTCTTTTATACAGAGGAAAAGCCTAATTTTTCTATATTTAAAAAGAATTCAGATTTTTAGAACTGTAGCAATTTCAAGGTTGTGTTTTTGGCACAAGGGAATCATGTTGGAAACTAAAAATACAAAGATAAAATTCTCCAATGTAATAAATATAGGGACTTAGTTGTCTAAATGTGCTGATGAATCAATGAGATTTTGCTAATTTTTTTCAGGGTCAGTTAATCTGCAGTTTTTGGAGAGGTCTTTCCCTCTTGAAATATTCCAAAATACATTATTATTAGGATTGAATTGTGATACTTCAATATTTGCTAGTACCTAATTTCACAAGTGGTTTCATTTGAAATCAGCAGATCCTAAATGGAGAGTAAGATATTACTGGTTGATGTTGTTCACATTATAGTCACAATTCAGCCCAAAAAGTTAGTCATGGCTTTAAGACCCCAACCCTCCCTGAATTTTTTTTCTTTATTTTTTAAGGATTGTTGTGGTTTCTAATTAGACCAGCTACAGGTGTTTTCATAAAGTGTTTAAAAAAAGTTCATAAATAATATCAGAGCTTGTTAATATTTTTAAAGACACCTAGATTGATAAAATAAATGTAGCATAGAACATCACTTTTCATTTGCTCTAAAGTTAGAGGAAGACTGTTAATGGATAGGGAATGTGTTTTGTGGTAATTTTTTACCACAGAGTTAGTAACTGTATTCATTTTTACAAGTTTTATGATAATATTTGAAGTTCACCATTAAAATAGGAAACAGTAAGGGAGATAAATGTCAGAGTTATTATCTCAAGCAAAATCTTACTCTGTTCTTGTTTTGCACAGCAGGCAGTGTGACCTCCATACTTGGAACTTATAGCCACTTTTACTAGCAATTTTGCCACCTGTCCATCTGAGCAGAGCAGTACTGACAGTATGGCCTCACTTGATGTCCTGTGGAGTAAATGAACTCTGAAGGTGTTAGAAGGAAGAAATTAAGCTTATGAATTAATAATTATCTTAATTAGTTTTGCTTTGATCATGCCATATTAACAATCAAGTGTTCTGTCAGATAGTGATAGTAATATTTTTTGTGAAATCACTGATTTTTCCATTCTTGAGGCAGATGGCAAATCATAATATGGAAATTTAATCTCTGATGGAACCACTGTAGCTACACAGGAGTGCCTTGTGTTTTCCTTATGTCTGTGGGGAATCTGTCCTTGTGAGAAGAGCAGACTTGTGGGTTTCCAACTAGCTTTCAAACACAAAAACTACTTAAATTCCCAGACCCGGTTTGTTTGTGTGAAGGTTTTTTGTTGGGTTTTGTTTGGTTTTTTTTCCATCCCCATGTATATGTATTTATACACATTGATAAGATACCCCTGAGCCTCCCTTCTTCCAGCTGAACAGTCCCAGCTGTGTCTCTTCTCATATGAGAGACACTTCTGTTCCTTAATCCTTAATTCCTTTGTGGCCCTTCACTGGTCTTGCTCCAGGGTGTCCATATCTCCCAGCACTCCAGCTGTGGCCTCACCTCTGTGAAGCAGGGGAAAGGATCACTTCACTCTACCTGCTCTCAACCTTTTAATGCACCCCAGTAGTCTGTAAGCCTCTGTTGCAAGGGCAGGCTGCTGGCTCCTGTTCAGCTTGGGGTCCACCAGGACGCCCAGGTCCTTCTCTGCAGAGCTGCTTTCCAGCAGATCTGCTGTTCAGCATACAGAGCAAATTTTGCACTGGTTGTATCTGTTTGTGAGGAAGACCTTTCGTGGTTTTGGTGATGTAGATTGGCTCAGTTGACCTCTCTAAAACTAAAGAGTAGTGGTTTCAGTTATAACATTCACTTCGTGGTTAACGTAATACTTGTATACCGAAGTCATCATTTACCAGTGATGAAGCTGGATTAAGGTGCCCAATCCCATCTCCAGTCCTTATTGCAGTTATGTTGTTTTGATTTGTAGTTTATGCTTTTTCAACATATACATGTATGTCTTTTTTTTTTTAACCCAATTTGTTTTACTGATCCAGGTTTAGATCATGATTTCGCAAAGAAAAAAAAAAGCTATTGCTGCAACAGAGAATACTGACCTGTGGCAAGACACTGAACAACTGGGGAGTGGGAAAGTGAGAAATGGCATTGTAAAATCTAATCCTGAGTCCATCCTTTCATCATTTCTCCATGGCATTTAAGCTGTCCAACAGTGTGTTGGTCATTCAGTTTCATCATTACTTGCATAACATTAGCAAGGGACTGCTTGTGCTACAGATACTGGGGACTCTCCAAGAGTTTTCTTGTGAACTGTGATGTTTAAAGTATGCCTTGTGAAAGACCTCTGGAACCACGATGTGTTACAAAAGTTTATATTTCAAACTGGATCATTTTCTTAATAGATTTACTTGGTCCATCTGGGAACCTTCTATTATTTCTAGTAGTGAAAATACATACATTTATGTAAATTTGTAATGGTAGGTCCTCTTTGTGCATCTGTGGAAAGAAAGAAGAATTCTTGCCCTATTTGGCACCTACTTTTAGATGCAGGGGAATGGGTAGGGAATGAAGGATTTAAGCACATACAGAGCTGATCTTTGTATTGCTGAGAGTTACTGCTTTGGCAAAAGCGAGAAATAAATTTGATGTTGGCAGTGCCCCGAAATGACTGCAAATGTTTGGTTTCCTCAGCATTATCTAAGGTTAGTAAAGTCAGAATCACAGCTTTCATGCTGTATGGATTCATACTTGTTAATTGTTATGGTTACAGCTGGGAGATCTACTGCCATATATGATTTCACTACAACTCTGTTAAGGCCCGTGTGCTACTGAGAGTGGGGAAGACCAGTGGGTTGGCCAGGGTTTTATAAACTTTCTTTGTGTAATATCTGGCCTAGCCTAGCAGCAGTAACTCAGTGGTGGGTTTGGCTTGTCATCAGGGCAAGCGTCCCGGCATATTTAGGTGTACAGTGTACCACCTTTACATGGAGTCTGGAATATAACAATCCACTAGCCAGTCTTCTGCTCCATTTGCTGCAATTCGGCATGCTCAAGAGAGACCCTGTCGTGTCAGCAATCTGCTGTTTTGTTCTGAGCAAAACTGTTAGCTACTTCAGCTTTAAGTCTTTCTTCTAATATTTTCCTTGATTAAATACTGCTGATTCTCACACTTCAGGCTGCAGACAACTCGTTGTTCATATGCATCTGGCAACTTGCACACTCCTGGCTCTATCACTTTGCTGCCTACTGCTTCTACAGATGTCTGGTGCTTTCACTGCAGAAATGAGCCTCGATGTCTGTAACAGCAGTTGGAAAAGAGGAGGAGCTGCCAGGCTGCTTGCTTTTACTGTTAGGCACTGGTATTGTACCAAGCAGAAATGGGAATAGAAGCTGCCAACAGAACACCTAATGGCTGAAGAATTTCACAAATTAACTGATCTTTTTGAGTGATAGTGTAGGCACTGGTGGAGGGTGTCAGAAACCTTATTTAACATTGGTTTTTGGCACCACTTCGTGTGAGATTTGTACGTGGTGACCTCCAGAGATCCCTTACAACATCATTCTGTGACTGCTGATAGGGAATTGAGTCCAAACTATTCTTTGTATGACATAGCTATCCATTGTGGAAAAAGTCTGGGAGGCACTAGTATTTTTTTGAAAAGAAAAGCTGGTAAGCAGCAGCTCTTTATTACCCATAAATTAATAGCTAATTGCTAATTACTGATACCCCTTTCTGCTACCTAAAAGATCTTGGTGTTCAGTGGATGTGTATTTAATGAACTAAACCATATCCTGTCTCTTTGGCACGATATGTTTTAAAAATGTTTTAAATTTAAATTGAAATTCCCACGAAGGTTCCTGGTAGGTAGTACAGTAAAGTAGCAATAGTAGGTTTTTTTTCCACTATTTTGCTGTTCCTAACTTTTGAAGATGATCATATTGAGAAAACCATCCCAAACAAAAATAGTCACATTTTGACTGAAGAGAGATTACCGAGAACACGTAGCATTTTGACAGATCCAAGATCAAAATGCTTTGAATTTAGGAAAGTATTTTTCTCTTTCTATTGAGTATTCTGATGAAAGAGAAACTGTTGGCATTTTGAAAGCAATTCTCTGTACATAGTGGGAATTTCCAATTAGCACATTTAAAGACTTGTATGAGATGATGCTTAAAAATGGGATATTACAAAATTAAGTTATGTCATGGGGCTTTCTAATAGAGTTCTGAGAAAAGTCATTGTACGGCAGTGCATTTCATCTGCTTGTCTTGAGTCAGTGATTCTTGTTTTCCCTTTTCAATTACAGCAAGCCTTTCATAATTATCTAAAAGTTACATGTAAAGAGTATTGCAGATCATTAAACAGGTATATTACATGCTGTATGACAGGTATGGGGCAAAACTTGTTTTCAATACAAACATTATGAAGAGTAGCCTGAAAATAAATATTGGGTACTTGCTCTTCTAAATGGTAATTGTACCAGCTTGGCATATGTCCGAGGGTAAAGAGTCACTGTCCTCCCAAAGAGGCAGATGGACAAAGACAAAAAGTTAAAGATGTGCCAGAGGATAAATTATAGTTACATAATGACGAATCTGTAGTTGACTGACTACAGATCATAAGCAAACTTACCACAGGCAGTGCCTGCAAACAGGCCTGGACCTAGCTTGTTTAATGATTGAAGAAGTAACTGTGGAGGTCCTGAAGGGGAAATGCTATGCTTTTAGTCTCTAGGTAATTAGGAAGGATCATGGAGGTGCTAATTATGCAGCCCATACTGACATTGCTATATAGTTCTTGAGCAGATCTCCTGGACTTCAGTGGGATTATTTCTGTGAGTAGTCTGACAAACAGTGATTTCAATGATTCATTAAAGTGTCCAGGTATAAACCTGTTTTCTATTATAAACGGTATTTCTCAGCTGAAGATAGTTAAAAGCCTTATCATTCATTCTAAAAGCAGTATGGATGGTAAGTGCAAATGAGATTTTATAACTAGTTGTCACTCTTTTACATGCTAAGTTTAATTATCAGAAGAAATACAATTTACAATATTTACATGAAAGGTTAAAGACATGAAGTGCTTTATTATGCAAACAATGACATTTTAACAACAGGATGCATCCTGAAGGGAGCAGTTTTTTACCTTTAGTTTTGTTTGCTGGTCTCTGACAAGTCACCTTTGAGCAGAGGATATTAGATGGTTGATGTACTCAAAGCTAACTTTTACTTCCAGATTGGATCTTAAAAAAGCTTTTAACTTTATGAATGCATCTTACAAATTACATTCTACAATGGGAGAAGCAAGGAATACCTCTTCATCTTTAACTTACTTTTTCAATACATGATATTTAACAAAATCAAATGAGTAGTATAAGCACAGCTTGGACTGCAAGTCTGTCATAAAACCACATGGCACTGTCAAGTTAAAAAATACCTTTCCCTTAATGGTGCCTTGATTTTCTGTTTGGTTTCTTTAATAGCAGAAATACGTAATGGAGCAGTCTCTCTTAAAAGATCTTGGGCTTCATACTGTCCTTTTCGTGTTTTTCACAGCTGGTTTTTGCTGGCCTGGGGAAGGCTGTGGCTGTATACCCTATCAATTCAATGTCTCCTGTTTGTACTAGAGTGACTTAGGCTGTCTGGTTTGTGTTGGAGCATTGGGGATTCCCCTGCATGTTGGGATGCCCAGCTGCAGCTGACAGAGTGCCGGGAGGAGCAGCTGTTGCCTGTAATCTTTGCCCCAGAAAAGGCAGCTTAGCAGTGTGTGAGCACGGACTCCTGTATGCCTGTAGTGGCAAGACCCTTTCTGAGCCGTAGTGACTTGCTAAGAGTTTGTAATGCAAATAAGACAGTCTCCCAAGGTGAAGAACACGATATAAAGTTACAGCAGAGTGGAATTGTTACAAAAATTGTGGTTTAGTCATGCAAGATAAGTTGGTGTGATATTTGTGTGGCATGGTATGCTCCCTTGTATTTTAACAGGTTTAGGTTGAGGAGATTCCATCCTAGCCTTTACTGATACTGTGGATAATTGTGCTCATGGGGCTTGGATTGTCTTGATGACTATTTGGGAATTAAGAGAAACCCATCTGTTTGTGTTTGCAAAATGTTCTTTGGCAACTTACATGTCTTAACCCACAGGAGTTTGAAGGAGTAACCCAGCCCTGCCTTGTTTATTTGGGATGTTTTCTTTTTATCTTCTCTGATGTTGTCTGTTTTGTTTTGAATCTGAATACAAAGAAAGAGCTTCTGTCTTTAGTAGTCTTTGACTTTGATCCTGTTGTTGTTTCCCTGTGAAAGAAAAAAGTCTGAACCCATGGGTGTGCTTATAGAATCAGGGCTATCAGTTGGGAATCCAGATCTTTGCATTAGAAATTTTCTCCCTTTTTTTCCCCACTGTTAGTGTGCTTTGCTCCTAGAGCTTTGAGATCCTAGTTTTGGCTATGGAGGCTTGATGGCTTCTGGTACTTTACAAATCCCACTCGGAAGTTAAGAAGTAAATAAAAAAATACTAACAGACTCTTCTGGAATTAAGGAGGAATGACTTGGAATCTTCTGAAGCACGTCATCTGTCCAGCCATTGTTGGTTTTCCTCATGTAGGAAGAAGCTACAAGAGTCTGGGGAGATTTTCCCTGCTATAACAGTGATAATTTGTAACTTGGAACTCAAAAATAGCACTATTGTTAGTGTCTCATGCTCTGTCTCACTACTGAACAGGTTGCTAACTAGGGCTTTTTTTTGTGTTCATATGTTTATAGCGTAAAAGAAAATATTGCAAAAGGATATGTAATGTAATTTTTAACAGGTTTTAAAAAACCAAAACGCTGAGGTATTACTCTAGGGATGAGTTGTCTATTGTGTGTGTATATGCTTAGGGCTGTGGTGGTTGCACAGTAGGCCAAGCTCATTATACAGGCAGCTATATGCATATTTCTGTCCACACCTGGCAGTTTGTTCATTTTTTAAACCTGTTGAACCATCTTTCTCTGTGTCAGGAGATCTTTCTGACTTTCTTGCCTTTTCTTAGCACTCTGGGAGTTTTCTGGACCCTTTTTTCCCCTCATACCGGGAGTTGAGTTGTTTGTGCCTCATGTTCTCCTCATGCCAGTACTCTTCCTTTTTTAGTCTTTTGCCAGAAGTTCCAAGAGTAATCTCACCCTTCCCTAATGTTTTCTGTTGATTTCAACCAAGCCCTCATGTTCTGTTTGGTTACTATGCCCTTTTCTCTGTCTTATTTTAGTTCAAGGAGCTCCAAAGAGTTTCTCAAGTGTTGGGGCTGACTGCACGAATCGAGTGTTGTTAAAGCCAGAGCAGGGCCTCAAGAAAGAACCTTGTGTTTGTAACATTCCCTAGCAGTAATATTCCTTGTGTGTATAGCTGCTTTTATATGTGAATTGAAAGTGCTTTACAAATATTAATACAGGCATATAACAGCTCTTTGGAGCAGGTGTTAGCTGTGTGTTTTCCTTACTTCTTGGTTTTGTAATTTAGTTTTCTAAACTCATTATGACGTGTAAGATTGAAGGCTACATGTGATGCTGTGAGCAAATGAGATAATTTTTCTTCTCTGAGAAGTTTGACTAGAATAAATAGTTGGGTTGATTTGAAATAAATTACTAAGACATATATAATCAGGTTTTGAGTCTGTTGCGAACTGAGATGAGAATGTCTTCACAGTTGTTTAGTGCTCTGCTGCACAAAATTTATTTAGGAAATAGTAAAATGCATTTCTTAAATAGTTGTATTTATATAATTATATTCTTGATTAGTTTTGCTATGAGTGTTCTTACTCCATAATGAATGTCTTTTCCAGTTTAGTTTAATCTATTTTTTTCAAAGTGTATTAACTTACATTGACCAGGAAGCAACTTTGTTATTATAAAATAATGTTCTTGGACAGTTGCAGGTACAGGTCAGACTTGTATTACGTCTCAACGGCCAGGAGTAGACCAAGCCTTATATTTAATAGGAGTTTCTACTTTCTGTCTGGAATTTCTCAGAGGGAAATAAATGTGTATCTGCTCGGTGTGGTACTTGAACTAATGCTTATGGAAATCAGTTAGTGAGTGTGCAGAGCACAGATTCTGCACTTTTGTGGAGTGTCTCTGAGATTTATGGATTTACTGAAACCTGCCCGTGGTTCTGGTCAGGTACTTGCTAAAAGCTGAAAGTCCTCAAATTCTATCCTGGTAAAATGTCCCAATGGAAATGGAGAACATACAGGGCAGCTGGACATACAATGCTTTACTTGCTATATGAAACAGATGAATTACAATTTGTGAAAGGAAAAAAAAGTAAACACGGTGGCTGAAGTGTGCATGTACCTGGAAGGCAAAGTATGAGAAATTGATGATTGAAGATACTTTTATTATGAAGAAAAGCCTTTTGTACGAAATCCATCTTAAGAGAATATGTTGTACTTGTGCCATATATACTCAGAAGATGGATGCAGCATTGTCAAGGTTTAGGTTTCATACCCTAGAAATGATCCTAGAGAAAAGCTATACAGTATAACTCTTCACACAATGCAGCAGTAGCACTAAAAATTGTAAATTGTTGCCAATTCATTTATTGCAGTAATGAAAAATCATTTGCTCTCTGTCCTGGACTAATAAAATAAAAACGGATTTGAAAGTATAAAATTATACCAGAAGAAATTAATTTTAGGTATTCAAGTGTTTTTCTCAAATATATTTATACTTTAGCACTTCAAATGAATAAAGAGATGGGCCAACAATGGCAAAACGTCTCTGCTAAACTTCATTCTTTGAGTGTAATTTTCTTGTTGCCAAATAACAGCATTTCTGGCTGGAGTTCTGAGCACCAGTTATGTCTCTTGCCCAGTTAAGTCAATGACAGGTGTGTGGTCTGTCTGATTTCATCAAGATTACACAGTGCTGACATGTCCTATTTAAAAGATGTGAACTCAGTTGTGTCTAAAGTAGAGGCTGGTTCTAGCACACACAGTATTTATTCTTTTTGTGTCAACCTTTTATTAGTCAGTGTAAAATATTTATATGTGTCAGTTTAGATTCATGTGGTGACATTTTTTAAAATAGGGTTGTACAATAAAACTAGATCAGAACAAAGTTCCCCTGAATGCTACCATCAAACACAACGTTTTTGAAGAACTATTTTTTAAAGACATCAGTGTTGTAAGGATTATATCTTTTGAGTCTCTGCTGGAGGGATGTCTAGTGTAATTTTTATAAGGGGGTATTGCTGGGCCTTCTCAAATTATCCGTAAAGTGTTGCATAACTTGAAAGTGTTGTGAGATTGGATCTAAATATGTTTTCAGATTAATTAAAGTTAATCACATTGTAAATTTTGTTTAACACATTAAAAATTGTTGGTTTCTTTCCAAAGAACACTTAAGAAGTTACTAAGTTTCTCATCTAAGAATATGGCATGGCAGTCAATGAAAATATTTATACCATTTTCATACATACTGTTAGAAATATATTTGTATGAACAGACAGTGATTCAAGATGACATTATTCCGCATTTTTTTTGTCTTCTCTTGTCAGGTGCTGGAGGCTGCTAGGGCAATCCTGCCAAATGTTAAGCCTAGGCAAGGCAAGTCTGGAGCTGTGGAAAAGTAGCACTTAAGTTTATAGTTCACTAGTAGGATTATTTTGATGGACATTGTTCTATGGCTATATATCAACAAGAAAACGGGGAGAATTAACTGCACTTTTATCTTCAACTAACCCAAATAAGACCTAGTATCCTTGGGTTTATCTTCCCCTTAGAGAGTTCCTGTTATCTATCTTTTATTTAGTTATGAAACTGGATGGAGCAGGTTGACTCCTTGTGGTATGTGGCTTTTCGCTGTTGGTGCTGGATATTAGGTGGTTTGTGGGCAGCACTACTGAGCAAGGTGACATCATACTGCTCATCAGTTTTGGCCTCCATTTTGTTATTTTATTTCCTGGATCATATGTTGTGAGGTTTTTGTTTTCATCTCAGACCAGTCAGACCTCTGGGATTTTTTTCAGCTCTGATTAGGAAATCTGACTGACAGCCCATCTGAAAATGTGGTCCCGTTCCCTGCATTTTGTCCTAATTTTTATGGAGGAGTTGGCATAAAATTTTTTGGGAAGAATAGGTTTGCAAATCTTCTCGGTCATATTCTTAGTCTTCTCTGGTTTTTATCTCTGCCCAGACATTGTGGTTGTGAGCTGTGAGATCTCTTTCACTGTTTCACTTACTTATCCAGCTTTTCTTGTACTTGTATTGGAGCCCAACAGGTCCCAGGGTCAGTTTACCACATCTTGGCTGTTTCTTGTGTCTTTGTCACTCAACCGGTTCCCATTCTTCTCTAGTTTTCTTGTCCTTCATCTACATGTCTGTCCTGGCATCCCATGTTCTTACTTGGCAGATTGTTATTTAGAGAATTTGGTAATGTCAGAAGGAAACATGATTGTGTTACTGTGGTATTTTGAATATATACTAGGAGACTACATTAAAGTTGCACAGCTAAGTCTTAATTTGGCACTCTCTAAATTTCTTAACAGAAGTCATTTGTAGTTTCAACATTTCTTTGGGTCAGCAGGGAACTCATGAGCTTAAGGAGGGAAATGCTCAATAGTGGATGGAAAACCTTCCATGAAGCCAGGTTTGTCTGGTGCCACTAGGACACAACACTTGATCTTGGAGCCTCAGAGTTTCTGCAGTCTTTCATTGGTTCAATTCTGTACTGTCTGAATGAGCCAAAACTATTTGCTATATATCCTCCTGTTATGAGTGTTTTACTATCCCCCTACAAAATCCCAATACCAAAGATTTATTTGTTTTATTTATTGTTTTTTCATAGTTGTAAATAAATTGAATTGGTCCAGGTTCTTCAATATGTCTGGGGACCTTTGACAAAGCTCCCTGTATGCCTTGGTGTGGAAGGAAGCAGCACGCTGTTTAAAAGATACAAAACTGGAGGAATCCTGGTCACTTGTGGAGTTAGGGAAGTGGCACAAAGAGATGGGTAGAGACTAAAATGAACCTAGGGAAAGACTCAGAAGATTGGTGAAATTTCAGCTATAATATCAGAGATAGGGCTTTTAAACTGTCTCCCCAGCACAGTCAGTCTCTCTACAGAGGTAAGAAGCTTGGAAAGCAGCTGTGGGGAGAAGTGATTGATCAGGGACATACATTTAGATGGAATCTGTAGTGCACAGTGAAGTTTTGGGAACCTTATACAAGCAAATTGTACTTAATATTTTTTTCCTCTGTTACCATACATATCCAGTATTTTTTTGTTCATAACATTTCTGGGAAGAGAGCTCAAGAGTGTTTGAGCATACATTGAGGAAATGGAGAAGGCACAATTGCAAATTCAAGGGAGGAACTTTTTAAAAGGATAACCCAAAAATATGAAAAGCAGCATTTGGATTGAAATTATGGCTGTAAGGAGGAGAAAGGCTTAAAGGATCTGTTTAAAGATACGGAATTGTCCCTGGTGGAAAACATCAGAAGTAAGTTTTTTTGAATATATAAACCACTTTTTGAAGTGTATGTTAAAGAACTCACAGATATCCTCTGTCAGCAGTTCTTTAGCTTCTGCCACATCCTGTCCCCCTTCATATTTCTGTGTTTTTTCTGTGTAAGATGACTATGTTTCAGCTTGATTATGCAGACAAATTAAAACAATGAGCTCCCTTTCTTGCTGGATAAGATCATATATAGGATGGAAGAAGGAAAAGGAGAGAATACTTGTATAGAACCTCTGATTCAATCCATAGGAAAGTTAGGGCAAGACTTACGACAAGACCTATTTTTAAAAATCTAAATCTTGTCCTAGGTGCTGTCTTTAATATTTTATGAGCGACTTAGCATTGTCTTCAGCTGATATCATCATATTAATGTAAAATATATTACCCCTTTAACTTCCATGAGGAGAAAAATTAAGTACAAACCCCATACCTTTTTTTAAATCATTCTTGTTCCATGGAAAAGCATGAACTCAAGCGGCAGTAGAGGAAGAAATGATTTGATGTTCTTGTAGATAGCAGAAACGTCTGCCCTTCATATGCTTTGAGTTGTTGTATCATTTACATTTTATTTCTTTGTGATGCTTTTCATAATTTTCATAAAGTATACCACACTTTATGCTATTGAGAAGAAATAAAATTTATGTGAGATGAAAAGAAGTGCTGCCAGTATGCAGCTTTTAGCCTTGATTTGTTGTAAAGCTAAGAGACAATTTAACATTCGGGATGGGGAGAGAAGGGGGATTACCTAAGGGACACTGTTGTTGGGAGAGTGTAATTTTACTGTCAGATATGCTTGGACTTATTTTTGTCAGAGTAATTTGCAGTAATCTATGGGTTATTTGTGCTCTGATTTTCTCAAAAGGACTGTGATGTGTTTCTTGAGACCTATTGCGCGGTTTGAGTTAGCGTTTGTCTGAGCCTGTGCCTGCCCGGCAAGTTCCGTAGCCTCCCCTGCCCCTCCTGGGAGGGCGCAGGGGCATCTGCAGAGGAGATGTTCCCGTTTCATTCTGGGGGATGAGCGCTCCCAGCACTCACGGCTGCTCTGCAGGGGCGACAGGGAGTGGGACCAGCCGGGCTTTCGGGCTCTCTTTGTAGAGCTATTGAGTTGTACTTGTTGCTTTCAATATTGTTCTTTTGTTCCCCATGATTCTTTTTTCTGTCAACTGAGTCATTCTGACTGTGGATTTATTTCAGGAAGTCTAATAAACTATCGATACTCTCTGCATACATAACTCATGAGAATAAATGATGGCTATGTACCTACATAGTACAAACTACATTTATCCATTTTAGTATTGCTCTAATTTTAAATTACCTAAAGGTGTGTTTCCCTTTCTTCCAGGAACTTTTTCTGTCACTTAAATAAGGATACCATTTAAATTATTGCAGTTGTATTAAATCCCATTCATTTGTATGTTTTATGTGTTTTGTAGCCATATTTTTAAACATCTATTGCAAGTGCACTTTACAATTCTAGTAGAAAATTACTTTTTGTGTTTCTGTAATGATCCCCTTGAGGTTATTTTTGCATAAATCCTTTATTCTATTTTCAGATACTGATCTGTTTTATAGTAGAGAAAAAGCATTTTTAGCAAAAAATGTAAATTAATTTTTTATATTTAAAAAAATTCTCTGTGGGACCTAATTTCTGAAACATGATCAGAAGCACTCTTTTTAAGGAGGTATAATTTGTATTTTTTTCTAATTACAAATTCCTTTTTATAACAAAAATACACAACTTCTATCTGTTCTGATGCAATGTTCATTGTATTTATTTGAAGAGGAATATTTTCTATATAGTTTATAAATTTGTCATGGACAATTTCCTGTCAAGCCTAGTAATGGATTCCTTGAGTACTTAAACCTCAGAGGAACCTGAACAGACTTGGTTGCAATTTCTTCTAAATGTTAGTGATTCTGTTTTTATGTATTTCATTTAACTCACTATATAGTTTTCCTCTGCCCTTGTTTTTTAATCTGTGTTGAGAGATCTCAGGAATTTCTTGCTACCTTTTGCCAAAAAATTTTTTTGAACTTCACGATCTTCTTTTCACATTGTACTAATTTGTGAAGGGTACACCATTGCGTGCTGATTTATAACAACTTCTATTGAATTCGAGTACATCTTTATTTGTATTCCATAATATCACACATTTTTGTTATGGAACATAATTTGCTAAGAATTATGCTTTGTGGCAACTTTACTGGTTAATATCTCTGACTTAACGACTTCAGATAAAGTGGAATTGAGCTGATACTAGTTTTTGCTTTAAAATATTGGTAAAACAGGATATAATTTTTAGAAGTTTCAATTAGTTTTTATTTATATAATGCTTTGATGCCTTCTAAGTTATGTGAAGTCTCATGAACAGGATAAGGTAACATTTCACTGCCCAACCATGCCATTAGTGTAGGATTTACTTTTATAGAATTTGCATATCAGCAAAATGCTACGCTGTCATTGCCAAGTTGGAGTGGAAGTCTGAATGCTGATAATTAGTTCCTCTCCACTCATTGCCCAGTTGAGTGTTAGGCATTGGCTAAGTTTAAGGAATTGATATAATTCGATATATAAGTTTAAGACTGTGTTTGTTGGAAGAAATGCTAATTTCAGTGACCGTATTAGTATATGCTAATATAGCATGTTTAAGAGAGAGGTTTTAATGGAGGGTTTTTGTCTGCTTTAGTAAGAAATTATTTGGTAATTGTATCTCTGTTGGTTGTCTTAAAAAAATTCACAGGCACTATGTAATTTTTAAATAGCTTCAGTATCTCAGAAGTTCTGCTTGTTTGATCCTACTCCCTGAGTTACAACTTCTTACTGAATTGTCACGCCTTTCTTTGGCCTGAACATAATGATTTTAGGATTAGGGTTTGATTTTTTTCATAAATAGAGTTTTTTTTCTTATGGTAGAGAGTCAAAATGTTCTCCTTCATTTCTTTTGGTCCATAATTATTTCATTGAGAACTATCAGAAAATTTGTTATTCAATGAAAATTGTTGTAGAACTTCTTGTAAGGCAGCCTCTTGCAAATTTTGTTAGGATCCTTTTACAAGAGTCACTTTTCCCCTTAACCTAGTTATAAAAAGGTAACATAAAAACCAGAACAGCAATACTTGCCTGTGTCTTAGATGCCTGTCTTGCAATAAACATTGTTCATAGCCGAGGTCATTGACGTTTCAGAACGCGACTTGGTTTATTCAATGCACCCACTGGCCTCCTGGGTGTTACTAATACAGCTGACTGCAGACCACCAGTACAGACCCAAAGGGGCTCTCAAAGGCTCAATCAGGAATGCAAAGAAATAACATTAAGCTGCAGAAAAATTTAATCTCATTTAATCTATTTTTAGATTAATCTAGTTTCTGCAAACATAGAAAATACTACCAGAAGATGAGCCTGAGAAGCTTCCACTGTATACTGCATCAGTAATCTTCTAAAGACATGCTTAAGAAAATGGGTATTGGGATGGACATTTTAATTTTTCTGCATAGTAATGGAAATAAGAATTGCGAGTTGTTCCACATTCTGGAAGACAACTTCCAAAGATGTTCCACATTTAAAATTTTCTGAACGCTTTCTTTTTTTTTTTTTATTAGATTTGATTCTTTTGCTCTGATTAGTCACTAATATTCTTTAGAGTCTTTTTTTTCTAACTGGAAAAAACATTATAGATTTGACATGCATTGCTATTCACAATTGATTTCTAGGGTGACATTTACAGCAAGCACATTTTCTGGGAAACATGTCTTTAAATATTGGTGTGCTTTAAAGAAGGAAAGCTGGAAAATGGAAGGCAGATGTCCACTGTGATGTGATGTATTGCTGGCCTGGTACCAAAAGATGCCAAGTGTCTTGTGTTAAGGCATTGTGAACATCACAGAATCAGTCCCCAAGCTGATCAGAGTGGGAAATACATCACCTTCATAAGAAGATGGAACTATTCCTGTTGGTGTGGGGTAGAATGTTTGTCTGTTATGCTACACTGTATTCTGCTGTATTTTTAAAATACCATCCATCTGTATGCACCATTTAGATTTGTGCATGTGAACTTGCATGCAGTTTAGATGCATGTTGTATTCCATTTTCCAGTAAAGTTAACAGAGGAGTAAAAGAAAAATTTGCTGGGCCTATTCTTCACTTAGCTTTTTATTTTTAACAAATGAAAAATACGTAGAGCAGTTGTCATTTGTTAAAGTGTAGCAGAAAGAGCGAAACAGGCCAGTGGATGCTTCATCAAGAACGCTCATTCAGAATGATGAATGTGGCTAAACACACATTTGTTCGTAAAACTTGCAGAGTGGATGAGCATCATTAAGCATGAGGAATAGGTGCAGCACACTGAGAAGAGAGTGGAGCAAACAGATGTTGTGAATTTTCGCAGACATCCTTCATCCACCGGTCCATCATTAATATGGTTGAAGGTGATCCTTTCTTTTTATTTAATAAGCACAAACAAAGTGTGTGCTCTAATACTGCTGAACAGACTTTTTCCAGAGGGAGTGGGGTTTAGATAGAGGGCTACTAAAATGCAGATAGATTTCCTGTTTACATATAGTGATGGCATGTCAGCTTTCTGAGCTTGCACGTATGGTTTGACATGGTTACTTTCTTTCCTCTCAGCGCGCCTTTATTTGACAAGCTTCCAAATATAAAGGTCTCAATGTGCAAAGAGTGCCCTGAAAACCCATTTGATCTGTGGAATTAACCTTTCTGCAGCTTTAACTGCTAATGCTGATCTTTGGCTTCTCTGTGTGAGAAAATTCCTTTATATATTGTCATCTTTCCAGGAATTTCTTAAATTTTCAGTCTTGAATGTTAATTGCAATATTTATCCCTGCATAAGATTTTAGTTCCTGATGTCCAAAAGGTTTGCAGGAATGCATTTTATTTTTACCCCAATTTTAAAGTTTTTTTTAATCTTTTTTTTATACTTTCTTCTGTGATGATGAACTATAGAATTTCAAGTTGACTTTTACAAGTACCTAACAATCCTCTTTTCATGATGGAGAACTGCTTTGGTGGTGGTCATCTACAACTATAAAATGCTTACTCGTAGTTTACCAAAAGGTTTCTTTTTTTAAAATGTTCTTGTTCATGTTAATTATTAGTCATTTATGTAAAAATCAGTACAGTCTTTTACAGCAATAGGCATACTCTTGAAAACAAAATGCTGCTTAAAGCTTTCCCCACATATTTTCATGAGCTAGGCACTCTGCTCCTGAAGTTTTTGCCAGCTTTCTGGGAATTTTCCTATGTGTCCATAGCCTTGCACAACAAGCGTGCTTCAAATATTCATATGCAGGAATTGTTGTAAGTACAAAAAAAATTTTACAGCACTGCAGCTTCAGTGAAAATTGTAGGAAGGTGGCCTTGAAACAAGGGGAGGAGAAAGCAGAAACATGGGAAAAATCTGGTTTTGAAGTACCATAACTGGGAAAGGTGATACAGTGGTCACTAATACATTTCTCTGTGTAAAGGCCTGCATCCCCTGTGCAGACACATCCCAGAAGGGAAATGTCCTCTTTGGTGTATTTTACACCAGCAAATGAATAGTTCGTCAAGCAATCCTAATTTTTTGTCCACAAAGCAGAAGGAGAGGGGGAGAAAACCAAGAACTTCATAGTGCAGTTTATTCTAATTTGTTCATCTCTGTGTTTTGTAATATTAATTATCTTTTTCTTGTTATATTTCTGATGGCTTTTGAAGTGTTAGTGAAGATGTTGTGTGGAAACATTACGGAATATTATGCCAAAAATGTTAAATTCCTCTCATTAGGGAGAACTGAATAATCTTTCATATCTCTTCTGAGGTTCATACAAATAGGTGATTTGTACCAGAGGCAAGGTCTTTAGCAAGAAATCCCAAGAGCCCTTCTGTGTTCTACAGTCTTGAATTTTGCAATATAAAACTTCTAAACCCACTTTCTTCTCTTTTTCTTTCCCCCCACCCTTTTTTTGTGCAAACTTTATTTGTCTTTACAAGGTACAATGATACAATTTTTTTTTTTTTCATTACTTGGTTGTGGGAAAAAAGCTATCATAGATACTTTTTAACAGGAAGATTATTGTAATTAAGGAGAAATCAGCTGGTATACTTGCTAATATCATACCTTCCTGTGCTCTGATTTCACGTAATTGTTATTGCCTAGTCAAGTTGCTGGGCTGTTCTAGATGCCCTTAATTGGTTACCTAAAAAGTGACTTTCCCCGTGGTAAAGCACTGTGCTTGTGGCTACTTCTGGTAGTTTATTTTTCATCTCCTGGGTGGGAAGGACATACTAACTGGTCTTTTATATTTGGGAGAAGGATTGCTTGTGGGCTAGGGGGTTGGTGGATATTCCTTTTGAGCACCAGCCTTTGTCGATGACCTGAGTAAAAATGAGGGGTTTTGAATTATGACTTTATCCTAAAAGTTTGCAATAGTAGGCAAAGCCTCTGGCACGCTGAGAACATAGGCCTGCTGTATGAATGTGAGCATGGGCCTAGAGAATGAGCCCAGCAGGCTAAGTAGAGACAATACTGATATTCTGAAATCAGAATTTGTTTTCACTGACAGAGTGGTAATATGCAAGATTATTTTTTGTTCCAGGTACCATTTTTTGAGATTTAAATAAAGAAGGGTGTTGAGGGTGAAAGTCAGGAGGCAAGAATTCCTTCAGGGCACTGTAGATATCGTTGCTTTCTCTCTAAGTAAATCGCTTGAAGGAACTGACTGGCAGTGGCTTAGGTGCATAAATGATTTGAAAAATATCAGAACAAAAATTCTGTTAATTTGCCCATATACAAACTATTTTAAAGACGGAATGTATTCTTTCCACTGTGCTGTCTCTTACTTCCCAAAAGCATTTAACAAGCCACCTCATTTTACCTTTTCAAATTTCCTTTTGAAATTCTGATACATAGTGCATACAAGATTTGACAGGGGCCCATCGTTATGGTGTTGCATTATTTACTTACACTTTCCTATCTTCCTTTGGTTATTGTTTTTCTCCTGTTCCACAGATGCACTTGTAATCTTTTTATTCCACATTAAATATTTCTCTGTGTGTTTTGTCTCTGTAAATTTAAGTTAAAAAGCAGTAATCTGATGAGCAATGCTGCCTTACATGGGTCCTTAACATTTTCTCCTATACTTTCATTGTCCTTCAGTGGTTTCATTCTTATTACTGTAGGGGCTGTATGGTATACTGGATCAGAAACTGATCTATGTCAAGAATGATTTAAGAAAAAAAGTATTCCTAGTCATCTCATTTCTCTGTTGCTGCTTGTCATGCAACTCCACAAACAGTTGTTCCAATCGAAGGTTTAGTGTGGAAACACAAATGAGCAGCTGAAGCTGAAGGTGTAGTCGGCCTGTGAATCTCCTAGACAGAACTATATAAATACTACTTCAGCAAAATCATATATTGAAGTTATAAATTTATGGGATAGTCATTTGTCTGTTACAGATATTCCAAAGGGGACAGCTTTCTGTGTCAATTTAAAAGAATATTTAGCAATGTTCCTTTATTCATCATGGCTTTTACAAGTAGATTTAATCTTAAAAAAACCATCATATTCAATAATGAGTTCCCATTTTAAGTGTAAATTAGATATAGCTCTTACCCCACTGTGCCTCTTCTCAGTCAGTACATCATTTTCATCTGCTAAACTGTATGGAAACATATACTGGGTGGACAGTAAGCAAAAATGTTTTTGAAATTCATCTTGATGTGCTTATACATTAAATTTTATAGTCCTTGTCAACACAGTCTGTAGTCCATTCTTTGTTGAGAAACATAAAATAGAATCTACATAAACTGAGAAACTTTTTGGCAAATAAAATTGATAATGTGGGCAATTATTTTAGATTTTATTTGGGGCCCACATGTAGTAGTTCTAGTTAGAGTTTATTAGTAACTCAAGAATGGAAGTATCCAAGTCGAATTAGGATGTTTTCTGACATGCTAAATTCTGTATTGCCCTGATTTCATACCATGTTTTTCCTAATATTTGTTGTGTGTTCCTTTTTCAGAGCTTAAATTTACAATTAGATTTAATTTTGATTGGCTTTAGGTTTTGTGGTACAAGACAGAGAGGGGAACACAATTCTTGAATTCCATCTACATTAACGCTAAACTACCACATTGAAACAGTTCTTCAATAAATTTTAAGTACTGAAATAACATATAAATAAGAGCTCCTTGAATACTCTGAGGTGTAAGTATGCCTGTCAAGTCTAAATCCTTTTCCTGATAGATTAACAGTTCCCCCAGTAACCTGAACCTTTATCAGTAATGTGCAAATTTACAAGGAAATGATTGGATCAGCAGCCTGTATAGGTTGACACCAGTCTGAGCGTGTCATGCCAGCTCCAGCATTTGTGATACAGAACGGTGTGTGTGCATGGGTGGAGATAATCCTCCTGTGTGGGGGTATTGTGGATGTTCAGCAGCTCCCTTTTCGGCTGATGGGCTGAGTGCTGGGGTGTGTGCATGTACTGATACCAAACTAAGGGAATTATATGCAAACTGTGGTGATAGTGGATCACATCGTTCCCACCCTGAAGAAAACACCAGCATGGAAGTTTCAGTTCCTAATTCTAGACCTGTTATTATTTTAGGGAAAGTATTTGAACTTGCTATGCAGGGTACTCGTCTTCTTGTTAAGAGGGAAATAATGATACTGCCTTACTTGAGAATAGGTAAAAGAGGACAGATACATTAACTAATCTCAACTAATGGGGCCCACAAAGTGTTATGGAAATGCAGGTGGGAAGATTACTGCTTAGTAATAGGAAAAGCTTTCAAATTATGGTAAAGGGAATCGAGGATATGCACTGTTTCTCTTTCAAAATCAGTATCAGGATATTTAGAGGACAGGCTATCACTATTATGTTAAATTGTGCTACCTACAACATAAGCTTCTGTCTTTGCTAAAGCTGCCAGTTTTTATAAACAGCTGAAGACAGAAAGGGTTTACTAAGAATAATGTTGAAGCCCAAAAGAATCCTGCAGCCTATAAATCTTAATAGAGGTTCTAAGATTCCAATGGGCTGCATGTGTCTCTTTTACCCAACCTCACTCCATCTTGGCTCCCCTGTGATGACTGCAATTTTCTTGAAACAGAGGCACGGTGACTTGAATTTACTCGTGGCACTATTTGCCTACAAACAGGAATACATGCATATAACCTATGCAAATCAATAAAAGCATGTCAAGACCCCTTAGATCGCAGTGCTCTGCTAAAATGCAATTTATCATGCTGCAAATGAGAGTAAGAGACTAGGTAACAAATAGTGTCTGATCATTTAACTAGCACCTGTTGTCATGCATTTGAAAACTGCATTTTTCATTTGACATACAGTAAATTGCATTTTCATATATATTGAATGGAAGAGGGGACTTGGGGATGTACATATGCTGGATTTCATGAACAATGGAAGTTTAACAACTGCTTGCTAGAAGGGGTCATATCTGAGTCTAAAAATATATTTGTTCAGTTTTTGGGAATGCAAAATATCTCTATTTAGAGAGAAAAATATAGAAAGTGAGGGTTTAATGCAAATTCATAGCATTGTTAGATGTATAATTACTAAGAATTGTTTCTAAAAATATCTGAATCAGGCAGCTCTTTTCATTCTAAGAATGTGCCAAATCAGGTGAAAAATGGCAATATCTTTTGAGAAGCACTATTTAAATTTCTTTTGAGGACACACTCTTCCCCACTGAACCAATTTCTTTAAAACTGTTTGGGTGTTTGTTTTGGGGTGGTTTTTTTTGGTTTGGGTTTAAAATATTGGGTTGGGGTTTATTTGGTTGGTTGGTTGGGAGTTTTTGGGGGTGCTGTTTGTTTGCTTTTGTTTTGAATTTGGGAGTTTTAGGATTTATCACAAACACTGACTTGAGAGATGTACATGTAGGGGAGACCTCTTCAGAGTCTGGAGGTTGTACTAGTGTGCAAAGCTAAGACACGAATTTTGGCATATCCCTTTCTAGAAGATCTAGGATTTTTTAGCTAGTGTAAAACTTGTTTCTTTTGCTGAGATTAATCCAGTTATGGTTTGTGGTGCATCTTTTACTTCATAAAGAAATGGTCTTGGAGAAATGCAGAAAATATGTTTGGAAATTCCAGAGCAATAAAGATCTTTTCCACTGGACTAAGGGCTTTGTAAATGTTCATGGATTTTGCTGCCCCAGTTGACGTAACCTAATCTTCGGAGCATTTTTCCTATATATCTGTTTTTAATGATGTTTAGTTCATTTCTTGGCCTTAGTGTACATATTCATGTAGGTATCCTGGTTTTTTTCAGCACAGAAAAAATGTCTTTTTTTTCCTCAGTTCCAAAGCTATTTTTCACACCTTTGTCTTGTGTTGTTCTCTGTTGATTAAGGAATTTGGTCCTTGGAAAGATAGTGTGGGGTTTTCTAGTTTCACGTGATATAGTGTAGGTATATAGGTGTTCTTTCACTCAGGATTTTCATAAATTATAGATTTCCTTATTATATCGTCTGTATGAGTGAGAGATTCAGGAGACTTCATTTTCTCAATATTTGGAGCAGATTAATGAAACTTCTTTTATGTAATATGCAGGTGATGCAAATGCTGCAAAGATCCTCATCTTTTACCATCCTTCAATTTTCACATTTGTACGAGTATCCCCTATGTTAACTTCTACAGATGAAGGTTTTTTCATGGGCTCTGAATGTTGACCTAGTGCTGGCTATAAAAATGGATTTCTGAATTGTATGAGCAGTTTTATATGTCATAGACCATTAATGAACTTTGTCTGCAAATTGAAAATTTTAAAACAAACAACTGGCCAAAAAGAAGAAAAAGTTCTTCACTTTAACTCCTCCAAGGAGAATTGCACACACCAGAATGCTTTTCATAGCATTGTGTTTTAAGGGCTTGGTGTGCTGTTGTTAGACTGAAGACTGATATTTTTTAACTTCCATTAACAAAAAAAAAATTATTGCAGATTTCATTGATAAAGTTCCTTTTTTGTAAAAATATATTTGTTAGTAGAAAAAAGAGATTATAGTCTTACTGATATACTGAGGAAACTTAAATAGGGGTTTTTAATGTACAGTCAATTTTTGCTAACAGAAGTGACTTAATTGTGCTAAGTTAGGTGTAAATACTTATTTGAGAAAAATCCTTTAAATGCTCATTGACAGCAAAGAAAATGCAAACCAGTGTAAAGACAGACTGGTTTGAAGTGTTTCAGCTTGATTTTGCTAGCAATGAAATGTAAATTGTGTTATGGTGCAGAAAACTATGCCAAGTCATGGGTTTTATTTCAGATCATTAGTATGATGAGCATGTTGTGTTTATGTGAACAAAACTCTGATGAACACTAATCTGAATGGCTACTTAGTAATTTCAATCAGTTGCTAATTATTGTTTGGCAACAAAAATACCAGTTTCATCCAATAAAACTGGTAGCCTTATATAATTATTTCCTAATTCTTTCCTTCTAGAGTCTTGTCTCAGTGTCATGTGTTAGTATGATTATTCAGCTTTTACTTTTCTTTTACTTTTCTGGGATTTTCATGTCCCCGTGGTTGGGCCTCAGACTATGAACAAGTGTATATGGGAATCACCCTTTGCAGGCAGCAGGGCATATGTATATGCTTGAGGTAGAAACCCCAATTCAGACAGCATAGAATGAAGAGTTTCATTTTTTAAAAAAAATCACAAATTAAGAAAGTTAACTAAAGAATTTTGGGCAATTACTGCTAAACGTCTTACTTCTGTAAATGGCAGTCTTTTAGGAGGGAAGTCTTTAAGTGGAATTTGATGATCCTTGTAGGTCTCTTCCAACTTAGGATATTTTATTATTCTATGAAGTGTGTGAAAAATACATATTTTGAAATATCTTATTGTTAACATGTTTGTATTTTGAGGGGGTTATTTTGTGTGTGCAGGTGGTTTTTGTTTTTTGGTTTTTTTCCCTGGGAGCACGGCAGTGTTTTATTTTTCACCCGAAATGCTCCTTTCATTTGGAAGATATGGCAGACCCCCTCCACAGCCCCAGTTAAACTCACTTGGGAAGAGACACCAGCAGCATGAGGGGCTGTGCCTGCACAGGGGCACCTGGGTGGAAGGTTTGTTTCTGCTGCCACCACCCACCCTGTGTGGATTTTTTCTCTTGGGGCAGCTGGGGCCAGGCAAGTCCAGGGGTTTGGTTCTCAGTGCCAGGGAGCACATGGGGATGGCAGCTACTTGGGGCTATTTCACATCCCTTGATAAACAGAGGGGGGAGAAATTAATTTCTCTTGGAGTCTCATAGCTTCCCATCTTTTGACACCCTACCTGCTTGCAGGGAGAGAGTAAGAGAAGTGAAAAGCACTGATGCTGGTCCACTCCTCTGGCTTGAAAGGTGGCAGTTTTTTTTCTTGCCCTAGGGGTGTTGGGATTATGGAGAAGCCTTGGAAGTCTCTAGTTTTCCACATTTAAACATCTTATTTGCTTAAGGAGGAGTGGATGATATTTTCAGGAAGACTCCCATGAGTGTGAGTGGAGGCCCCAGTAAATCATTGTTTTTCTGCACCTCTCTAGATTCAACATTTTATTTCCCCCATCTATTTTCCCCACCTTAGCATTTGAAACTTCCATAAGACGAAGTAAAGGCTGTTGCTTTGTTAGGGGAAGGTCCAAAACTGTTACCTGGCACATGGTGCTGCCTTTCTGCCAACTTACTGGCCACACACTTCCCCTGTGTTTTAGAAAGGTCATGCACGTCTTCCCGAAGATGGAACTGCATTCTGAGTGGTTTCAGAAGCATGCGGTGGGCTGTATGGAAACCCTGCAGAAATTTAAGGATACATTTGTAGCAAAGTGCAAATACTGAAATGAGGTTTTTGTGCTCTGCACACCAAGAGCAGAATAGGCAGCTAATTTCCCTCCCCCCCCACCCCTCTTACTGGGGGAGTTTTTTTCTCAAATGATTGATTATAATTTGGTGTTATTGCTTGCTGATAAAAGTCAATTTTTGTATGTTTAAGTTTCAGTTTGATCTATTTTCTTGTGTCTAGAAATATACTGAAATGGTTTTAAAATGAGAAATATGCCATCTAGGATTGTTTCGGTGCAAAGATTTCCATTTAGTTAAAAGAGAGAAGGACAGAGAATTTTTTAAATAAAGCATCTTTGAATTGCTTGCAAAGGGAACAGAAAACATATATTTTAAATATTTTGATGTAGCAGGTCAGAAGGGAAGTGTTCCATTTTATTGTTTAAATGTTTCATATTTGTCTTCTATCTATACAGTCTGCCTGTTTTGAAACTTCTGTAAAAAGTAGTAGTTCTTGCAAGTAGCCCCTATGACATTCATTTGTAATACTACACAAATGCTGTGACTTTGCCAGCTGTGCCTCTTCTTAGTGTAGAAGGCCCCAAACTATTCTTGATACTTGTTCTGAAGATAAATTAGTGGCTTCTAAATAATGCAGTGAACCCTAATTCTCTTTGATTAGTAGCGAGTTAGATGATAGCGACCCATTGAAATTGGTCATCAGCATAAATAATGAGTGAATGAACTGATAAAATGCAAAGTCACCGGCCATCATAAATCAAATGAAATCCACTTTCTCTGGAAGTCACTGAAATTAGAAGTCCGTGCTCCTATTAATTATTTTGCCTTCTGAAGACGACAGTGTTATAAATCAGCCTTGAAAGGCACTTCACTTAGGAAGCTGAAAGAGTAAGACTGCCTGCAAATTGTTTTGTATACGCACCTAATTGTTTCTTAAGTAACCCACCTTTTGTAGGATGACTGCTGAAAAGCAGAGAGTGCACCCAAAAGTGTAGATTAATGAAAGCAGCAGACATTTCTGTAAGAAAATTATTTGGTCAGAATAATAGCTGCATAATAATTGTGCATTGGTCAGTCTGAAGCTGAACCTACTGTTCTTGTTAGGCAGGGTTCCTCCAGTCAATTTGAACTTGAGGGGATTCTCATTTATTAGCTAGATATAATTACATGGCAATAAGAAAATTGTCAATGAAAAAGTCTGGAGCAAGAAAAAAATGGGCATGCAGACAAGTTTAGCTTAAAATTTTGCTGTGCATTTGTCTAAACAACATATTGCAGGAGTTTTGAATGACATGTAAACACTTCCTGCAGAAAGTGTATACGTATTTCTGTTGTTTATCTATGCATTTTTGTATATTTAGATATGAAGACATATCTACAGGGCTTTAAAATACCCACCGTGCTCTCTTTGAAGTTATTGAACACTCCTTGCACAATATCTTAATTTTTCTTTGTTGTGCTGGAACCTCCTTGTGTGCATCATTTGATTATGCCCAAATGTGTCTTTGTTCATATCACCAGTAATGTAATGAAATAGAAGTAGATGTGCTTTGAATCAGAGAGAAGATGAATGGTCAGAGGACATTCCTTGGAAAATGCAGAACAATGACATTACTCTTGTGGGTGTTAGAATATAGTTCCAGCTTTTTGTGTCTTCTGTGATCTAAACTGCTTATAGATGTTGAGCTTATATGGGAAACGCAGTATAATATGTAGGTGAGAAAGACTGAAAGGAAATGGTTAAAAAATGGGTAAAAGTGTGTACAACAGAGAAAAACAGGGAGAAGGATGTGTACATATTTAAGAAAATATGTATAAATAATACATATAAAAGTATAGTGTATAAAAGGTTAGACTCAGTACCAGGCTTTTACTTCATGTATGCTTATCTGATTTTATGTCAATACTTGATCTGTGCACTAGACAACCAATTATGGAGAGAGCAAGACATATAAATATGTATTGTGTGGGACTTCTACCTCTCTCCACAAAAAATATGACTTCATGTTATTTTCTACTGAGGCATCATAAAACATACTATGATTACTTATGCTTATGTAACTCTTTGCTTAAATATGTTTTTTCTGAGGAAAAAATGGACAGAAAACAGAGTCAAATGTTTTCCCAGTTTGCCACAAATGCCTTGAAACTTGTGGAATACGAAAATAATTTAAACTGCAGTGTTCTTCTCTCCTGCATTCCTGTTTTCTGACTTCATTTATTTATACATACCTATATGGTGTACTGTGGGTTTTTTCCTTTTTAAAAACCAACCACAACTTCGATGGTTATTTTCATTTGCAGTTCTGTGTGGTGGATCTTCCATTTATCAATAGATATGGGAACTAGATAGGTTCTTGTATGCTTTTTAGCTATTTTGGGAAAGCACCAAAATGTAGGGCAATGAAACTGGAATTTGCACTTTTGAATATGCCCATCTCCTTGCTCTTGAAAATTAAAATTTCTCATATTATATTTGCACATTATTTCTCTTTTTATAGGCAGTATTACACGCTTTTGGTTAATCAATGCAACTTAATATGAAAAAATATTCCTCATTCCAGGAATTTGTTGAATTCTAAAACTCTGTCTAAATGAGTCTAGAGTTCCTATTCCTATTGGCTAATATATGTGACTGTCTTGGGAATTTGAAAATTTTTATTCAGTTTAAGATCTAAATACCTATAAAGGTTTGTTTGTAATATGGTAGGGCTTTAATCTTTGATTTCTTTTAATTTATGTACTTGCTACACCTCAACACCATGGATCAACTGAAAACCTCTGCATGCCCATTCTTGTCCATAAGTGCCCTTTTAATATCATCCTCACCCCCAAAACTAACAGATTAAAATGTGCAGACACTGTGTTGGAAACAACAGTACCATTAAACTATTGGTACAAGTAAAGTAATATTTTAAGTTTTGAGCCATGTGATTTGTGGAGGATCTAAAGGGTATAAATCCTTGTCTTTGCAGTAACATTGTGAAGGAGAACAATCTGCATGCAGTCACTAGTTTTTTTTCAAAGGACTTCAGTCTCTTCTTACAGAAACTAGAAAGTTTTCACTGCTCTCAGCTAAAACAAAATAAATTGGGTGAAGCAAAGAGAAATAAAGTTATTAGTATGGTAAAAATGTCTTTATGTACTGACAAAAAGTAATGGTTTTGAGTGGTTATTGTATGCAGTGTTTACTTAAATACATTACACTTTGTAAATGAAAGAATGCTTTTAGAATCTGGGTAAGTCAAAATTCAAGTAACTTATGAATTAGTCTGTGAACTATTCTAGTCAGGGAGGCTGTGTTTGGGATGTGAGATTTCAGTTCTATTGTCCAGTATGTTTCTATTACGATTATTTGTAATCTAGTGATGGCAGAAGACTGCTAGAGGAAAAGAAAGTTCTTTGTTGAGAAAATGCAAACAACTGTACTTAAGCAATTACTGTGGTAATTGAGTTACTTATTTTAAAAATAAACGAAAGTTGCATTAGATTTGCTTGGATAAAGGTGTTTGATTCATATGTCAGTACTAATTAGCAATGGGTGAGTGTAGGGAGCAGTCCAGTAAGTGGTTGCAAATGTCAGTCTTGAACGTCATTGTCAATACCTCTTTCACATCTTCCCTGGAGTGGTCTAGTGTCAGGATTTCTTAATTTTGACTGTCTGTGTCATCATATTTGAGTGCAGTGCCCTGAAGATTTCCCTTCATTTAGATGTACTTTAGACGAATTCGTGTTCATATTTTACAGACTTGTATACAAGTTAACAATCAAAAGAAGCAATGTTGTGTTTTTTTACTGAAAAAACCTATTAGCTGCCATTCAACTTTAGGAGGTACCTCATTTTAATTGCATTGATCCACTTAGCAAGTCCTATATGTCCTAAATGCTATTTGATATAGGGTGCTACTGAAGAGTCTCCAACTTTCTTCGTCTTTTCTCATTAGGAAAGAGAAAATCCTTAGAAAATTGCTGTCTTATTCTTTGATACAAGATGATGAATTTGACTCTCCTGCTAACATCAAGAACAGTTACTTAACCTGTGTAGTGATTTTTGTTGCGCGGCAAATTTGATAAATGTTTGAGTAGTTCTGTTGTGGTCTCTGTGAGAGAAAGGCAGTATGAAGAGAAGTCTAGGAGATGGCAATACTTACACAACTCTTCAGGTTGACAACAGTGGTGGCTGAGAGAGGAAAATACCTTTTTCTTTTCTTCGCTGTAGGAGTAAGTTTAAGCAAGTAATTAATTTCCTGACTGTGGGAGTAAGGTTCACTGTAAGGCTTCCCCACAAGGCACTGACAGATAAGCAAAGCGAAATCGGGAAGTGTTTAGTAGTTGTATTGAAAAGATATTTCTGCAATGTCCAGACTTGGATAATAACTGATAATAGTTTTACTAACTGCTCTGAGACACAAATGACTGACAGTGCTAATCTTCTTTACATTGCAATAGTAAGTGACACTGAACCACAAAACGCTTGAGAAAGAGCTCTCAAGCTATGGTAGAGGAGCCATCAGGGTATAATGCGAAGGGCAGGCAGTTGTGTAACTTAGTGTTTAATTCTGGCTGTAATAATTAATGGTTAGTTTAGATTAAATATCTATGTAGACACTTTTAAAAGTCACTATAATATGGAAGCATGGTCTTCCCTACTCAGCTGTTGGAGATACCTGGTTGTAAGGAGCACATAGAAATTTTTGTTTATTGCCTGGGATGATGTGTTTTAATGCTTGAAAGTCAACAGTCGTTGGCTACAGTCTCATGGTGTGTATTTGATTGCACAGCCCTTTTAGTAAAAACAGTGCTGCAGCCCTATAAATACAGAAGTGACCATTTTGAGAGTGGTTCTGAAGCCACATGAAAGGCTTTTGCTCCCATGCTGCGTTCCCTAAGTGGTGGAGGCAAACCAAGGGACACCTTGACCTGCTGTCTCCATGTCCCAGCTGTTCTCATGCCAATCTTGTGCCTTTCAGCGGCGTTACTGGGATTTATTTCCACTGATGCCATGGGTGTCACTTGGTGGAACAACACGGCAAGAGAATGCAAAAGATTGAGCAAAAGTCCAGTTCAGAAACACAGAATGGGTTTATATTAGTATATGCTGCAATATCTTGTAAATCTCATTATATCTTGTGGGGTCTCAGTGGTTTATGTCCTTAAAATACTAAGAAGCTACAAGGATCTCAAAATTTGTTGAATTTGAAATTGAATCAGAGATAGGGTTGGAATAAAGCTGGCTTTTGTTGAGTCTGCACAATGCTTTGCTTGTTATTGTAGCTGTTGTGCATGGATGTTTTCAAAATAGCAGATAAAATAGATTTAGTATTGCAACAACTGTGTAACCTGTAGTTAAATACCTGATGTAAATTCTCAGATGATATTAAGAAAATGTGTGCTGTCATAAATTGATTTTCAAAACATCTGGCTTTCTAAAAATCTTTGAATTTATACAAAATTCTCCACCTGCTCTTGTAGGTACTCTTCCAAACAGTATCTCTGAATTGTCCATTCAAGGCGCTCAACACGTATTTTCATTTTGCTTCATATGCTAATTAATAATGTAATTTGATTTGTTATTTTCATGGGGAAAAACTGTTGTCTGCTCTCTAGAGTTGTAAAGAAAACCAAAATAAAAATAGCATCAAATTTTGAATAATGAAGTGAATAAGGATTTAAGTTTCTTATAATATTTCTTGTTTGATCCATGATTTAAAAAAACCCCAACAAAATAAAAAAAAAGCTTGCATGTAAATATATCTTTATGTATGCTAAGAGTAAAGATAGCTCTGTCCTACCATATTGATTTATTAGATTCTCTGACATTTTAGTTGTGGTCGTTATGTTATATTTATGAGATGAATGTTGGATTCGCTCATTATGTTATCCTCATTTATTTTACATACTTTTATGGCTGGTTGTGCTCAGCTTTACATTTAAAGCTTTATTGCAGCTGTTAGTGTTGGGGGGAGGGGGAGGCAAGTACTTATTGATCAGAATTTACATGTTTGCTGTTGTAATAATGATTTATATAATCTTTTTCTACATATAAGGTCTTTCTCTGAAATAAAATAGTATAGTTAGGAGGTCTCTTCAACTGAAAGAGGGTTTTGCTTAAGAAGTTAGGGACTGGACTTGTTTAGGGTAAAATGGTGAATGCTTCACAATAGTGATGATGAATTTTTCCCTTATGTAAAATGATGCAAGTGATCTTTATAATTTAACATTTTATTTACATTTATCTTGCACTCAAGATGAAGCAATGCTAATGTTAAAAATTATTAATTCTCAGAGACCCTCCTTCATTTAAGGATCATCTGATCACATCAAACCCTCCTTGATTTAGTTTTATGTCACAAGGTAGTCACCCTGAGTGTCCCTTTTGCAGCAAGGGAGACAGAAACCCTGAGATGTGACGAGCACAACTGGGCTCTCCTTTGTGAGAAGCCTTATACACGTGCAAGCTAGAAGGGCACTGAGCATCTACCTGCTCTTCTGAGAGTTTCTGAGGTGTGCTAGGAAAGCCCCTCCCTGTCCCACCTCCTTCTGAAAACCTGTGTTCAAATAGCTGGAGTAGAGTGAAAAAGTGCAGTGGTAGTGATGGGAATGGCAACGCATCCGAGGACTTGTGTCAGGGGATTGCCAATGAAATACATCCAATTCTGCATCGCCACTGGGATCTGGCCCGCAGTTTGTAAATGCCTCCTTTTGAAGATGGAAAGAATTGATGTGAATGTTAGGGAGCTATTTTTATGTAAAGCAGACTGCTGCTCTTGTACTTTGACTCTGTATTTGATAGTGTAGTTTAAATTTGGCAGTGATCTTAAGAAATAATTTCTTATATAATCTATACCTTCCTTTTGATTTTCTAGGAATAATTTATTTGGAATTGCTGTGTGCTATATAAATTCATCATTGTTTTTACAGACTCTGAATGTCGTGAGCAAATGATTTCTAATCAAGTTCTCTAGGTTACTGTTCATAATTAAGCTTAGTATTGTGTATAATTCACTATACCACATTTTCCAGTGACAGCCACGTAAATTAGATATCATCACAGGGGTTCTGAAGATTTATATTGTTATAAGGATACACTGCAGCCTTTTCCCATAAACTAAAGTGTGTTTTCCTGGCATGTAGAAATTCTGTAAAAACCGTGCATTTTGTCATCCAACTTTTGAGCTGATGTATATCAGTATCTGTGTAGTCTGCAGACAGGTTTTACAGCTTTTCTGTACTTAGTGGTGCTTCTCCCACCAAATATACTTTTGATAACACTGAGTAGATAGTACAATTTGGAGGGATTTATATCTTGTAAAGCAAAGCATAAATTACTTTGATTAATACATCTTAATATCTTTCTTCTGTAAAACTGTATGCACAAGTACAGGAGGTACTGGGATGGTAAGTCTTTTATTCTAAAATAAAGTTTATTTATTAATTTATTAATATCTATTTATAAATATTTATTTATTAACTTTTATTCTGGAATCTCCAAACAGTCCTCTGCATCTTCTGGCATTTGATTTTCATTGGTATGATTTCTGACTCTTTTTATAATATGCGTACTTCTGAAATACAAATTAGTTTTTTCTAATGAATCATTATCATGTGCTATCATCAAAGGTTATTCATAGAAAACTTGAGAAAAAGGCAATCAAAACTAATTTTGATTGTTAATGGAAATGTATTTTTGGTCTTAAACAGCTTCCTTCAGCAATAATTATGGTTATGCCTCTTGGGTGTTTTTGGACTTCTAAATTTACATCCAGCAGTTCTTTTTCATTTAGTAGTTAATCTTTTACAGAACACTACAAATTTATACTTCTACCTAACATTAGGAAGTCAGGAGAGTGTATTAATCTATCCATCCTTTTAAAATATAGATGTAAATGTTTTTTTCTGTATTGTGAAGAGATGTCTGTTTATACTGTACACAAGCTCAAGCATTTTTATCTTTGTGTAGTTGAGTTCTGAGTGCCACTTCTAAATTTGAAAAACATGAATTCAATCAGTTCATATAATTTATAAGAATTAACACCACGATAATTATGTATCCTTATGGAAAGAGATTTCTGTTACTCAGCCACTAAGAATTTTTGTAGAAAAGCAGAAGCTTTAGAGAGTGTATTAATTTGGGGGTTTAGAAGTTATTACAAGGTACAGGTCATAGTAATAAATAAAGGCTGAATTAGTTGAGCAATATTTCACTACTGAAGTAGTTATTAAAAGATGAGGCTTTTTTCCTCCTGCAGTATTTTCATGCACAGCTGTTAATCACATGTTTCTGTAAACCACTGATGTATAAATCCTCCCCTCCTACTGAAAAAAGAGTTCCTTTTGAAAAGGGATTGGTGTGTGCCTTTTTAATCCAAATTCAGCAAAACCTTCCCCTCTTGTTAAAGGTCTTACCATTAAAGTTCTGGTCCTCTAATTAAAAGTGGAAACCCAAAATACAGCACTGATTTGGGTGTCTGATTTTGTTTTCACCATACGTATGCTGTTTCCCAGAGTTTAAGAAATGGTTAAAATTAATCCTGTGTGCAGTTACTGAGAGAAGAAGCAGGCAACAAATGTCAATAAATCTAGATCTGTTTGAAGCAGACGTCACTAAATCTTGGTCTTGACTGCTCTCTGGTAGTGTCAAGAGCTGTTCTGTAAGATGAATTTGAGGGGAGGATGAAAAAGGTACCATATTAAACCACTGCACTGATAAGTTTAGTTAAGAGGCAGAAGATGTGTCCTTGCAGTGACATTCAGTGGCCGATATTTGTTTCCCTTTAAATAATATGCTGTACAACTATGAGAATGATGGCTTGGTGTTTGTGACATTGCATCTTCACCAAGGTTACTGGCTCCAGGACAGGCAGTCTCTCCTCTCTTTCTCTCTCACACCCTGTCAATAAATATCCACTTGTCTGAGGAAGTGAGATACAGATTTTACAGCTGACACCAGAGCATCTTCATTTCCAGAAGCAATGAGTTTCAACACATGTGAACGTGAAGTAGGGGAGAAAAAAAATTAAAGGAATATATCTTTCAAGTCTTTGTCATAGGAAAGCAGTTACCTCTTCCAGACAACAAACCCCAAGGTTTGGCAATAGTATAACATTTCAAGTCTTCTAGTGAAACGAAGAAATTTCTATTGTAACAGACTGAATTCAATCCAAAGCTTTGTTTAAAACCATATAAATATATTACCTTTTCTGTATTATATATTAATATATATCTATATGTATAAATATATTTCCACTTTAAAACAAGAAATTCATTTAAGAACAATATCACACATACACTGTGATTTTCTGCTCCATTAATTCAGGGTGTTCATAACCTGGTATTAGATAAACTGTTTGGTTCTACCCGAACATGCAACTTCTACAGCTCTCAAGTGAAAGGGAGGGAGGTGGTGCTCCACATAAACAAATATATGTATGTATAATAAACCAAGAGTATCTAACTCTGGGATTTTTTACTACATGTGGAGATTTTGAGTAAGAAGTTATGTAAAAAAGTGAACAAATCTCAGTCAGTTGAAGAATATCCTAAATTTTCTAATTTGTAGCCTAATCTTTCCCTGAAGAGAAAAGCAAATAATTCAGTGGAAATAATTTGATCTGTGGTTTATTTTATCTCCAATTCTAATTTATGTGAACTTAATGTCTGCAAGTAGAAAGACTTTTTTGCCCATTCTTCTCTTTTTTTATTTTAAAACTCTGTTTAATGTAACTAACAAGCCTGATTTATCATTAGCTGGTACCAAACTCCTAATATGTTCTCTGTTGCTCTTCTTCCCCTTCTCATTACTTCTTCCACTCCCCAGCTTCTCATCCTCCAGCTGAGCTCTGATTGTAGTCCAAGTGCTGGTTTCTTGCCATGAGTAGTACCAACTCATGAGGTACAATTGAGTTCTTCAAAACATTTTTCAGCTGCTCAGTGGTCTATTTGCATCCATATAGTAGGCACCACTTATCAGCTCTCCCATGAGGGGATGTTTAGCCCTTACAAGAGCAGAGATGTAACCATATTTACTGTACTTTTCTGTATGGGAGCAGCTTTTTCTGGCAGACTTTTTTAGTGCTTGTGATAGGGGCTCTGAAGATTCTTCTATTGTACAGGTGTGCTGCTATGAGCAGTACTGAGGCAAGCTGTCCTGAATATCATTTTCTGAGCCCTTCTTAGGATTTCCTGCTTTGCATCACCTTCAGGGTATGTGGAAATGCTTCCATCATATGTTACTGGCTTGCTAAAGGCTCTTATTCTCCACAAAGAAGCCTCCGAAATGTCCAGCCTGAAAACTTCGGTTGCTTGATACCAAAATAATGTGGATCAATTAAGAGCTGGTGTTTCCAGCTGAGAATCACATTCTGGGATCCTTCTAGACAGGTAATAAATCCTGTGCAGGATAGTGTGCTATGGCAGGAATGTCTCTGAGATTTAAGATTTAATTTTTCAGTGTAATAGGTAAGTGTGTCTCAGGTTGAAATACAAATACATGATAAAGGTTTCTTTAAGTATCTTGAATGCCCAGATTATTTTTGCAAACATATGGTGTGTTACCAAAAAAGTCTGTGCTCTCAGAAATTTCTTGTGACATTATTGTGTCTGCATATGTTACACAATATTTTTGTATAAATATGAGGAGTTGTTTGGATTCAGGACTCTCTAGGAATATCTTGCTAATATGCTTTTTGGTGGAAATTGTCTACCAAGTTCTCAATTCTAAAGCAAAACATTTTAAATCTTTTAAAAAATGTTTTTGGTAGTTCTGCTATTTTGAATCACAAATATATGATAAAGCAGCCTGGGTTATCTGTTCATTTGCAAGAAAACCTGGAAAGTAGTACTTTTCTCCTGTGTTTTTGGAGACACTGAGTTGTATCTTTAGAGTCCCAGTTTCTTGATGAGAAGCTGTCAAAGACAGTGAATTCCCTTCTTCCTTTTGCCTCTCTTCAGAAGGAGAGCTGAAGTTTGGTTGCAGTCTGTTGTATGAGGCTTAGGAGAGTTGACGTAGGATTGGTAGGCGTCAGCACAATTATGGAAGTTACAGCTCTAATACCATGGGGATACAAAATGCTGGATTTTTCTCTGTGTGGGTAGGTGTATGGGTTAGTCCCATTCCCAGACAATATGTTGAATGAGTAAAAAGGTTAAAGGGGAGTGAATCTCATCAGCTCCCAATTCTTGATCTGTTGTTGTGGAATCAGACTCTAAGTGGTGTAATTGTGTGTCTCTTCAATACTTGTATCCATACAGAAGGACAGTATGACTTACTGTCCTAGAACTGTGCCTTGGGAACTTTCACTCTTGGGTGCTCAAATGTTGCATGAAAGAGACATAAACTGAAACATCAGAATTAACCATATTGACTAATATAGATGTATAAAATTGCCTTCAAAATATTAAACATAGCTAAAGAAGTTCATTCAGTTGTTACAAAACTTACTGCATTTTCAGCCAAGTTAGCTGTGCTATAAATTAGGAGCTGTAAATTAATTGAGGTATCAATCCATTTATTTCAATTTTATTTTACTACTTTTTACTTTGTGATGTTGTAGTTAGCAATTATGTATGAAAACTGTAGTAAGAACTTTTTAGCGTCTCTACTGAAAATTCCTCTGTGAGGTAAGTTTTAAGAAAGATATATTCTTTCCATACATTTTAGAGTAGTGAGATTCTGGTAGTTCATGTGGAAAATTTTGCCTGAAAGCAAGCCCTATGAAGAGCAGTGGGGTGCTCTTGCTACAGGGTGGAGGGTTGAGGTTTTAATACTCTTTAGTTAAAAAACAAAACAAAAGCAAAAGCCAAAACCCCACAACTTCTTAAAGAGTATCAAAGAAACTCATGCATGCATGGAAGAAGAACAGAATAGAAAAGAATACCAAACAACTTCTATAAAGTGTTTTGGACATGTATTGAGGAAGGTTAATATTGTTATTTTCAGAAATATTTGCGCAGAGCTAACACACCCTTGCTTATTTTTATTACTGACTCTAGACTAGTAATTAACAATTCTGGAGGCTACTAAACAGGTTCTGGTGAAAGTAGTTGTTCACTTTCAAGAATTCTCTTACAGGCATGTTCAAGTTCATTGCAAATATTTCTCATTAATTTACTGATGAGTATTTTCTTTCCATACAGAAAAGGAAAGGGGAGGGAGGTCTGTGGAACTAACTGTATGTTTTTCACTTGGACAAATGGTGAATTTTCACAGTGCTTCACAGGTAGTTCTGTTCAGGTGCCTCCTGCAATAAGTTGTAGTGCTTCCCTCTGCACCACTTGCAGTGTTCATCCCTGCTCTGTTTAAGCCCATTGATTACTCATCTCTTTTATGGGTGCAAACCTAAATACACAATTTGAAAAAGAAATGTGACAGGTAATAGTTGCTGTATTTTTTGAAACAGATAAAAAGTATTCCGAGTCTTGAACCAGTGCTCTCATCATGGAAGTTTTTTAAAAATGTGGTTATCGAGAGGTACAGCAATGCCATAGTAACAAAATATACCTTATGTTTGCACTATAACTGAATTATTATTGCTAATTATAGTAAGTATTCTTAGTCATTGATATATGCAGCCACTAAAACACTGCATTTATCAGCTGAGTGTTTTTTCTCCTTGGCTTTGATGTTGCCAGTGTATATTTAATCTCAATTTATTTCTACTAGTCATTGTTATATAAAACCTAATGCATGGAAACACAATATTTATCCCAGCAGCTGTTAAAAATCTGTGGATATGGATTAATGTCAGCTTTTAAATGTGTAGTGCTTTAGTTAATTCCATCCAAGGACAGATGATATCATCCACTAGGAAGGAATATATTAAAAGCTGTCAGCCAGAAGGTAGTAAAAGTAGGTGATATGTTATAAAGAGGACTAAAAGGTCATTCAAAGAAGAGATATTGCTAATAAGTCAATTAAAATTTTCAAGCTGACATTTTATAAATTTCTGTGTAAGTCCTAAAATGTTTCCAAAGCTAGCAAAATTCACATCTGAGACTGGAAAAATGGGGGTCATGCAGAACTTGCAGGTTCTTCATGGAATGAGCAAATAGGAAACTTTCTGCTTTAGGTTAAGGCCTCAAGGAAATCGTGTTGAAAGGGCCATTGTTTGGCCAGGTTCATATTGGCTGGGCTGTGTTTTCAAGTATAATATGTTAGTATTACTTATGCATAAATAAGCAAATTTCATTTCCGTAGGTGCTTTCTGTGATGTCTTGCTGTCTTTTCCAAGGCTCATGTGGATTATATGCAAATAGCTGCTTCTATATGGCTGGGTAGGGATTGTGTGGGGATATATTTATTTAGATTACACTTAAAGGTGAGGGCAAATTCTTCTAAATTTACTGTCCAACCAGTGGGCAGTCATTGTATAAGACACGTTGTAGCAATTTATTCAGGATGTGCTTTGATGCTATCTCTGTCGGGTTTCAAGGCTCAAGATGAAATGCTAGTTGAGGTGGGCATACCTCTATGTCAAGGAACTAAACCCTCACTTCCAAATTGTGTTGTTCTTCCCTTGTTCTAAATTTGATAAAGTTTAGGTCAAACACGAAAGCCTGAGGCTTAGTCCTGTTGAAGATGTTGGTACATTTGCCTCAGTAGAAGAGCAAAATACTTGAGTACATTTCAGTACCAGGCTCAAAATTAAAAATGTCCAACTTTAGGCCTCTTCGTGTTTTGTGTACAGAAACAAAGAAAGGGAAGTATATTTGATGCAATTTCTCTTATTTATTGTTATCTAAATCCCAAAGATTGCTTCTTCTCAGTCCTATGGAGCACATTTTGTACACTAAATACCAAATAAACATTTAGATTTAATACTGATTAGGGCCCAGATTAAACAAAAAGTTTATAACGTGAAGTATATAGGATAAAATATTTGTTTTTCATGCAATTGAACTTGTTTCTGCACATTTGTTGTTGAGAACTCTGTAGCCATGTGACCAAAGGGCACTGTATATTTGATTTTAAACTCAGAGACTTACTTCTTTTCAGCTGAAATGTTGTTTTGCTTTTGACAAGTTTGGGCTTTTTATCTGCTCAGGTTAGTTCAGGTCTTTGTGGGGTGCTCTGAGGGGGATTAGTTTTGTGATTTGGAGTTTTTTTTTTCCTGTGTATTAAACTTTTCACAGGTGATATTTAAGTATATTGGTTTTCAAATATTCTTAGGATCCCTTTTTCTAAATTAATCTGGGGGCTTCGACTATCTGCATCATTTTTGGTAGCGTGGAGGTGCTTCTTATTGGTTACTTATCAGTCAACAGGTTATCAAATGAACAAGTATTTCAATGGTAAATGATCAGACAGCTGCAGTCATATTCCACTCTCATGTTTGAACTAGACATGTTTTTGGTTTGCATGCTTTGCCTGACAAGATCACTTATTTCTGTGACCTTCTTACAGAAAGTCTGTTGTCTCCAGGTGTTCTCACTTTTTTGAATTTATTGAGCTTATTATCAGAAGATTATCTGGCTGTATATTTAAATCTGCAGGTTAGTCTGTGTTCTAGAAAAGGTAGCTGAATCAATTTCACTCTAGAATCATAAAACAATTTTAGTTCAGTATAACAATACAAAAAGAAAACTAATGAATTAGGACTCCAGAAAATATGCAGAAGGTCTACTGCAAAGTCTTGAAAATCCATGAACATTACTTCCACATAATTACAGAAGTTAAAAGGAAAAAAAGCCCACCCCAGTCCCCCAGGCTTTAAGAGTTTGATAATAATACACTTTCTCTGATACTTAGTATTATTTGAAAGATATGTTTAGGTTCCTGTGATTCTGTGCATGCACACTCTACATGCATATCTATAACACAAAAATATTATATCATCTCTGTATCCTCTAATCTAACATGATTAGGTTGGCCCTGCTTGTTTCACTTGACAGGCAGGCAGTGACATCAATCAAAATTTCTGCCATTCATGTTGCTTTTCACAGTGCCAGTGAGAGTCCTGACAGGTTTCTTTAAAGTGGGATAGCAATAACACCAGGATTTTGGTTTTCACAAGGTGGAGAGATAGTCATTCATTTATATGGATCATTTCCATACTTAAGCTGTGTTTAAGTTTGTACTTAAATGGTATGATAGTGTACATTAAGAGATACCCAGGTGTTCTAACTAATCTGAAGAGTTTTATACTTTGAACCAAAACGGGATTTGTTTCAAGACTGCAGGAGCAATTTTTGCATGTGACTAAAACATGTCATGTGGAAAACCTTTGTGGGGTTTTTTGGGCAGTCAGGGTTTTTATTTTTTAACAAATAATAACAAATTTAACATTTTTTTCCCTTGGATTTTCAAACTGTATTTTCTATTAGTCCCTATTTCATGTTTACCTTGAAGTTATTGCAAAGTATTGAATTGGTTAAAGCAGTTATATCAGAAGTTAAATCATGGATGACATAGATGGCATCAAGATGTTTAATAGATGTATTCTGATGGATATTGATGCTTTGAGACTTTAACAAGCATTTTGTTTCAGTGGATTGATGAGCTAAGAATTGTTTTCTGCTGCTGATGCACTTGATGGAGAGTTACTTCTGTCTTAAATTCTAAACTCAGATTGGCTATTCAGTTGGGCAATATTTTCTGTCCTCTTAATTCAAAATGCTGTTTAGAAAGGCATCTAATCTTTATTGGTGGGGGTTTTTTAACCGTTTCTGTTGTGTGTGTGATCTGCCCGGGGGACATATTTTTAGAGAGAAAGAAGAAACTAAAGCAGAGTTTACTTCAGATACTTCATTGCTGCAGCTTGTAAATGTATTGAATAAACACTGATAGCATAGCTCTGTTAACCAAAACAAAGCCCTGTAAACAAAAAAAAAAAAAAAAAAAAGTAATCTGTTGGAGTAGCCATTCAGTAATTGATACAGTACTGTGACTGAAGTATCTATTTTTTAAGTGCCTGTTGTGCAGTACCAAATGCTAATGTAGGTGCCAAATGGGAATACCCTCTACCATGTATAAGATGAAGGAGGCACTTCAGAACGGGATCCAAAGCAGCTGGCAAACAGAAAAGTGCGTGACTGTAAAGCTAGTTCACATTAGAACTAATCAAAGTAAGGTGCTGCAGATGGGTATATCCTAAATGAAACTGACATTTCATTGAAATTTCTTCACCTGTGCTCTTTCTTTAGACACCAACCCAACAATCACAAAATGCTCATCATATAAAAGACGGTAATAAATTGTAGAAATACTACAAGTTTTTGCCTTTCTCTTTTCCCTTCCTCAGCTGAATGGTTTTCACTTTTTCTCTCCCCCCTTCTTCCATTGCTGTTGTGGCACAGCCAGTTGAGGATTTAGCATCCAGAGCCTCTCTTCCTCCTTAGGACAGTGGCAGGATTAGAAAAGGAGGAATGAAAAGTGTGCTGTAGTCTTAGGAGACCCCCACCAGCTAGTGCTCTGTCCAGAGAGGTAAACCATGTAGTTTTGAGTCATGCTCGTCGCTTCCAGTCTAGTAATATTGGTGCAGCCTTGGCAACTCTCCTCAATTCTTTTTTCTAAAGACTGTGTGATAAAGAGTAGCTGTGGTATTTATCTGGTCCTTGGGAATGAGTCCTTTCTCCTGGAAGCACTTGGGGCTTCTGCTGAACAGGAGTGAAAATGCCGTTTCTCTAAGTAGTATGCCCAGTCCAGAGGAGTCTCACATCTCTTTGAGCACTATGAATTCATTAGATGGACTCTGATAGGTCTTTTTGGGATATCATGACAGAAGGTTGATGAGAAATCCATGGAGGTAAAATCCTAAAATAAATTTGCAGAGGGCTTAAGAAAGTTTTGGACTCAAAAAAGAGATATAGTGCTTGGGAAGAATGTGAAAAGAATTGGATAAAGTTGTTTTGGGGGTAAGTTCTGAGAGAAATTACTTAAAAAGAAGACACCAGGGAAATTATTCTGTAGGATTACCCTGCTTGAGTACAAAAGTTGGACTAGATGATCCACTGTGGTCCCTTCCAACCTGATCCATTCTGTGATCACTAACTCTGTAATGGGGGAAGGATATATATGATAGCTACAAAGTATGATTTTATTTCTGAAAATTTTAGTTGGTATAGCTAAACTTGCCAACTTGCCTGTATTTCTTGTGTAGAATACTTTTTTTTTCTTTTCAGTAAAGGACTAGGCGGTGCCACTAGAATGTTTGAGTATCATTTGTGTTAAGGTACTGTATGTGTACTGAGATTTGCTCTGCTTTTTGCTTTGTGGTATTTGATTTAAAAGCTCAAAATGATTTTGTTTCCTTTCTAAACTGTGTAAGTTGAAGCCCCAGCTGCAGATGTGAACTGGCATGGGAAAATTGCAAGATTCTCATAATGTATAGAGTGATTTTCCCAAATTTAAACATGGAATCAATAATATAATGGTACTTAATGGCCTGTGTTTCTGGCCTTCTGCATCAATCGGTAATTGTATTCCAAATAGTGTATCATTTCTGTAAATCAATGCATGTCTTAGTTATTGACAAAGTGATGACATCTACATGTAACATAAGAAAAAAAAATCTGTCTCAGCACAAACCAATTCAATCCCTTTTAAATCAAACAAAGTTTGGGATGGATTAAATGATGCAAACAATTCCTTGGGAATAATTCCTAGAAGTTTTCCTCAATATTGAGCTTCTTAATGTGGTATGCTACCTTTTTGCATGTTTTGATGTGTTAAATCAATCCAATTTTTACGATGATGGAAGACTTATTTTTTACAAGGTAGGTGAATTTCATAGCATTTAAGTGTGCTTTAAATGTTGTACTGAATTCTCTGATTCATATATTGGTTACATAATGGTCTTGAAAACCACTGAAAAATCCCACCTTTCACCATCAAAAAAAAAAAAAAATTAGTTTTTATTATTTTTCTTCTTTTTTTGCGTTTAATAGAACCATAAATAAGGCTGACTAGTCTGGACTCTACTGCTATGTAAAAGCTATTTTAAAACATCTAACCATCTGCTTAATGGCTGGTAATACGTTTCTAATGGTCACTCTTGATAAGATACTTTCAATTTGCTACAGTTGCAGTAATCAAACAGCCAAGCACATTCTACAATGATGTGGCTGAGATGGTTCACTTTCCTATCAGCGAAAGAGTTGTTACAGTAAATGAACAGCAGCTTTGAAAGTTTTGTGTTTTAACAGCATATTTTCAGGATGACAAATATGGGTCAGAGTTGTGAGATTATCGGATGTTACACAAATGGGTAATTTTCGGTGTTTATATGTCCAGGTGTTGTGGCTACTGTGGTTGTAACAGGTCAGTTTAATTAATGATTGTTCTTTTTTTTCCCCTGGATTATATATACTGAATTGCTGTCATCGAGGGCCTTGAATTCTTTTGTGTGGTCCTGGCAGCTGGTGACGGCTCTGCAAATTATGAGTTTCTTGGCTTAAAACAGATTATATTGCAGACAAAACAAGCTATCAGCTGAGTAAATACTGCACCTCTGTTTGGCTTCAGTGAGAAGGAGGAGATTAGTGTGAGTACTTAGTGTTCATAATTACTAGTAAGAGGCAAATAGTAGGCTCAGGCTGACTGGAGATTGTTCCATTATATCCAATTAACACCCACTTGATTATTGTTAATTACTTGCGTTGGATGACAGAGGAGTATAGATGTCATACTTCAAACATACAAATACCATCTGGGTCATCAGTATGCTGACACTGATAATATCGTGCTCAGTCTCAGATGCTATGAGATATTTTCTCTGTGCAGTTTTTAGACTTCACTGCTTTTATCACTTCTTAAAATTCTCCTTAAATATACTGCCTAAACAAAGATTTTTTTTTCTCCTAAAAATAAATAAAAAAGCTGAATTTTTCCTATTGAATTCTTAAGAATAAAAAATAAAATCAACACCACAAGATTTTTGTTGATGATAATTTTTTTGAAAAAGCCTTTTTTGAAGGTAAGCAACTGAGTTTGAGACTCAGAATGTATTATGGTTATGGGAAGAACGCAATGAGTTTGCTATGCCAGTCACAGTTATGATTTCCAAATTTGATATGTTGGGATACCCAACTCTATTAGACTTTCAGAACCTGAAAAGTTCAAGTATAGTGATCTACATAAATATTATTGTCAATTTTCTTGGTTACTGGTAAAGCATTGTGATTAATGACTGAAACTAATATCATAAAAAGGTGAGTTCCCCTAGTGCAATGAGTTAATGAAGACCTTTCTCTTTTTACATTGTAATATATATTTAAACAGTAAAAGAACAGGCATTAGAAAACCCATTGAAATAAGGAATTCCTAAGTATATTTAAAGATTTAAACAGGGAATTGAATATCTTGACTAGTCATTTGGAATCTATAATGTTAAAATAGTCTCCTTTTAAAGGGCATTCATAGCATTAAAAATCACCTTCCAAATACTGTAAATATATATATTTTATAATGAATAGATATCAGTGAAATGGAATATTGTCATAGGATAATAGGTTTTGGCTGATGAATGCTGAAGCAGAGCCAAAATGCTCAGTTTTAAAGTATGAGGCATTGATTCTGTGACAGTCTTTTATTACAATTTACATTTATTTCATTTTGCCACCTGGCCTATGTGGATACCATCGTCTTGTCCAAATGGGACACTTAGAATTGTAGCATGTAGGAAACTGTACCCATCTAGAGTCTTCAAGTTATGTTAAGGTTCTGCTTAGAGGATCGTGTAAGGAACAGCTGTCAGACTTGCTTCTTACTTTCCAAAATAATTTCTGCCACTCATGATGAAAAAATACATTATCAGTGTTGGGTCTGTGAAGTGACAGAGAATGATTCAGCATGCTTCTAACAAGCAGCATTTAAAGATGTGCTCTCCAGCTTTGTAATGTAACAAAGAAATAGGATAGCCAATGTCTGTGTTGGTTCTTAACAGTACTTTATTATCCTTTCGTGAGTGTTACTTGATTTTTTTTTTGTTGTAGCACTTTTTGTATGTAGTGACAGTTATTCTTTCCTCTACTCTAAGTATGATGGTTGGACACATCTCACTGGTAGGTTTCCCTTACTGTAACCTTTTGGACTCAAAGTTTTTTAATAGCCCTTGTTCTTGTGTTGTGGTGGTTATACAGTTTCCAACAGAGTGTGGTCCTGACCCTTAGTTAGCTGGTTTCTAATTTGATTTACACACAACTAACCTGAATGCTCATTTCTGCTTGTATGGAACCAAACTATCTTTATCTATGTTCCTGCAATAAACAGACTGAATTTGCAAACAAGAAGGGTAATGTCAAAACCTTCTGCAATTCGCTATTTTTAACAGGGAAAAATAAAAAAAGCATGATGAGTTAGGTAGTTCGTCCTGTTATTTTCAAGTGTTCTTTAAGGGACTGCTTGGGATGTTTTACTTGATTTAACTTAGGCATAAGTGGTTCTCAATTCAGAGCAATGGTTTAGAACTTGACTGAATGTCCTTTTTGTGAAGTAATTATCCTGATTTTCTTGCTAAATGTTATATTATGCATTGCATTTAATAGCCTTTTTTTCTTTGGTATGGTAGAATAATGATGATGCCTTCTAACACTTAGGAACAGAGAATATCCTTTGTTTGGTTTCTTCACAGTTTAACATTCAGGCATTACAGTAACACGTTTCTTTTTTTTGCTTATCTTCCAAACTGATATATTAGAACAAACTATATGTAGCTCTTACCTACAAACATTTTAGCGTGGAGGAGTTTTTTACTTCTATAAATAGTGTTCTTGTGTCTTTTTGGATGATGTTGTGTACATTACCTGTATGGCGATATTGGGTACTTTGTGAACAACTGAAGTCATTTCTATGCAATATGAAGGTTTGCAGTATTCAAAACCTCTGTCCATCTAGGAGACTTCTCTGTTTATGTTGGTAAATGCTTGGTGTGCACACTGCTTGTCCTAGATGAAGATGAAAAACATTAACTCTACTCCAGCTGAAACCAGCACCCTCATATAGCCATGTATGTCTGCATAGTGGCTGGTATAAGGCTGTGTTTTGAATTTGTTGATCTTTGAATTTGTTCAACTTCCCTGAACACAGAGTTGATAATACAGAGATGTTTTTGCTGTTGCTGAGCAGGGCTTGCACAGAGCCGAGGCCTTTCTGCTTTTTGTACTGCCACGCTGGTGGAGACTGGGGGTGCACGGCAGGGTGGGAGGAGACACAGCCAGGACAGGTGACCCAAAGTGACCAAAGGGATATTCCAGACCATGTGACATCATGCTCTGTAGATAAAGTGGATGGAAGAAGGAGGAAGGGACATTTGAAGTTCCAGTGTTTGTCTTCCCAAGTCACCATTACAGGTGGTGGGGCCCTGCTTTCCTGGAGATGGCTGAACACCTGCCTGCCCACAGGAGGGAGTGAATTAATTCCTGTTTTGCTTTGCTTGTGTGCACAGGTTTTGCTTTCGCTATTAAACTATATGAGCATATATTGTATATGTTCTAATAGTCTGTATTTTACTAAATGGTCAGGTTTCTTAATACCCAACTATCCTTCTTATTGTTTGTCTCTGAGTCACAAAGAAGGACAACATGGACTGTGCTTTCTGAAAAATATTTCAATGGATTGGCTTTGCATTAATTATTTCCTTCTGCAGTCTTCTATGACATCAATACAGTTTCAATGCTTCTTTCCTTTCTCCCTCAATTGTTTTTATGAGAAAAAAATCAAAGACAAAGCAATGTTTGTTGCAAAGTTTGAGTTCTGTGACAGTTGTATCTTATAAATTCTAGAAATTAAAGTTTTCCATTCGAAAAATTGAAATGTATTCATCCTGTGGCAAATTGGTATTACGGTAAATGTAAGGAAATTCTTATAATGATTAATACTGCATGGAGATTTAGAGAGATTCATTGTGCCAGAAAGTTGAAAGAACTTTTAAGCAAAATATGAAGTGGGATCCAAACTATATTTCATCTTTGCAGTGAATGTGTTTTATGCATGGAAGAGTATTTATTTTTTAATAGTGTCATACATGATTACATCAGCTGCAGAGGAGACACTATGGCAACAATTGTGATGACAAAGAACAGCCGTGCAATTGTGTCACTGCCCACTCACAGGACATGATACCAACAGGCAGTATGTTTCAATGACTAGACTTCAGCCCTGTATGTTGGAATCCTTTTGTAATTAAAAAAATATGTATTGAGTCTTTTTTTCTCCAACCACACACTGCTGAGAAAGATTTTACTGCAGTGGACTCAATACTTAAATCTCTGTTGTTTGCCTGACTGCCACTTAAAGTCATGGCAGACATTCCAAATCTAAGGGAAATAAGAGCCCTGCCCTTGTACCAGGTGTTTTCAGAGAGGATTAAGAAGCACAGATTCCTGATGGTGAATATTCCTGTTGAAGCACACAAGCTTTAAATCCTACTCTAAGAAACCTGGAACAGGGTGGTTTAATGTTACCCCCAGACAGGTAGGTGGGGTGTGGAATTTCTCTTGCCACTTTACTTTTGTTTACATGTTTTTGAATGTAAGAGTATTTAGTCACTTTCATTAGCTTAATCTTGAAAATCAGAGAAAAAAACGAATTCTCTTTAAAAATTAAGTATTTTTGTATTGAATTCACTACTTTCTATGCCTATTGCATCACTGTTTCTTCAGAAAAATATTGTTTAAAATTACTTAAAATTTTTATAAGCTCTTCTCACTTTTGAAGGCTTAATGCATGCTAATGATGAATTGATATCACAAAATTATTTTTCAGTAATTAGCTGAAAATGTGATTTCTGACTAAAAATAAAGCCACATCATCTTGCTTCTTTTTAACCCTTTCCCCTTCTCCAAAGCATTTTAGATTAGTATGTTATAAAGTTTTGAAAATTTTGAATATTTCTGACATTTACAATTTTGCCAAAGGGTCTGAATGTGAATGTTTTTTTTTTACGGTCCCCAGTGAACCCAACTGAAATCTTGGTAAGATGATAGTGTGTGTTCCTTTGCATTTTTTAATGGAGCTGTGATGATGTAGGATTTATATTACTAATAAAGATCCCTTAAATGTCCGTTCAAAGCATCTGTGTGATTGGATACTGTGCCTAGCAAAGGAGGGTCATTGATATGACATAGATGATGCATTACATGCGATTATTGTTGCAGGACAGTTAGTTTGCTGTATGTACATAGGACATTTTGAACATTAGGTCTGTTTCAGGTCCTTAACCTGACCAAGTTAAATAGAAACGTCCCTCCCCCTGCCACCTTACTCCCTCATTTGTCAATATAAAAATAATTTTCAAAAGCTTGTATTTATATTTTAGGCCTTTGCTTGCCATACTTAAGAGGCATGTGGCTTGCAATAACTGGCCTAGAATCATCCCCACAGTGATCTGCACACAAGCATGAGCTTCTCGAGCCTGGCTGTGAGAGAAAACTGCCTGCCCTTCTCATCTTACCTGCTCTGGCAGCACTGAGGAGCCCTCCCAGGAGGCAAGGCTTATGAGCTCAAGCTCTAACACCAATCTGGCCAAATGCTGAGTGAGCAGAGAAAGTTTATGATTGTAAGAGCCGTGGGCAGAGGGGAAGCTTCTATCAGTCTGTAAATCCCTACTCACACCAGTAGAGACAGGAGCTGAAAAAGCTCTCCATTCTACTTTGACTGTATTTAAAGATCAGGAAAACAGTGTATAACTGAATACTATATTATAAGTAGAACATCCTGAATGTGGCTCTAAAACAGCTTACACAGATGGATTTAGTATTAAACTTTTAATTTGTTTTTAAGTTAAGCAAAACCATTAATGTTTTATTGAAAAGTTCGTATTTGTATATATCCATTACTGTGTGCATGGCTCCAGTTTATTGTGAGCAATCCTTAAATTAAGGCTTAATCATTTGGGGGAAGACGACGTGGGTTTAACATTGTCACATCTTTCATCATTATTGCCTCTTTCTTAAGTAATATAATTTGTGACAAATGTGAACATTAATTACAGTTAACAAAGAAATATAACTTGAAGTGATTGTATTTTAAAAAACATCCAATCAGTGAGATTATATCTTACACCAAGCTTTAACTCAAAGTTCAAAAGTCAGAAATCAAATACCATCAGTTATCAAATTATGTTAATGGTTCTAATGAAAGCTTCTGGTATTTTGCTCAACACTGTGTTGCTATTATGGTAACTAATAGGACAAGAAAAGCTGATGGCCATGAAAAAATTAAAACTGACTGCTAGAGGTTTTTTTGGTTGGGTTTTGTTGGTTTTTTAAAATATATTTGACAATCTGTTTAGTCACCCAGAGTTACCATGTGGTAGACTCAGCTTTTTCATCAGGCGTAAGAAGGATATAAACTGTATTTTATAACCCTTTTAGACCACTTTAATTCTCCCTCTTTAAAAAACACTTCCACATTTTAAGTTGGAGTTGCAAACCAACAAAGCAAAGAAAATTAAAGACTGACATTTTGTCACAAATCTTTACAAGAAACTCTGCAGCACTTATTTCATACATTAACCTGAAATATCTGTATATAGTTTACAGAGTCGAAAAAGGAATAATTGATAATTTCTGTTATATCGGTTAGATATAAGTGTTGGAACTTGAAATTGTTGAGGGGCAGATTTATTTTGGTGTGTATTGACTTGAAGGGTTGAATGCTGCAGCTGAGAAATTCAAATAATTCTAAACCGCCTCATGTATTAATATGGTTTAGTATTAGCTGAAGCTTTACAAAGTTTCCTAAGGAATCTGAAGGATTTAATTTTTTTAAATAGGACTCTTTCTTTTTCTTTTGTTTTTGATAGCTCTGGAGGCTTAATTCTTAATTTCCTTGACTAAAATTATTTCATAATGTTTTGTGAAGTAAATTATAGCACTTTGTTACAAGTCCCTAAATGTCTTGAGAAACTTGCACATTTTATTTACATACTTAAATTACTGATGGGACTTGGAGCATTGGGTAGTGTATACTAGTAGTTATCAAATACTAGATTAGAGATGTACCTCTTACCTTAGATCCTTTACCTTTTTAAAGCCCCAAATCTGAAGCTGTAATCCAAAATAATACAAGTAGAGAATATTCAAAGGCTATAAATAACTATTATTATGATTGACAAACACCCAATGTTGAGGGAAGCAATGATTTATCTGGGTCCATGTTTGAAGACACTTCCATGCAAACATCCTAAGAGCATTTCCATGGCTGAGATATGTATATTAAATCATGTTGTGTGGTGGGAATGCTGTGGAACTGGGGGTGAGTAGGAGGAAGTACATGGATGGTAGGTAAAGTAAGTTAGCTCCTGAGGATTAAAAAACTTCCATATAGCTATCACATTTTCAGATTATACATACAAAGTCTTAATCATGCTCAGTCACCAAATTTTGATTTTTATTTCCTTTTGAATGTAGAACTTTCTCATTGTGTTTTGCTGTATACATGGGTAACATTGATAGAATTGAAGGAGAGCAACCTTTTGCTCCATACACTTTGTATTTAAGTATTGTGAAAGAACAGTGTGCTAATTTGACACCTCCTTCCCCCAGGATTTTTTACTTAGAAGAGATGCAATGAATATTTTAAAATATTTTTAAGGATGAGTCCATTGGACAAAGGGAGAGAAAATGACAGTGGATTTATTTTCTTTTTGTAATACAGGGAATGAGTAAATCTTGGACTTCTATTTTTTTTTCCTCCTAGACAGACAAAGGTGCTTCTGCGTTTTGAAGCAGAAGAATCCTCTTTTAATAATTTTGAACCTGGAAGCTAAAGCAGGCACGACTCCTGAAAATGTGATCAGTACAGAAAATCGATGTATGGAAACTTTTGAGTATGTTCAGTGCAGAGGTTTCAGACATACATTTTGAGCTCTCTCTGATGATGATCTGACTGTAAATTTACTTGTTATAGTCCAGAATGATATTCTTGTAATGGTTAACTGGTGTATTGTAAAAGCTGCGGGAAGTTAACAAGAGCCTTAAAGCTAACAAATAATGTTCACTATATTTAAAGGGAAGGAAACAAATTTTATCTGAAAGAGAAGACAGGAGGAGCACTTTCTAATTTCAAAGTCATGAAAATAATGCTGCAGACATTAATGTTAGAGAATGTCAGTAGGCTCGTGGCAACCTCAGCCCGACTTTCTGAAATGCAATATCAAAGCAAAGATCACACTTCTGATGTTCTTAATTTTTAATGCCAGGTGTGCAATATACTATATTTTGCTATGGACACAGTGCAATCAAAGCTGTATTCTTAAAGCTTTAACTACCCTAGCTGTTTTGGGTTTTGTCTGTTAAAATCCATTGCAAAACTGCAGTCAAAAACTATAAGAGTTCAACTGCATTAAATACTTTTTCTTTCTTGTGCATTTAATAAATGTAAGGAGCTGTGTGCACATCTGGGTACAAACATATACCAAATTTATTTCATCCACTATTTACTCAAACAGAAACTGATAAATAATACTTTCACATTTTTGTTGTGTTTTATTTCTGCCACACCAGGGGCTCAAAAAATGAATGTGTCAGTAAAGGATTTGACAGTGTGTTACGACAGTCATCAATCCAGCAAGCCCTGTAGCCATAAATAAGCTTCATACAGTGCCACACTAAAGAGGACAGTTTTTCTTCTGCAGGACATTGAAAATGTCATGGCAAGGGAATTGTTTGTCCCTGTCTCCACGACAACGCCACCAGCACTTATCATTAACTTTCACACCAAGATTTTAATCAGTGGTCTTTGTGGCATAAGACCGAGTCAACATCAGCCCAAATTTTCAAAGCCGTTATTCTAATTATGATGAGAAGCTATAGATTGATGAGCTTAGTTTTCTGCAAGGACTGGTGGCAGTTAATTCCTGTGACCTGTGTGCCTCCAGTAGTCTCTTTTTGAGATGGAGTCTTGAAAGTTCGATTATTAGTGACAGGTTGTAAGTGAGAAGAAGCTTATCTCTCCAGAGAGTGTTGATAACTTGAGACAAGGTTTAACTAGGAAGTAGTGCGACAGTAGATGGCAAAAAAAAGAAAAAAAAGGGGAAAAAACCCCCCCACCTTCTCTATCTCTGGCAAGCACACTGTAATGAGAAAATACAGACAGCCACAATTTCACAAGTTGTAAATTCTGGTAGTCTTCGACTGTAAATTCTGTTGGAGCCAGTTTCACTCAGCTATCTGAAAATGTGTGAAAATATTTGTCCTGCTGCTTCTCCTGCATGAACACATAGTGCTTTTCAGCAAAAGCATTAAGCATTCAGAGCCTTGGTACGTGCAGTTCCATTAGGTTTGTAAGTCCCTGAAAAATGAGAAGAAATATGACATTTCCTTATGTGAAAAAGAAAAATAGAAGCACTTGCTGCCTCATTTTCATGCGTATTGAGACTGGCCAAACCAGTATTATCATTGGTGTTAATATTATTTATGTGCAAACAGTGTGCTCGGAGCTGTACAAGTCAAACAAGACAATGTGTCCTTGCTCTGAGGGGCTTGTAATCTAAGTAGACAGACAATGCAAAATGCACTAGGAAAACCTAGAGGAGAATTATGTCTGAGTTAATTCATTTTTTTGTTTTCAGTGATGGGTAGGCAGTGTTATTTTTGCTGACTAGAATGTGTGTTTGCAGTAGGAGTGGTGTCCGAAAGGCGAGGGCTCTGCGTGTGGATTGAACGGGAAATATGGGAGCAAAAATGTGCAAATATTCGGTACAGGGATTTATTAGTAGGGCAAAAAAAAAGATTGTTGGGTGAGTTAAGCATCAGTATACTTCTTTCTGAGAAAATAAATGGGGAGACAGAGAGGCAGAGTAGTTATTGAAGATCATATAGTTAGGCAGTGGCAGAATCACAACAGTATCTCAGTAGTTAAAAAGCTCTAAGCAGAGATGGATACTCTTCTGCTGGTTAATCACCTTTTGTCTCTGATTTCTGTTAGGGATTAAGTAACTTGTGGAACTATACCAACAAGGAGGAGAAATAATTCTACAAATCCTTCGCTGAGAACCTACTTATTTCTTCTGGGTTTTTGCTTTGCATTTTTCGAAGCATTTTGGGGAAATGGGTGTATGGGAATGAAGTCCTGTTGAGCTGCATGACAGAAGCTTTCCTTCAAGTGGTCTGAAAACATTTGAGCTTCTTCTAGGATATCCAGATCTCAGTTAGCATGGGCAGATAAGTTCGTTCTTAAGCGTGCTCAAAAAATATGAGCATAGCCAGGTACTAAATACCTAGGAGAGCAGGCAGAGCAGTGGATAAAAATAAAATAATAGAAGTATATAGGTGGCTTGAGGAAAAGCAAGGACTGCAAGAAGGACCCAAACATGTTTACTATAATTAACATTAGTAGGAGAAACTTCCTGTTGTATCCCTAATTTTACTGCTCATTAAATCAGAAATTTCACTCTTTAACTTCTGAGGGCTGTAAATATGAAAGCTTTTGACCTAATTTGCTGTGGGAATTAATATAATTCCTAAAGCTGTTTCCTAGTGGGAGAAGCTTTCAGTTTCTCTTAGTTTCGTCCTTTTATTTCCCAGTAGTTTCATTGCTATGGTCAGCAAGCAATGGGACTTCACAATGCGCATTGTCTTGAAGGTTCAGCAAATTGTGTGATGAAGACTCTTCTTTCTAATAAGGATTTTGAAACTTCTATCTGCTTTTGAAGGATGAATAGTGTTAGGGGAACTGAATGAAACCAAGTTTAGAAAACCTTGAGTATCTGAGAATACTTTCTTTAATCTCCTCTATGCCCTGTCTTGAGCTTTCAATGAGACTTGTGTCTAAAAGTGTTGAAGTCTTCACTGCAGCCATATAGGTGTTAATTGCAGTTGGGGTTTGACCACGTTTTCCATGTGAGTGCCATTTAATTGTGCACAGCCTTTTCTAGCCAGGGGCTTGCCTGTCTTAGGGCACTGTCTTGCCAGTTTTGCCAGCATAATTCTGCTGGCAGTCTCCTAGGGGAGAGCATGGTAGCCAGAAGAAAGAGCATTTTCATCCCCTGTTGTTGAAACTGCTTGAACAAATGCATGTTCATGCCATCCTGACCATCTCTATACCACAGATTTTTCTGGCTTGGCTGTCACGGTATCTTTTTCCTCCCACTCTTTCAGCTGAGTTTGCTGTGCTAACAGAACTTTATGCCTGATTCCAGCAATGCAGCTGCTTCTGTCTCTAAACTCCACATTCACAGCTGTAAGACCCATTAATTTTATTTCAGTGAGTCAAATTTTTCTATTTAGAAATGAATAGAAACTGTAATATTTTGATGAAACAGAAAAAGTAACTGGAGCATATGAGTATTAGGAGGTGAGGAAAGGAATCATTCTCTTCATGTTCTCAAATGATACTGGAGATAAGCAAAAGGGAATGATCATAAATGAGGGACTATAATTAAGATTAAACTAGATAATGAATAAGATATTTTGTTAAGAAGCACTACTTTCTATGGTTACAGCTCTAGTCCATAGTGACAATAAGATTAAGAAACGGTATAAATGGAGCATTACAAAGTTGTTACTAAGAATTTGTTTCAAAACTCTTGCTTCTTTTGCAGAAACTTAACCCAGATTTCAAATTGCCCCTTAGACATTGCTGCAGCTCAGTTCTCTTCTAGCTGCATATGGTATTCAAAGGATGAGTTTGAAATTAAATATGATTTGCAGAAGCAGTGGTTTGTTGCACTGTTCTAAGTTTCTGGACTCTGATTTTAATCTGTTGAAAGTCGTTGTAACCAATGGAGCTATTCAGCAGGTTTTGGTGTGTTTTTCTTTCTTTCTTTTTTTTTTTAAGGCCTGTCTGTCCTTGTTAATTAGAAGTGTACATATTGGGAAATTAACTATGAAATACTAAAAATGATAAATTATTTCTTATTTGAAAGTATAAATTAAAGGTTTAGTGTATATAAAATTTGTCATGTTTAATTGCAAGTTCAATTAAAATTCAGGATAATGATGATTTATACAGGATTCTGTGTAATTTGATATTCATTAGCTTAGCCAGACACATGCTGATATTAGCTCGTTAATTATGTTTCCTTTTGTTGAAAGCAGCCTTGTGAAAGCAATCTGCTCAAAGTTTTTTAAACTCATTCTGCTAAATGAATATTTGGCAGCTGTTCATGTTATTGAGATGGTCACTGTGGCTACACTTCACTCACATGGCATCAATCATACCTACTGAATGACAAACAAGGGTTTCTCGTTACAAACCCATTTATGAAGGTTATGGTTGACATTAAAGAGCTATTGCATGGCAGCATGATATTGCTTTACAGTAATGTTAGAGTGTAACTACAGCTAGAACTGGCCTCTCCCACACAACCAGAACAAATATAGTTTAATGTGGGACAGGGGGAGCAAAAAAACCCCCTGTTTCAGATGCAATTAATATAATCTGCGTATGAAGTGCTGAGCTGCTTTCACATCTCTGGAACGTGGAAGGGAACACTGTAAAAGTTGTGAGACATTAACGCATAAAAAAGCAACGTGTGTAGCCTTCTGGGGTGTTAGGTCCGTGCTCTTCAGGTGTTCTTAACACTCTGAACTGACCTGAATAATTTTAGAGATGGATGTCATGAAGTAGTTCCCAGAGAGAACTGCCTCCAGCTGGGGAGGGGAGTTATCCTTTGGGAGGAATCAGCTCTGCTCTGGAGGCCTCTAGCCTTTGCATTAAGTAATTTTGCAGAATTGTCAAGGCTATGGGGGATTGAGCAGCTTAACATTTGAGGACCACTAGAGATTTTTATCTGAAAATATTTGAGGTAAATGCATTTGCTGTTTAATGAAAAGACAAATATAGCTTTGAAGGATTGATGGCATGAAATCTAGTTCTTTTGTTTCTACTAAAAAGAAAATACAACAATTGTACTGAGGGCTATTCAAAAGGAGTTACCGTTTCTCTGAGTGTTTGCTACAGGAATATGCAGGTATCTTTATTTTGGTGTGCTGTCTAGCCTCTCTCCTTGCCTTCAGCGGTCAGCTGTGTCATGGACCTGTTGAGATTATTTCTTGGATCTGAGGAAGTCTTCCTTCCGGAGTTCCTCAGTCAGTTTTATTTGCTGGGGTAAACTCATGGATTTCAGGGACAGAAGAGGTGCTGGACTGTTGCATGTGTTAGACATTTTTTTCACCCAAGTGAATGAATGTTAAGAGTCAGGATCAGAGTGTTGGACTGAGAACAACTTTTTTTTTAAATGTCACTTTCAGAACTCGCTCTTGTGATGTGCTCTTCATTTTTCTGTGTGCTGCGACACCATCCAGTAATGATAAACCAGTATTGCTTTCAAGGAAGGAGCAACAGCCAAAATCAATTGTCCCACCCACCTCCATCCTCTAAACTTTTTTGGGAAGTGCTAACTATGAACGCAGGTAAAAACTCCTCTAAAAGGGGAGATTACAATATCAAATTGAAGTTTACCAGTTGATTGCCTTTGCTTGAACCAAGACATTAATACACTGTGACTTTATATTGCATTGTCAGCCAGAAGAGCTTCGCTTGTCTGAGCTTGGTTAGCATAAAATTTACTCTTATCTGTATGTTATCTTCCTTGCATAGCAGTGGAGTGCCAGTAGAGACTTTGATTAGATTGATTGATCATTGCTGACTCTCTGAGGTACAGCTCTTGGGTTGGAGGGCCAGGTGTTGTTTCTGTAGGCAATATGATAGTAGCTACTGTAGGCTTGGAAGAAGACCTTAATATGAGAAGCAGATGTGATAGAACGTATTTGCAAATCAAGATATTAAAATACTTTAAAAAAACTTTAAAGGCAATAAAAATTTGGCAGACATGATAGAAACTTCTTAACCTTCTTTCTCTGACCCTGCAAAGTGCCTGGCTTCATGTTTTTTTGTTTCACTTTCTATGTATCAGACATCTGCTTTGAAAATGCAAGTAATTTGTTTTCTGTAACTGTCCTGAGTTCTTTTGATTGTTTTTTGGACATTGTTTCAAGGCTTCAATTGGCTAAAAGTATTCATGGAATATTGGGTCTAATATTCAGACTGCTAGGGCAAAGTTAAATGCAAGCAGCTGTTTGAGGGTCATTGGTTTTTAGGTGTGCACTTAGTGTGTTTCCTCCTGTTCAGTTATAGAAGTGAATATTTTAAATAAAATTTATTTAATTTTAATTTATTATAATTTAATATAGTTAAAATGCAAAATATTTTTTCTTCATTATTTCACTATGAAACAAGATTTTAGAGTTGTGTTTGCTATGAAGTGTTGCACATGGATCCTCTAAATCTCATATGCTTGATGAGGAAGAAGTAAATTGTTTATATTTGTTTAATGCTTTATTTGTCCACCCCTTTAATTTAGTATTTCTCAGATTAAAAAGGCCCATGAGGAACTAAGAACACAGAATTGCAAGGAAGCATTGATAGAAGACCTATTTTTACCTAGTTATTTGTCATAGAATTGCACTTAAACTTTTCTCTGATAGCATTTTGATTAGAAAAGATAGAATTTCCCATCAAGTAGTGCATGATATTTTACGAAGTGTTTTAGTATAATTTTTGAAAGCTTCTCCTTTTGCTGAATAAGCTCATTTGTGCTGTATAATAGTACTGTTATAAAGGATGGAAGAGACTGATTATGGTAATTGTTACTATTTTGATTCTCAGGATTTTATTAATTTTAACTTTCAACAAAAGGAAGCATCCACTGATTATAAGTGACAGTGACGTGTTTATAGAAGCACCTGAAAAGTCACTATAGGCATTTAGAAAAGAAAAATCTTTTTAGAAAGAAAATCCTTCATCCCTAGTAGCAAAACCATGCGGGTAACTGCTTATTGAGCAAGACCTTTGTCAGCTCTTTATCACAATGCGTTGTTGGGTAATAGTTTTAAAATTATTTATAGAATGGAATCCCAGCTGTGCTGAAAATACTATCATTTAATATGTTGCCTGTGATTGTCATTAGCTTTTTTTGCCTAAGGATTATGAAGAGAACAAAGATTTGGCTGTATGTCTGAGATTGAGCACTATATGAAATTTTTGTCAGGGGACTTGTTGACCTTATGTAAAGTTGCCTCTTTGAGAAGCTCTTTATATTCTGGCTGCAGTTGCTATGGCAGTTGGATAAACCTAACAACAGCCGGCATGCCCCGGTGCAATGTATTTCAGAAGCTTGGCCTCCAAATGGGTGTAATTGCTTACTGCAAAGTTTACAGCCAGTGTAGAAATAGCCATCAGTCAAGTGAAACATGTATTTAAAAAGCATAATAATTGACAAATTAGCACTATGCTGATATATCAGCATAGGCTAATATATTTTTTAATGTATATAATGTGTACCTGCACATATACAATGCTAGAAATCCCTTACTCCACACAGGATCATAAATTCTCTATTGCTTGCTATTAAAAATGGCAGGCTTCAAGTAAAATGATTTATTTATCAACATTTATAACTTGTCTGTAACTTGAGCTTGAATATTGCAGTACATTTAAGTACACTTGCATTAGATTGATTGGTTGTTTTGGTTTGTTTTTCTAGTGTGGTAGCCTTTCCAGCTCTTTCATCTTAAACTCTAATGTTCTGCTATTAGAAAATTATTGGGTTGGTCTCCTAATATATTCAACCCAGAACATCACTTCAGTGACATTAGTGGTTATTTTGTGTCCAGCTGTGCTCCTGGGGAAGGTAGACTTGATCAAGAACGTTATGATTGCCGTCTGCTTGCAGGTATGGCTGACTCAGCAGCAGTATGTGGTTTGCCTGACTTAAAGGAAAAGACAAAATCCTACAATTACCCTTCTCCTCAGGGACAACTGCCATTCTCCATCAAGAAGACAACCATTCAGCCAGAAAGATTGACTCCCAGAAATTCGCCACAATCACTTTAGTATTTTAAATTTCAGGTGGGACTAGAATTGATGGTGGTAAGGGCAGAGGCTCAGAGCCTTGAATCTTTATTCTTAAGTGAGTTAAGCAAAACTGCTAGCTCTGAAGAAGTCTGTATTTCTTTTCAACAGTTAGAAAATAGGATAAATGAGGAAGGGAAAATGCAGTCACTGTTGGGAGGTGGGGAAAAATACATTTTAACCCTTTTGATAATGAGAAAATGGAATCCTAAATTATTATTTAATCCTATTTGGATGTCTGTGTTGGTGTATGAATGGCTAAAAAAAAAGATATAATAAACATACTGTTTCTGTAGTAAGTAAAATTGCTGAAAATTGCTTTACATCTAAGACTTAATCTACTGTCATGTTGATAGTAGAGACCAACACACGTAGTAAGCTGAAGTTGCACCTTTTGGTAAAAAGCAAAAAGGAATAAAATATGAAAAAGGAGTTAAGTGAGATCAAAAGAAATAGTGCAAAACCAAACAAGCTTTGTCTATTAAGTGCCTGGTTCATGACTGATAGTGTTGCTTCTATGTATTTGCTATCTGAAACTGTTGCCATTCAACTGGGATAGCAGCATTTGTACAGAATCTTCCTTTAGTGTATGTTCATTCATACATGAGATCTATGGAGCTTTCCTAATGCTGTAATAATGTTCTTTGGGGTATCTCAGTCTTTGGGATGGTGAGTATTATCGGCATTTTGAAATTGCACTAATGGTTTTTTAATGTTTTATAAACAACACATATCAGATAATGAAAGAATGCCATGAGAATACCAACATCTTGGCTTTTTTGCTTTTATTATTAAATATATTTTATAAAAATGTAGTATTTTTATCAGACTATTGTGTGCATGCATTCCCATTTCTGCTTCTTTCCCAACAGGTGTTTTACCTGGAAACTAGGAAAGGTTAGCAAAGGAAACAAACACGTTGTCATTCAGTCGCTTTGAAGTGACACATTTAGAAAACTGTGGCCAGTTCCAATGAGAATGTTGGGGTAACTTGAGGTCTTGCTTGCACTTGATTGTTAATTCAGTGCTCCTGAAATTGTAATGTGTTTGAAGTAGAGCATTTTCTGCATAAGCAGAAAAGTAGATTTTTTTATTAATGGAGACAGAAAGTATTGTTTAGAGCACTACTATAACCCGTAGTTATTTGCTGTTGTGAAATTTGGGAAAATGGTAGTGGTAGTGAAAAGGTATCATTCTTTATCAGCGTGTTGAAAGTAAATTTTTCATTGTCACCATCTTTCTGATACATGTGTGAATTTAATCTCAAGAATAAGTGGCAGAAACTAAAAGGACATCAGTCTTTGTAATTCCAGTTTGTTGTTTACTCTGCCTTTAGAGCATCACCAGTGATGAAAAGGGTGCAGTCTTATGAACAGTGCTCTTTCTAGCATTCTAAGGGACGGCTGCTATTCATTGCCTTTAATCTGAAAATGGGTTAAAATCACTATTTGTGAAGTGCAAATGCATGTCTGTTTCACGATAGGAACTCATTTCACTTTTTGCTAGCATTTCCATATGCATTCTCAGTCTGCTTTACTTTGCAGAAATCTCTGTCCTCCTTTTAGATAGACAGGAATCCAAACTACTTTTAAAATTAGGTTACTCCAGCCATAGTGTATTTATAAAATCTTTCTCACCTTCTGGACAGAAGAGAATAGGCTTTGTCTGCTTTTGGGAACATATGGTCAGAGGACTGGAGAACCTCTCCTATGAGACCAGGCTAAGAGAGCTGGGGTTCTTCAGCCTGGAGAAAAGAAGGCTCTGGAGAGACCTTTTGACCATGTTGCAGTACCTAAAGGGGGCTTACAAGAAGGTTGGAGAGGGACACTTCACAAGGGCATATTGTAGAATAAGGTTTTAAACTGAAAAGGGGGTAGGTTCAGATTAGGTATTAGGAGGAGCCTTTTACTCTGAGGGTGGTACACTGGAACAGGTTTTCTCAAGAGGTGGTAGACGCCCCATCCCTGGGCACATTCGAGGTGAGCTTGGATGGGGATGTGGGTGACCTGATCTAGTTGAGGTGTCCCTCCTTATTGCAGGGGGGTTGGATGGAATAGATGATTCCTAAAGGTGCCGTCCAACCCGGACTGTTCTGATTCTGTGATTTCTGACTCTTTCAGAATATGTAAAGCCTCAGAGTTTTAAGTATAAAGATTGGAATGCTGTGTAGGGTAAAGAAGATGACTTCTAGAGCTGAATGTTTATCAAACTCTGAGATTTGAAGCAGTTCTATGAAAAAATGGAGACATTTTCCTCTAAGTCAACCTTTTTTTTTCACTTGGTCATTTGCTTTAGTTTATATTTAACATTCTCTAGGATGACTTATATGGTTTATTGAAGAGTTTGCTTTCCCTTTGGACCAATGAGCATAGCTTCATGAACTATGAAAAGCAACCTCTTCCCCCACTACCCACCCCACCCCCAAACCCAACAAAAATTCCCCCACCCTTCAGATTAAGGGGATAACATCAATATTAGTTTGCTTTTTAGCATTGGAAGACCTTGATATGTGGTTGTCAGAGGAAATAGCAAAATGTTCTAAACATTGCTAAAAAATGTGTTTAATATCTAAGCAGGATCCGTTACCTTGGAAGTGTGTGAGGGATGGATTTAAAGGAGGTACCACTGAGATTTATGCTGTTACAGAACTGTTAAAAAATGACCCTGTGAAGAGTAGCGTGTGTGTATATATTTACTAATTTTTTGAAGTCTGGGAGTGCCTTAATGTAAAGTAATATGAGATATAAAGAGCAAAAGCAGTTGTGGGTTTGCGGGTTTTTGTTTTTTTTTTTTAATGATGTCTTTGAGATAAGTTTGCTAGAAAGCAGTTTACTAGCAAGATGGATAAAATGGGATGACAAGTGATCCTCTTCATACTCATTTATTAGTAAATTGTATAGTTATTTCCATTGGTAATTTTCTTGTAAAAAAAAAATGGACATAATGCTCAAAAAATATAACACCAAAGCAGAGAAGAATTAAAAATTTAAAGTTTAAAGCTGTCCTTAACTACAGAGAGCACATTCAAACTCTTTTCCTTTCTCATGAAAATTGACTTCACAGATTCACGTGGATTATACTGATGTATCAATTGCTGTGCTGAAATTGTCTCCTGGGAAGTGTGAGTTCGTACAGGAAGTTCGGACACAAACATAATTCAGAAATAGTGAGGTTCTCTGGAAAGAGCTTTAATAAGCTTCCCAGTGGAACTGATGCACAGAGGTTTTAGTATCTGTACCTGTATCTTGCCCCACAGCTTGAAAGGGAAGATTTCTATTTGTTTTCTTAAATGGTAGATGTACTCTTCTACATAATATCTATTGTCACAGTGAAAGTTTGAAACAACTGGCTGTACATAATTCAAATAAATGAACTAAAAAGGTAGAAAAATTTGTTTATGCTGAGGTGCAAATTGTAGATGTTACCATCAGTAGAACACCAAAGAGGTTTAAAGAAGACATAGTATCTTTAATGGGTTTTCTTGGGTCAGAACTACATTCGTCAATTTTTCAAATATGATACAAAAATAAGAATGTTTTAGTCACATAGAATGAGTGTAGTTCAGGATACTTACACTTTTGCTGATTTTAGTTAAATGACGTACACAGATTCCCTAATTTTTCTTATTGGTGTAAGCTTCATAATTTTTAAACTTAATTTAGTGTAAAATTAGGGAATCATAGGATGATTGGGGTTGGAAATGACCCCTGGAGATCATCCAGTCCAACTCCCCTGCCAAGCCAGGGTCACCTAAAGCAGGTGACACAGGAGCCATCCAGGTGCATTTGGAATGTCTCCAGAGAAGACTCCATGCTCTCCCTGGGCAGCCTGTTCAGTGCTCTTCCAACCTCAACATACAGAAGCTCTTCCTTATGTTGAGGTTGAACTTCTCGTGTTTTATTTCATGGCCATTGCTCCTTGTCCTGTTTCTGGGCACCATGAATAGAGTCTGGCACCATCCCCCTGACACCCACCTTTGAGATGTTTCTATGGATTGATGAGATCCCCTCTGAGTCTTCTCCAGACTAAACAGGCCCAGCTCCCGCAGTCTCTCCTCATCAGAGAGATGCTCCAGACCCAGAATCATCTTTGTGGCCTCTGCTGGACCCTTTCCAGTAGCTGTTTGCCTTTCTTGACTTGTTGAGACTAGAATTGAACAGAGCACTTCTGATGTGGCCTCACTAGGGCCAAGTAGAGGGGAAGATGGCCTCTGTCGACCTGCTGGCCACATTCTTCCCGATGTGCCCCAGAGTGCCATTGGCCCTCCTGGCAGCAAGGACAGTCTGATGGCTCATAGCCAGCTTCTCATCCACCAGGACTCCCAGGTTCTTCTCTGCAAAGCTGCTCTCTAGAAAGTCAGCACCCAAGCTGTACTGCTGCCTTGGGTACTGTACCTTGTACAGTACTACCTTGTACTGCTACCTGCTACCTTATTCTTCCCTAGGTGCAGGACCTTACCCTGGCCTTTGTTGAATACATCTGTTTATCTCCAAGTTCTTGAAAAATTTTGGAAAATTCCCTGAAGGCAAAGAAGGATGGAGAGATTTGGGCAGAGTAGCTCAGTGATCTGGGATAGAACTGGGTGTATAATTAGTACCCTATATACTCTCCAGTGCTCATGTTTTTCTTGAAAACCAGATCCAAAATGGATGACATTAATACACAGTGGGTTGGACTGAGATAGTACAGTCAGCTGGCAGGTAATGTAGTGATTGATTGTAGCTAGTTAACAGAAGGACAAGAGGTTCAGAGGTTTTGGAAGCTTCTAATAATCTTAATAGAGAACTTGGAAATTCATTGTGTGAAATTCAAAATAGGATGAATTGCTATTTGGAGAAACATGATTAGGAGAATGTGTGCAAAGAGTAACTTTATTTGTAACCTGCTCCTGTGCAAGGTCACAGAAAAACTGTTCAGAATAAACTTAAATAGATCTGGAAGAGTTAAATCATGGTAATCCTTAATTAGATTAGCACTTCTAGATGAGCAAGTCTTTTTCGTTCACTTTTGTTGGGGACCATTAGATATTGTTCCATTGTAAGGCATCTGTGTTGAGACTATTGACTGAGCAGCTGTTACTCGATTCTTTTAGTTTTGTCCTTGCCTCTTTGCTTTAAATAGGTTCCAGAAGTCTGAACTTTACCTCTTAACATGCTTTTTGAGAAATGTCAGGGTGAATCTGAAAAGATTTTACCTGAGGGTGAGAGCTTAGATATGCCAAACAGGCTTATTTCATTCTTTTTGTAGTCAAAGAGTAACTTCAGGGATGTAACTTAAGCTACATACTGTGTTTGCATACTTATAGCAGGTTTTAATTGTATTGAATTGCAGAAAATACACAGTGGTAACTGAATGATACTTGCAAAAGCATTACTTATCACTGACTGTCTCATGGCTTGCTCTAAGAAAAAGCCATGCTACCAGTTGCCAAGGGTAGGATTTAAAGACTGTGAGATACTACATTTAAATATGCCATTAAAAATTTTGACTTTCTCATGAATCCTTATGTTCCTAGCATTTTAGCATTTTTGAACTTTTCATTTATACCGGTGTCTGTTTATATAGATTTATCTACCTTTAGGTAAGAATGCAAGCTTTTGTGCCTAAGATCCTGCATGGAGAGCACAGTGGTGTTGGTCACTGGACATGTCTGCATATAGTACATTAGGAAATCATTTCATCTGCATTTATATGCAGGCAGTGGGGAGGGGAGACTAATTCTTTCCTTGCTTTTTAGGTGTGTTTGTCTGAAATTGGTTATGAGGCTTACACTAAAGATTCTCCTAAAGAGAATGTTAGTCTTGTGGGGATTTATTTTTTTTTTTTTTTGTCCACTGAGAGAGACTCATTGTGGCATAGGACCAAGATGTAGGCCAAGTGGAAATACAGCAAAGTGATTTAATAGAAAAGGTAATTCCTATTCAAACTGGATGGTCCCTTATTCATTTCCTCGGATTATCATCAAATTTATGTCACCAGCAAAGGAGCTTTATTGAGTTTCACAGATATATTCCTTTTGCTTTCATTGTCATTAGTTGGCACACTGACATTTTCATATGTGTCTCAGCTAATGCCTCAAAATTACTCCATCTACAAATGTAACAATTGAACAGATAATTTTAATAAGATTCAGCTTGACTTCAGACTGCACTCCTTCCTTTCTTTATAGAATGCAAATTGTAACCTGTTTTTAAAGCCGTGCAATGCAGTGAACTTTAATGGGATTTGACAACATCATATTAAGCACAACAACTACGCATAATGTACCGAAAAATTGGACGTGAAATTGGAAACATAGCTGAGAACAAAGTAAATTTACATGGTTTGGTAGTTTGAATGTCTGATATCATATTCTCTCATGCAAGCTCCATAAAAAGCAAGGGATTTAACAATGGATATCAGCGGAAAGTGCTTTTAAAGTTAAAGCTGATGGATGGCTTGTCAAAAAAAATAATTGCATTGGTTGGAAAGTCGGGATGCGTGCTGAGGGGGAGAGAACAGGATATACAGAGAGGATGATGGGAAGTGACAGTGGTCTGTCAAGAAGCAGTGGCTGCCCAGAGAAGTGTGAAGCCAGAGCTATAAGGTGGCAGAGTAGAACAGGCTGTCAGAGCGGGAAAGTGGCTTTAATACCCTGAAAAGCAAAGGAATCCGCCTGTCAGCCTTGCTCAGCCGTGCTGAAAGAGGAAAAGAACATGGCATGAAGTTAGAGACATTAAACGGGAAAAAAAGAGAGGCCAATGAAAGCCAGTGAGGAGGGGTGGTGAGCTGTTATGTTTTTTAATAGACAAATGACACATTTCTAGGTGCAGCAAGAAAGCAAACTGTCTAAGAAATTTAGGACTGATTAGAGGCTTTTTTTGAGAAAGAAATACAAGATGATCAACATCTATTTCTGGCATTCTTAAATGTACCACACAGCCCTGTGACCTTCCCTTCACTTCCCTCTTGTGTAACTGTACTTGCCCATTGCTTCTCTGAGAGGCAGGAATGGTTTTGTTACGGAAGCAGCTTTGTCCCTGTAAGCATTGGAAGAACTTGGTGTTTCAACCAAAAGTAATTGTCTCAGAGGTCTCATTTTAGCCATTTATAAGGTATTGGCTTATAAATCTGATTATCAACCTAACCAAACGGTTTTTCTTTGAAATTTTTTAAATGTTGAGATTCATTTGGCTATACTTCATTATGATTTATATGTGGTACTAATGCAGTGCCACACAAATTGTAGCACTCATAGATTTTAAAGGTTTTCCACAAATCTGGGAACTTTATTTATGTTTTAAAGGATGTGGGGAAAAAAGCCCTGAATAAATATCAGTACAGGTTTTAAAGATAAAATCAGTAATCTTGAAATAGTTTCCTGTTATAATCTGTTACAAATATCTTTTAAGAAGAAATATAAAAATTTTTAAAATCTTTATGTAAATTTTGTATATATATCTATATTTGGTATTGGATAATGCATTAAAAGGTGCTGTGCTTCGTAGCAGCTGTATGAGAAAGGCATTAGAAACACAGTCCATACTATAATTTTCAGTGGGTTGCTTTAATGTAACTGAAGAAATAATGTCCAGTAGAAAAATGCAAGTAAAAAGGAAGCAAGGTACAGCTCATGCACCAGCATTCAAAAAATGCACATCACATGTTAAAGAAGTTCTGGAACACAAGTTGAAACATACTGAGTGAAATGGAAGGTGTAAGGAAATATTGTTAGGTAGATTTCCATACTTTTCAGGATTTGACTCCGTTTACAATTGTGACAGAAGTTATAAAGTGCAATTAAGTTTCTTGGTGTAGCTTCACAGAATTTGTTCTGATTGCTACTAAGGCTGTTTGGAAATAAAACACAAGTTAGCAGTTCTCTTGTGAAATAGAAAAGGAAACAAACGTCATTGTTTTTCATCAAAATCACTTCTAGATTTTGAGTCAAATGTCATTTATAACAACAGTCTAATTCAAATATGGACTATTAAAGATGTCTGTCCATATAATCTTTTATGTTTTATTTCAGTTGCACTGTGTTGAATGGGAAAATAAATTTTCTATCTACAAACACATATTATCTAATTAATGGAAAACAATTATGTCATGATTATAATACACAGATTAACCCCCATATAATTGGTTGCTCCCATAGCATACTTGCTTCTTTTGTTGAATATCATGTGTCTGAAAATTTATTGCATCCTGAAGCAGAAGCCCCCCAGTTAAAATGTTATAAGCATTATGTTATTAATCCTTTCTTGAAACAACAGCAGAACATTGAGAATTTATTAGCACAACGGAAAAATCTAGAGTGTTGCAAGGCATTTTAAACATATTTTAAAATATGGTATTGAAAGACAGTGTTTGCATTTGAGAATCAGCATGTTCATTACTATCTTTTATGTGTTAAGCATTGAATGTATTTGCTTTGGGGGTGGCCCAGCTTTTAAGGATTCTCCATGCTGGACCTAAAGGAAAGGGCATTTTCTCTCTTTATGGGTGCAATTTAAAAATACCTAATGAAAAAGTCAAATAAGAATGTTCACTTCTCCCCTCTCATTAGAATCTATTGTAAAATTACAAAACTAAATAAATGAGGAAAATGCAGTAATCCATACCTTTTATGTCTAGATATTTTATGAGCTTCTAAATGGGTGATGATGTTACAGATTGTGGTTTTTTTTTTTAAATCCAGGCAATTTTCTTATAGTGTCTATTGCCAGTACATATGAGTACATTTCAATACATATATATAGTCTAAACAAATGCATAATTCTCTATTGGACAAGATGAGGAAAAAAAACCCCAAAACCCCAAACCAAACAAAAAAATCCCTTCCACAACACTCCTTCAGTGTTTGAATAGCATCTTTTTCTTGCAAAGTAAGATACTTTATTTCTCCTCTTCTTCAGCTGGTAAAAGTCCTAACTTGCAGGGAATGAATGCAATAAAAATGCACTATTTGCTAGGCACAAACCTGTGATGTTAGACCTAGAACTATAACCTCTGCTTGTTTTTCCTTACTCCTTAGACATTCAAAAAAATCTGTACTGTTGCTTGCAATATAGTGATTTTGTGTATTAATAGCTCTTTTGGTTTGCAAATAACATCTCTTTGTGTCACTTTGTGGTTCCAGAAGGGTCACTGGTTTTTTACACTTTAGGAAGATTGCTGCTGTTATCTGTAAATCCATTGCTTGGACAAGAATGGGATTACATGATATGATTTAAAACAGTATCAGCTGTACTTCATTCTTCCACAAGGAAATGACCCTTTATCATATACAGCTTAAATAAATAAATAAAGCTTCTATGACATATAGTGGCAGAGCATTTGCCGTTGTTACCTCAGAAGTATCTGAATAAAATGTCTTATTAAGAAAGGTATAAGGGGAATGAAAAGAATAATAAATCAAATTAGTTCGCATCTCGAGTTTGGAGCACCATATATAATGCAAGTGGTTATCTGTGTAGTAAAATGGCTTTTATGAGAAATCTAAATGTTGGCATTTAGAGGGGTGCATTTTGTTAACTTGTAAATTGGCTTTGAAAGTTCACAGAATTACAGAATATGCTGAGTTGGAAGGGACTCACAAGTACCATCAATTCCAACTCCTGGCTCTGGCACAGGGATAGCCCCAAAAATCCCACCATGTGCCTGAGAGCATTGTCCAAATACTTGAACCCTGTCAGGCTTGGTGCCATGACTGCTTCCCTGGGGAGCTTGTTCCAGTGCCCAACCATTTGTCAATGATCTTAGAGGTCTTCTCCAACACAAATGATTCTATGATTGTATGATTCTCCTTGTAAAGTTTTAAAATACAGCAGTGGGGAAATCACTTTTGCCTCTCTGCAGCAAGGTCAAACATGTGAACGTATGGGGCCTAAAAGAAAAGGGAGCAAATACTGGATTATCTTTTGTAATTAAATACCTCAAACCCGAAAGGTATCTCATTTGTCTCATAATACTGGTTTAATATGGAGTTAGAGTATTATTAAGCAGCATATCCTGAAGTACTCAGCTACTTATATGTGTTCACCTAAAAGACTTGAATGCAGAAATTGCTCATAAACTGGACTCTAAGAGATGATGATGTACATAATTTTGATAGAAATGTAGCATATTTGTTGTTATCCTGTGTGAGAATATTGCTTATTTCTAGGCAAAATTCTTTCTTCCATATAAATTCCATTGAGAAAGTAAAACTTATACCTTGGAACAGGTAACTCCTATCAAGTAAGGAATCGATTTTCTAGTGTTGAAAATGCCCTGGCCTTCCATTTCATTATGCTTTACTGCTGATCTGCCCACCCAAGATCCTCATGTGAATTTCATCAAAATAATTTTGAAAAATTTATTTCCATAATACCCTATGGGGTATAATTGCTTGCAAATAGGAAGTAGAAGATCAAGGTTCTGTTTGAATGACTCCAGGTCAAATTACGATATGTGACACATCAAGGAATTTAAATCATGCATCTCAAAGACCTCTTTTCTCCCACTTCCAAAGTTTTTATGTATTTTACTTTTGGTGTCCGGTGATATAGATTCATATACATATGTGTATGTGTCTCATTATTGTGGGGATTAAATGTATCAGTCTTTGTAGAGAAAACATGCAGAAAACAGCAGCATGTGATATTGCAGCAATAGACATGTTAACTTGATTTTTGTGTCTTTTATGGTTTTTGTAGGGAGCCAGATAATATCAAGAAAAGTCCCACTTATGGTGATCTAGAAGGCAGCAGAATTTTCAAGTTTTTTCAGCAGACCTCCTTCTCTCAGTAAGATCTTAGAACAGAACAGCTACTGCTTAATTTGTCTTAATTTAGCTTTTCACCTATTAGAATTTTCACATATTAGAATATTTCCTTTATTTTATTAAGTATGAGAGAAGATATATCTAAATTGTGTATTTCTAGCTGGTGTAAAGGATCAGGTTAACAAATATATTGGATATTAATGAAATGAGGTCTGCGCAATGCTTGAACCTGTATCAGTTGTATGTGCAGTCTAGGTTTCTCCAGCCTGTGTTTCTCATGCTAATTATTCCCGCTTAGGGTTTTGCTCAAATTTAGATATGTGAGCTAGTATAAAAGCATTCTGTCATGCTGAGAAGGAACAGTGGTAGGAACTTGCATCTTTCCATTTTAATTTCTGGGTGAAATCGCCCTTGCTTGATAACAATGCACTCTTTTCCCATTTGTGCTGCTTAGTAGGGAAGGGCTGGATGTACACATGACACGGGGCAGTGCTTTAAAATTTGAAGCAGTTTTGGAATAGGATGTCTGCACTAGTTTGCTGTAGTGAAGGGTATCTCTTAGAAATTTCGTGTAGAGATTTCCTCCCTCACCATCCCCTTAAAGAGCTGGAGGCAAGAGTGCCTGACTAGTATTAGATATTGACTCATCCCTGGCCTGGGACAGGAAACAATGAGAACATGGTAGCATGGAGGAAAAGCTAGTTGCTTTTGTCAGTAGCTCTTACAAACTTCAGCTGTTTCTACCTGATATCCAGTAATGATAGAAACACCTTAGTAACATCATTTGTAGGTCTGTTTGAAATATTAGTAGAGGGGATCAAAGCCCTGGGAATTTGCTCAACCAAAAATGACTGTAGCTGCATAAATAACAGATACTAACTTCCTTTTCTTTATTGAACAAGTCATGTCCTGAAGGCTTCTGTAACTCACTGTGAACCAATATTCTGCTTAGATACTGTTTTTATGTAATATAATTTTATGTATCTTAAACCTTGTCAAAAAGGTCATGCAATCCATTACTATTTCTGTTCCAGGTGTTTGGGTTTTTTTGACATAAAAGTGATTTTTATTTTCTTTAGACCCCTTTGTAACAAAACTGAATTTGTTATGTTAGATTCTTCTTGCTCATCTAGTTTCTCTTATTCTTAATACAGCCAAATGTTTTCTTGACATTCTCTCCCCCTTCCCCCTGTAGGTGGGGGGTGCTTTATTCTACTGAATTTGGTGTTTCCTTCAAGCAAGTAAGGACCCCTAAAGATACAAGGGCACTGAAAAATATAAAACTGGTCAAGATAAATGGCAAAAAACACCATGCATAAATAAAGTGCCCCCTTCTCTCTTTCTCCTTCCCCCCCACCTCCCAAAATGAACGATGATTGTGCGGTTGAAGACCTGGCTGAATAAGTATGTCAGGTACTGATTGGAAGAATGATAAATGGAGTGACCTAACAAAGGATTGACTTCTCCAAAAGACAGGCCTTTTTTAATGGATGGAAAGGGAGGAAGCCTCATTTAGAAGGGAAAGGCTGTTGGCAGTGCAGATATGACAAAGGGGAAGTCGACAACCATTGATTTACGTTCGGGAATGACAGTTGAAAAATTCAACAATAATCATGACAAATGAGAAGCGATGCAGTCAGAGGAAAAAATGCCAATACGTTAAGCCTGAGAAGAAATGCCAAGGTCACAAGCAAAGGTTCCCAAACTTCTGCATTTGACAGCCTTAATGGAAATATTGGAAAAGATTGGGTGTACAGGTTAAAAAGTATGGTTTGGAAACAGGAATTGTAGGCTATTCTAATTAGTGTTTGTTCTTTTCAAGGTGGTCGTGTGTTGCCTATAGTAGTGTTGAATCAAACTGATCATTAACAGACTGTTCTCCTGCAGAGTGCAATTCTTTTTTCTTGAGGAACTGCTGAAATAAATTAATAGCAACAGGCAAACAATCTTGTTCCTTTTAAAATATCACTTTGCTGCTCAGTGAATAAAGCAAATCGCTTGGTTTCTTTACCCCAGTCTTATGCATAGTATGAAACTTATTTTAAAAAAATCATTGAAGTATGATAGTAAATAAAATTATAAAATACTTAGATGGAGTGTTAGGCCAGATCTGAATAAATAAGTCTGGCATCTGAGAAGTCTGTGCTAAATGTAAATCTAAACAGAATAGCAAAGTCTTGTCGTGATGAGGTTTTAAAATAAACAGTGCCCTGCTTATTTTTGTTTTTCAGTTTATTGAAACAGTGGAATGAGCAGACCATGTGTATAAAACAGTTTCCTTCTAGTGCATTAGGCTTAATTATGTTATTAAGTAATTTACAAAATTGCAATATGCAGATAGTCACTGGTGTAATGAAATGAGCAGCTCTCTGTTTACTTGAAAACCTGAGAACACAGTACTGGTGAGAGAAACATGCCTACGCAGCGCATCTTATGGAAATGAGTAGGAAGGCAGTGAATATCAAAACCTATTTTATTTGTGTAGTATTAAGTGACACAAATTGCTTTCAGGTGTATTTTTGCAATACCCTAAGATATTAATTAAAAAAAAAACCCAACATAATTTCCCCCCCAAAAAACTGCCTTCAGATGGGGCTAGAAAGAATAGTTTCTTAATCAGAAGGAATGATCAGTTTTATAATATTTAATGATTGTAGTACATCTCTCAAATTAAACTAATTTTTAATTCCTGACTTGTAAAGGGTTAAGCCCTCATGCACAAGTACTAATTTAGTATGCAGTGGTCATTTTAACCTTAAATGTACTGCAGACAATTATACATTTAAAAACAAATGCAATCTGCACAAATAATACCTGAGCTCAAGGGTAGGAAAAAAGACAAACAAAAAAACCTCACCCAAAAACAAACCCAGAAAGGCTGTAAATTGCTAGGACCTGTTATTTGAGGTAAACCTGAATCTGTAATGGGATTTTACTAGTCCACTTATACCTGGGGCTGCAAAGTGGAATATAAGGAAACTAGCCTCTTTAGATTAAACATTTTCTAATCAGCTTTATCACTCATATCTGAATTTATCTTATTTGAGGAAAATGCCAATATATTAGCAAGCATATATGATACACAAGGTGACCCTACCAACTTAATGACATAATACATTATCCTTAATGAAGTCAATATCTTGTCTTTTAGCTGTCTGTCTATTGGGGCGATTAATTGCAGTGTCATTAAAGTTAGCTCTCTTTTCATTTGAGCTTGACAAGTCGCATAAAACTAATGTTCTTAGTTATCAGCCACTGGAATAGGATGGAGGATGGAGGAAATTGTAGGACAAATAAGGGGGTACTGCAACAGCTAACTTGAAGGAATTTTTCCAGTGACTGTTTTCCAAGCCTTCTATTGCCGACTATGCACTAATAGTTGAAACATTTGGAACAGAATTATCCAGATTGGGGGTTTCCTTTTGTGTATTGAGCTTGAAGTAGAACATAATGAACAGCAAACTATCAGAGGCCACTGTGTTATTAAGACATCAGGACTGAAAAATTTGCAGAAATAGCCCCATGAGTAAAGTTAAATGAGATTATATATCCTAAGTTAATGCAATAAACAATATAAAAATATGTATTTTTCTCTTACCGTAGAGTTTCTCATTTATCAGAGCGTGAAATAAACATAAAGCAATTTAGGAAATGAGCTTATATGAAATAATGGCTTTGCATCTCTGATAAAACAAGTTTCAGACACTAGTGATGATAGCAATGAAGCTCTGGTGCCCAGTGCTAATTGTAGTGCAAAAGCATCACTCCCTGCCTTCCCCCTACCTCTGAAACTACAAGACAGGATGGCTGTAATTTACAGTGTGTTATCTTTGTCTATAGCGGCAAGATGATATGAAGTAAATCAAGGTACGAGTAATGAAAGACTGAAAATTTATTCCTTGGAGCACACTTTAAAGTGTAGTATCTGTTATAGTGGCACTGCCTGAAGACCCTGAAATGAGACTTGGATGAAGGGCAATAAAGAAGCATAGAGGCTCATGTTAATGTTGTTTGTCTGAGGTTAGTAATTGGGTTCCACTGATGAGTTGTGTGAAGACAAAGTGAGAATCCTAGCAAGTATTGTAAATCTTACATTGTTGGAACAAGAAGCAATCCTAACAAATATTGATCCTTCCTGTGCCCAGAGGCGAGGAAGAAAGCAGCATGCTGCTGAGCCAGTGTTGTTTCAATAGCACCAATTACCTTAGTGAGGCTAGTGCTCTGCATGAAATCCCACCAGGCTCACAAATTGTGAATTATCAATGATTAGGCTTTTTAGATATATCCCCTAAAATCATGCCAGGTTAGCTTTCTGTATCAATTCTCCTTTCAGGCCCCAAAATGTATCTCTTAAAAGCTTTTATTTTCAGCTTTTAAAATGCTGTGGATATATTTCAAGTACATCGTGTGCACTTAATCCTTTCCCTCCCATAAAACCCCTTCTCTCCCCCCAAAAAAGAAAAGGGAATAATCCTGATCTCATGACACCTGAAAATATTCTTGGCAATCTTAACTTGTATTTTCTTGTTTTAATTTACATTAAGTACTAGAAAAAAACATACATTGTGATAGTTTTAAAGGCTTATTAAAATAAAGTCTCACATTCTGTATCTGAAACTCTGGTTTGTTTTTGACTCTAGATTCATATTTCTTCTAGAGAAAACTCTCAATCATTATTAAATAATTTACAAAATTACAAGGTGCTGAAAAATTGATGTTCAGCTCAAAATTCATATGTAGTTAAATGCCTGTGCTTCCATGCTTGCTTTTTGTCTTATCTCATTTGAGGTTATTTGTCCATATAAAGTGAGGCTGTCAAAATTCTGTATGAAGGAAAGTCTTCTCTTAGAGTGTGAGGGACAGGGTGTTCCAAGCCGGCACTGTGACAAGTCCCTGTGCTGATGAGATGCAGGCATGTGTGTGCTGGGGGCAGAGAACGGGAGACAGAGGTCAGTGGGATGTACAGGACAAGATTGTCCTGTGACCTTCTAGTCCTGTGCTCTGTCCACTGGAGCACTCTCCTGTCTTCTAAGGTGCCTGTGGTTATTGATGATTTTAAGGCCAGTAGGAGCTTTATTGTAAATTCACAGAATCTCTGCTGTGCTGTGTGAAAAAGGGAGGCCTAGTAAGGCAGAAGTGTAATGCATCAATGTATATAATTGCTGCTGCTTTGTTGCTTGATGGTTGGCATTGTTAGCCTACTACCTCTGCCTGTCTTTCGGGGAATACCTCCAGTGTGATGGACCTTCTGGCAGGAGCTCTCTTCAGTAAAGGCCTGTCTTTTATTCAGAGGAGGGGACTTCTTCCAGTCCTATCAATTTTATCATTTTTTTATCTTCTCCCACATTATCTCTTCTATGTCTCCTAGACCTGCTTTTGAGTTCTCCTCATGAGTCTTCTGATTTGCCAGGCCGACAGATTCTCAACTCAACCAGTTCAGAGAGTGGCAGAGCAACCACTTATCCTTAGTCCCATGTGCTGTGCTAGCTGAAAGGACATGAAGTAATCTCAGGGAAGGGTTCACAATTGGGATTTTTTTTCTTTCTTTCTTTTTGTTAGCACACATAGACTGGTTGGGGGTGGCAACCACTAAAGAGGAGCTGGAGAGACTGAAGGTGTCTCTCTGTGCTAAGGAGTGGGTGTGACCTAGGACTGAGCTGGCCGGATATGTTCGTTCTTAGCATCTGACATCTGGTTTTGAAATGTCCTGTACGTGTTTGTACGTGGCCTTGCTAGAAGTTTCGTGCAGGTTTGGAAGATGCTGTTGAAGGGTTTGTGGTTTTGAAGCATTTTCCTGCAGAAGATGAGAACCAGCACCCACTGTTTCATTGCATGATTCTTTCTGAACTGATCAGAAACCAACAGCAGTTCCAGTGATGTAAAGTAGTTTTTTTGATAGGTTTAAGGATCTGTATAAATAGTATCATAGCTGCACAAATAGCATTATGAGAAATTCCTGTCTTTATTGTATAATAATCGTAACATAAAAATGCTGAGCTTTATTGCTGAAATGGAGCTGTGAAGTTGGTGGCCTGTATATGTGACACTTAATACTATTTTGTGTTTATTAGTATGGTACACATAGAGCTGAACCCTCTCTGTGTTGAAACATTTTAATTGTGAGTGCTGAAAGCACCAGTCTATATTCAATAAAACCACACAGAATTTTATTGAAACCATGCTTTTTCCTGGGGTTCATACACCTGCAGGAATTCTGCACCACTTATAATATTATTAAATATAGTTTAATACAATATTAACCAAACGGGGTCTTTGGGAAGAGAAGGTGACTACAGTAATGGTCAATTTTCAGTCTGAGAGTTTCTCCTACTCATGTTGCAAGAGATTCTTAATGAGGAAGGAAACCATGCAAGTAAGTGTATCAACAAAATTGGGTTGGTTTCTTTCTTTTACTGTTCAATTGTTTTTGTCTACTATTCTTGAATAATGTAGTTTTCCAAAAAGGAAATGCTGTATTTTTTTAGTATTTTGTGGGTTCAATATATTGAATTGAACTACGGGTGATTGACCCTCAAATTACAAGCTAACTGATAGTGAGCTATCACATCAAAGCTGCAGGTTAAGGGAAGCTGCTTTTTTACAGGAGATAGACAGCCTTTTCTATTTAAGAAGCAATGTTTTTCTTCATGCATGCTAGTCTTTAAACTGTATAGCTTTGATCCATCATTCTCCCTGTGACTATAAAATACTTTTAATTGCTTATGTTTATACATACAAAACCTGTGATCCTCCTAGCCCTACATGCCAGCAGCAGTTCCCTTAGTAACTTCAATTTTGTATCAAATTCTAAAGAACACAAACAATTGTGATGGCACACAGTAACTTTTTTTTTTCTCCTCAATTAGCTCTTAAATTTTCAGGATGGGATAAATGTTTTATCATCTTCCTTTAATCTGAGACTGGTGAACTATCCTCTTGATTTAGAACTTTCCACGTTCACTTGCCCTGGTTATTGTCCCACTCTTGTTCAGGAGTTTTAGTGGCTGTTTAAACTCTTTTATTAGCATAGATTATGGTTATTTCCCATGTTTAGTTTACTACAGTAAGTGTGAAATATTATTTCCTTGCCCTACATTTGACTTAGTTCCTTTTAGGACTTTCAAATTATTTAAGGCATTCTGATAATCTCTGAAAATCCAGATGACTCTGGAAATCTCAGCCTGGCACTGTAGAACACCATTTCTTCAGTTTACACTGCCACCACAGGACACAGTCAGTAGCTGGTGCATTCTTTCCGGTGTTTACACTGAGATATTTAGACACCTAGACTTTGTTTCTCCTTGAAATTTTATGCTGTTTCTGAATCTGGTTCTGTGATCTGATTCCTAAACTCTGTAAACTTTAAAACTAAGATTTACCTGTTTTAATTACCGTGTTAATCATTTTACCATGTGAGATTTCTCTTGAAAGCGGAAGTTTATTCCGGGTTCCTGTAAGTAATTATATCACTACACTGTAAAGATTCTTCTGGACTAATAGTTGTATATATTTGAATTCTGCAGATTTGTGGTTTTTTCCTTAATACAAGTTAAGGGTTGCTCTTCTTCCCCATATGCATGTATGCAAAATCTGCATCTGTTGGCCACAAACATTTTCAACTGCAAATTAAGAATGCGTACTACAAAACCCATGTTTATTTACAGATAGAATGATGTTTTTATATTTTTATGACACAGATAGGTAGTGAGTATTCATTTTTGCCACCTAGCTCCAGATACCCATCATAAGAATGTAGCTGTAAATCATACACTGATCTCTTTTCCTAAGCTTCAGCAAGAAACTAGGGACCACTAAAAACATGCTCCCTTTCATTAAAGAGGAAATTATTACCATATATTTTTGTAATAACCAGTAACATTTCAAATTACTCACATTTATAGCTTGTAATCAAGTTTATGTTTAACCTCTAATCCCCATGAAGTAGGTAATGACTGGTTTGTTAGTTAACCACTCATGGGAAGTTAAGGGCAGTTAACAATCTACCAAACCAGTCATTAACTACAGTAGTGACTCATTTCTCAGGTGTTATTGGTGTTATAAACTTCCTTCAATGGTTTGTAACAGAAATATTAATTTGTAAAGGAAAAAAGCATATTTCAATTACTATGCTGTGACTGGCTGGAATATTTGGTAGTTTAATTTTATTTCCTTTCTCTTCTTGCCCCCACCCCCATCTGTGCACTAATCAATATGCAGAAGAGGGCAGAGATACTGCCAGTAGTCTTAGACTGAATGTAGGGTCCTTGTAGAACAAGCTCAGTGGCAAGTGCGTTAATAGGATTAGTATAGACAAATATGGACAGCCAGGATTTCAAACACTCTTGGATGAGATTTCCTGCTGGTAGGTAAATACGTCCTCAGTAGCTCTCAGAGCCTGTAGCAACAGTGTCATGGCACTGGTGTATTGTGATATAAATGAAAATGATTCAGCATGACATGTGTTTTAATTATGTGTTTCATTTCAATACTTTTTGTTCCATATTATAAAGCATCCTAATTAAAATGTAGTGTTTCACGAGCATCACTTTGACGTAGAATGAATGAGTAGACTGTTTAGGTATCACACTGAGGTTAAAAGTAGAGTCAAGCTAAGAATTTTCATCACTTACCCAGGTTAGCTCTTTCTTTGGTTTAAATGCTTTAATAATGAATTAGCTAGCTACTAAATACCTAATTTCTCCAGATGAATAGCTGCTAACTTTTCTGTTTCTAAAATTGTGCAGCGGTATGGGTTCATCCATCCAGCATATGGGTTAATCAGAGTTAGTTTATACTAATAATTAAAAACTTTCAGCAAATGCCTGGTACCTAATCTCACGTTTGCTGTATGCTCTAATTAATCTGAAACCCATATGAAACTTAATTAAGAGGATCCTTTTTTGGATCCCAGACTTTAGAGGGTGTTTGATATTTTCTGTATCCTATGAGCTCCAAATTTACAGAAAAGTAGACTCTTGGAGTTTTGGTAGCTTTCATGCTGCTCTATCCATATTTTGTGAGCTCTATTTATCTTAGAATAAACAGTACTTTTTTCGTCTTTATGTGAGAGAGATCAAAAAGGAAAGGAACAAAAAACAGTGAATGTCTTTCTTCAGGATATAAACTTTGGTTTCAATACAGAAACACTTGAATTATATTTAAGTTCTTTTAGGATTTCCATTGAATCCCAGTCTTCCTAAAATTGGGAAAAAAAGTTGGGGAAGTTGGGAAAATTCCCAACTTTGTCGTCTTATATTTAAGGTAGAACGTATCAGCATGAAGCAGTTAAAGTTCTGTCTTGCTTGTCTTTTTATTGTACTGTTTTTCACTTAAACTGTTCTCTCTCTTCTTCCTCTCTATATAGAATCTGCCAATTTGGCAGAATACTTGAAAATTTAAAATAAAAGGTAGGAAACTGAAAATACTCTTTTAAACTAAACTTCTGCTTTTAACGTATTCTCTTCTGTTTGTGAATTATCAACACTTGTGGTAAATACAATCTAGAATGTGAAATTGAAATAGCAAATTTCACAGTGTGTTCTGTGGTTTGGTTTTTTTGGGTTTTTTTTGTAGTTTAAGTTATTTTAGGGAAACATTTGCTTTACTGGAAAGCAGCCTTACTGAGCCAAAACGTCCAGTCTTATGAAATGTAGGATGTGTGAGTGTTTCCAAACCAGGATGTATATGTATGGCAACCCCTGTTGGAGTCAGTGCCTCTGGGAACAATGTCCATGCAGTCCCTACAGTTCCTCAAGCTGCTGGAAGCTCCTCAGATGCTTGCAATTGATACCTGCTGCAGCTGTATGCTCCATGGGGAGTGGACATCACCCCAAAAGGTACTGGTCTGAATCTGCCCGTTTCACGTAGGTCATTGAACAGCTGTCAGGCAGTGACAGCTTGAGGTCACAATCAGCCTGGCCCATGTTTGAACCAGTGACCGAGAGGTGAAAGGCATTTTCCGGCACTATCAATCCCCTCAGACATCCAGTCCCCCTCACAGCTTTCCACTGGAATTTCCCCTGGATAATTGTGTTTGTGATTACCTTTAATGTGACAGCAGATCTTGTATAAAAAATATCTCAATGACCCTTCAATGAAAGTTCTTTGATTTGTATTTAGCAATATATAGCACCACTTTACAAAGCATCACATTTTTTATACCTTGGGTATTACACAGGTTAAAGATAGCCATACTCCAATTGTAGCTTAGCAGTTACAGGCTGATCTACTGTACTGTATGTCCCTTTGGGGAAAAGAATGTGAGTTCCAGCCACAGATTATCAGGAAATTCCAGCCAAACTGCAATTGCCTTGTGATAATGCAGTACTTTGTTACTGAGCAGGTTAAGAACTGGTATTCCCATTATGTAGCATATCATGAAATGAATGTTATTGTTAAGCATAAGGACAGGACGCATTAGAGGTATCTTTTATTACACAGTCATCATTATAAAAGAACAGCCAGTGCTAAAGTGTTATCCGAGTGATAGGTAGAGGTACATTGTTCTTGTGCTACTGTCTCTGATTAAGGCTAGGATAATGCACGGTTCCTGCCTTTTATGTCCATCAGGAAACAAGACAGACCAAGGTAAAATAGATGAACGTATGTTGGCAAAAGATTAAAAAGACCAGTAGTAAAGTCCATTAATAATTCTCATATTTAGGATTTGCTTGGTACTGTACTTACAGAATCTACAACATTTAATCTCTTTTCAAAAAGACCAGCTGAGAGAACCTTTTTTCCTCCTCTGAGTGATAGGCCTAGATTTTCAGAGGCAGCACATTTGTCTGTCAGAGCTCTTGGCTGGTGTCGTGATTTAGTTTCCGTCAAATGATGCTGGTGTCCGGTTGATGATATAGCCTTGCTGGATATGGGGAAATTTGTTACCTTTAGCTTTGACAGGAAGATAATTGCTGATGGTTAACAGAACTGTGCAGAATCCATTGGTTTTGCAGCAACACAAGCAATGGAATCTGCCTCAAGAAGTCTGTCTTTTCACATAAACTTCTGTATTCTGCTTCTTCATACACAATTTTTTTTTTCTTTCCTTGTTGCACCAAAGTGTATCTTTGTATTGGTAGCTTTGGAAGCTTATTGACCTGAGTAGAAACAACACACCTTGCAATGACCAAGACTTGATGACGTAACAGCTTGCTGCTTTTTTTTTTCCCCTTTATTTTTAAGCACAGCACTTGTGATCTTTCTTTGTTTAAAACAGTTGCTAAAGGAAGGGGAGAAGTTGACGATTGCTTGCCTTTGCTAACTGAAACCATATTCTGTGTATATAACTTACTAAATGTAAATGATGAAAATATTAAAACTGCTCTCAGAGTTGGAAGGGAATAGAAAAAAATTAAGATAAAGCAGTAAACACTTAGTTAACACAGATTTTAAAATCCACTTAAAATGCTAGAACTGAACTTAAAGGAGTTACTGTAAACTGGTCAGTGGCAATATTTTGTGATCACTTTCCTAATTTTAAAGTTTTTATGGACAAAGACTTAATTGGATTTTGCCAGAAATACTTTACTTCTTTGCAATATTTATCCACTATATCAATATGCCTTTTTATCTTGTTAGGGATAAAACATCTTTCCTGTCTCTGCATGCTTATTTTCTCAGGTCTGGACTGTGAGATACAGAATTGCCTGAAAAGCTTCTCTCACTCTTCCTCCCCTGTATGACAGTGAAAAATAAATTGGTTTTTAATAGCAGGAGAAGCAGAATCTATAAATGGAGTGACCAGCAGTATCATCTTACTCATCTTATTGGTAATGTTTTTTAATAGTCCTGGACTTCTTGAATCCTTTAAAGAAGGACGGCTTAGACTGATATTAGTAAATATCTCTATTATAGCTCTTTTTCCAAGAGGGGAATTCTGACAAAAATAGAACAATATTAGGCTCACGCAGAGAGGATTATCTGGTCTCTCACAATATAGGTAATATATGCAGTACTTTTCTTCTAAAACGACTATTGATTTTGGGGTGTTCACCTTTAAAAGGTTTATGCTGGGATTAACTGAAAACCAAACTCACCTTCATACATACTTTTCTTTACACTCACTTTTCTTCATAACAATATCCAGACATTTATCTGCATACTCCCTTCATCACTTCTCTTCAGTTTCCAACAAGTGTCCTCACATGCTTCTTTTTGTTTGTTTGTTTTGCCTCTAAGAGTAGGTTTCCCTGCACATATTTTTAAAACCATGTTCTTTGTCTCTGCTAACTTTGGGCTGTGTGCCAGTCTGTGTACTTTCCTTGGGCTGCCTACTTTGCTCTGTTCCATTCTGCAGCAGCTGTGGATACAGAGCTCAGAAAGCTCTGGTTCCCCTTGCATGTGCAAGCAAATTTCCTTCTGCATACCTTAAATTGGTGAGCCAGAAAATGTTGAGGTACTGGGAACTGCTGACACTTAGCTTTCATATCTGTATGCTGTATTCATATCTTGGGAGGAAAGAGATTTGGGATTTAAGTGCCTTTTTTTAAATGTTGTTTTTAAATTAATCATTAAATTAATTCATTTGATTAATCAATTAATCATCATAGTTTGATTCCCTATTGTGTTAAGGAAAAGGGAAATTCACAAAGTAATTTGAATTTCGTGGTCATTGAATTAATGTATATTTTTATACCAACAGTGACTTACTACAGATTTTGTGTAAACTCTTTGTATAAAAATTAGCTACCACTATGCCTTAATTTCCCAACAGAGCTATAGTACGGAGTTTGTCATTGTAGTCTAACACGCAGAAAGTGTTGTGGTACCAATGTTTGAACATACAGTGCTTTCTCCATCCCAGAGCTGTGTTTGTCAGGACTCTGTCCTAAGATTCTGACTTAGAAAATCTGTAGCTGAGCCATAGTTCTCAAAATGCACTCACATCTACCTCATACAGGACTGGTTTAGTAGTTAAGAACATGGGGGTTATGGTGTGGAGTGATGGAATAAAGAGGATTTCACTGAAAGTGCCATGTGGTAGCAGCTCAAGTTTAATGACTTTTTAAATGGCTTATGGGAAGAAAGGAAACTGTGTTGTATTCTCAACGAGATGTCACCAAGGTCTAAAATTAGAGAAGTTATTCTGAAACACCTAACCTTTCCCCTGAAAAACAAAGAATTTTTAAATTGCATGTTGTGCCTCAAAGTTTCAGTCCCCTCCCAGTGGCCCCCTCCCCCCCCGACTCTGCATCATTTTATTTTCTTTACTTGGTTTTACCACTGTATGACCTCGTGTTGTATTTTTTCTGAATGACAATGAAAGTAATTGAAAATATTGATTGGCAGTACAGTTAAGTTGTCAACACAACCATTTAATTTGTCAGGAGGACTTGTTAAATTGTCAAAAATCATATAAAAAAACTCCTTCAGTCACTGATGATATACATTAGAGATGTTCACGAATCAAATGGCCCATTTTTGAGATAAATGTTGAAGAAAAATTCTGAAATGGCTTTCTCCAGACTTTTTTTAAGGTCAGATTAAAAAAGAATACCCAGAAAATACCTGCCTGGCAAACACATTCAGTAGAGCACCTGGACACGATATTACTTATTTTCCAACAGCACTCTTACATACTTTGTATTTATGACAGTCTGGATTGAAATTTGGCATTACTTCTGCAGCAGGTGTGTTTATTTCAGCGGTTTGTTTTAATGTTCAGGAACTTTCATCTCAGGTTTTATATGTAGGCTCTACCAGAAAAGACAATGCTATTAGTGTTTTATGAACCTTATCTTTGTGTTAGGACGAATATTGCATTTTGTCAGCATGAAACTATGCAAAAATCTCCTTGCACACAATTTGAATCTGTACACTTAATCTGGGATACTGATGCAGCTTCAGGTGTGCTACAGTTCTGATGAAATGGTGCCAACTTCTCTGCAGTGTCTTGTTTTTTTCTTCTTAATACAATGGTATTTTGAACCATAAGTGAGATTTTCTAGGCTGTTTCAGGCAGTTTTTTGCACAAATCCAACCAATTTATAATGCTATTAAGAGAGAAGTGTTCCCACTGACCCAGGGCATTTTTTGCATTTCTTCCTGCAGTTTTCCTTTTCTTGTGGCTGGTGGTACTCCAGAAAGTATCAAATGCTCTCATTTTCCATTGGTTTTGTAAAGCCAGCTGGCAGAAATGAAAAATGTGTTTCTTCATTCTTCACCATTATAAATCTGTGATACTTCCAACATTAGGATTCAGGAAGGTAAAGGAAGGTTTCTAGCTTTCTGTTCTGCATGTTCACAAAATGATAGATTTTGTTGTAAAAGTATTAGAGAAATAAATTATTTTTTAAAAACGTAACTAAAAAGATTAATTATTTTCTCTTATATTTTGGTATTTGGTCCATGGTACTTAAGAGTCTTGACTTTACAGACAAAAGGTGCTAAGAAATCTGCAGATTATACTTAGGAAATACAAGGAGCCACATTTTAGGATGAAAATTTGTATAGTGTAAGACAACAATATTATCAAGACTTTCTGAAGTATTAAGTGATGTTGTGATCTCAACTGGGGAGAGTTGTAAATGAGTTTATGCTCCATATGATCTTGTGGTCCTAAATGAAAAGTACGTGGATGTTGCTGGCTTTTCTCTGTTGATCAGAATACAGTATTAAAAGTCTTAAAGATGTTTTAGATTCATTTCGCCAATCTAAACACATAATGTACTTCCATTTTTTTTTCCTCTGACAAGCCTATGCCCTTTCTTTTCTATCTGAAGGGATTTTACTTACCTGGCAAAAAAATCAAATAGTTTTAATATGTGGAGTTTTTCATCTCTCAGCTACTTTGCAGATTTGTTTTTTTTAGTATTTTGGGATATGATGCATTACATAAGTATATAAATACACATAATTCATTATTACATCTTATTTTATTTGAATAAAAAGCTTTCCCTTTTTGTATTAGTGCTGTATGCTAGTTTGTGAAAATACTAGTATTTTAAATGTGCCTATAGCATTTAGAGCTGCAATTGTTTTTTAATAAAATAGACTGTTCAAAACTGAAAACCATTTCTCTAAGCAATCGTTCTTCAACATAAAGAGCCATTAAGAAGAAAGCAGAGATCAGATGCTCTGCAGCTGGATTTAGGAAAGTGGAAGACTGATAAATAAATAAATAAACAAGCCCAAAGCACAGCTGTGGGGGTTAGGGAATAGTTAGCAATAATAGCTTGTCTTAGATCAGAGAATTTCCACCTTATCACATCATTGTGTTAAATAACATTTTCTGAAATATGATTTTGCCTTTTGAGGTTATAAAAAGTCTCCTTCTGTCTTCCCCCACTGTAGAAAACCATACCATCCTAACTGTGACAGTCCATGCCCCTCCTGCTCCCAGTAAATACATTTAAAAAAACCCTACAGTATTATAAATACAATTGTCAATATACTTTAATTTATCAAAGATCATTTAAGAAAAAGCTTGCATGTTTTATAAGCATGTTAAATTAGCCATGTGTTCATTATATTGGAGATTTTTACATTTTAATTATGATTTGTGATGTCCAAATTATAGGTCGGTATGTATGCCTTTGTTGCAGTGGCTTTCTCTCATCTATCAGTTCATTTGAGCTGTAATATTACTTTCTTCTAATAAAAATTTTAGCTCATCAAGTCAGGACAGGAAAATTGTCCATGGATTGGTCTCCTACTGAGCTCCAAGTATTAAGAGGGGGGTTGGGTGTCTTCAGAATTGTTCATTCTGCTTGCAGGTTGCAAGGAAGCTTTGTGCCACAGAGAAGCAGCTCTAACCTGAATGTTGGAGGAACCTGACCTTAATTGTTCAGGACAGGGACAATGAATCTTGATCCTTGGAACAGCCTTAGCTATTCTGGGAAATGTAGTCATCTCAAAGTATGACAGTTAGGTTATTACTGATTAGACATGTTTCAGATGAGATTTCCAGGGATCAGTGATTAACATACACCATCTACAAGTAATATTTTTTCAGGGTCATATTCTGCAGGGAGCTTGGTTAGCTCAAATCCTTAAGTCACTGCTTTCTTTTTTAAGTATTGGATGGATGTTGGTACAAAAGCCTGCAACTTCTTTTTTTTTCTTTTATTTTTCTTCTCCAAGTGGGTAGGCATACCAAATTACTTATGGAAAAGCTAATACAGCTGAAGGTATTACATAGCAGAGTGTGCTGACTAACATTCTCCTGGGAAGTGCTTTCAATAGAACACACCATAAATCCATTATTTATGAAAAGAGTTCTGTTTCTCTAGAGGTGTAATTTCTTTACCGTTGCCAAAAAAGTATGTAGCAGTCTTTATTTCTGTAAATGTCTTAGGCTGGGTAAATTCTGAGTTTGCAATGCTTTGAAGAAAAAAGGCATAAGACATTCACATGGTAGAATGAGGGGATTTTGGTAAGTGCCAAAATGCACATACCTATGGAAAACTTGGAGTGGCTTGCTGTTAGAAGATAACCCAAGGTGACACCTGGACCTTAGAGTTCATTGGCTAAAAGGAAATGTCAACATGGCAAGTGTAATGGCTGTGAATGCTTTTGGGAGTCTTGTGGAAGAAATGGATGTTTCTCTCTAGCCTTGGAATTTCCAATAAGTTTCCAAAAACTAATTGTGTAGTGCAAGATATGTATTTAGTGCTAAAAATCCTTTTTAGGATTTCCCTTCCCGCATATTTCTGGATGCAGTATGCCCTGTTGAACATTTTCAACCTGTAAAATGTGGAATATTTTCTGATAAGTGACCTTGTATGTTGCAGGTGCACAGTGCTTTGCAAAGCTTGATTCTGTTTAGGGGAAGTAAAGAAAAAGTGATCTCAGTAGTGCCTGAACTCTAAAAAATGTTGGAGATGGAGCTATATTCATTTGGCTTTTGTAGTTTCTTTCCAGTTTTTGAACAGGACAGATAAATATTGTATGCTAACCTAAGCTGCACAGGCTTTCAGTCTACTAAAACTGCAGGTCTTAGCATGATTCCTTGTTGTTCTTGTAAGCAAAAATGCTTACTTTGCTCAGAACAGCCTATTCTAGTAAAAAAAAATATATTGTAATGTATATTCTGTTCTTCTGTGTTCTCACTAGCATTTAGAGAAGAGGGAAAAGCCATGTCTTTGTCCTCTATACTATATATATATATATATATATATATACACTATATATATTTAACTGTAAGCATTTTGCATGCATAAAGTATGACTTTTTTATGTAGTACTTTGTATTTGAGGATTGTGACTAATCAATCCTTCTATCCAGCCCTGATATTTTCTACTTAGCATATAAAAATGGAGATAGAAAGGTGGATTCTTGCATAAGAATACTGGTCTAAAATTTATACTGGGGTCAATTTCTACCCCTGTGTCAGGCTGTCATGGGATCTTCGACAAGTCTTTTAGTTTCTTGTACCTTGGTTTTCAGTGTTTAAAACAGAGGTACACAGCTAAAACTTCTATTTATTTTCGGTTTTGTATAGTGTGGTGATATTTATATGTAGGTCAGGGGCTTTTTCTTAGAGTCTGGGTTTGGCCTCTTCAAATGACTGTGGCCTTAGTCCCAGAGTGTAATGCAAACCACAGACTGATGTCTATGAAAAGGTTTTTGTCTTTGAGGCACCTAGACAGTACTCACTGCAGGAAAGGAGCTGAAGAAGCTGGCAGAGTAACAAATTAGTATTTGTCTTCATGTTTATGTTTGCGGTTAAATAATGAATTAATTTTTTTTTGGTAGTTATTTTTAAATCTCATACCAACAATGTCGTAGACAAATAGCATTGTAATGTGCAGAAGACCTGGCGCTGTTAGGTTTGCTTGTTTGTGAATGACTGATCCATTGCACCATTAAAAAAAATAGTTAACTCCGTTAGGTGAAATGGCACAATAAATTTCGAACTCTTACGAAATGACTGTTTCACTCATCATTGATTGCTATTTACTTATTTATGTTCATCAGTTACTCTTTGTGTTGTCATTCTTTTATGGCTATGTCAATGTGATAAAATCATACATCTAGCTGTCTCTTCCATCCCTACTTACAAAATCTGTACTACATTTTTCATTGTGTCTCATATTTTTATATCAGCTGCTCACACAGGTGCCACTTCTTCCCTTTAGAAAAGAAGTGTGTTCCATAAAAGTATTCAGCTATAGCTTACTTACTTCTGTCATTTTCTGAAGAAGGGGCCCTAGTGTGGTTTTTGGTTTATTGTGGAGTATCTGGGGCCTATTAGCCTGCGTTAAAAAATGATAAATTAGCGATAGTGACTCACACTTGTGCTATCTACACCCAGAAGTGAGTTTAAACTACTTTCATCTCCTTTTCATATGATCTGCAACAAAATTCAGATAAAAACCATCTTCCACTCTGACTCTAACTCTGTAGTCTTTGAACCTGTGACTTGGTGACGATACAGTATTGCATTAATTCTTGCACCATTTAGTCTCCTTATCTAATGGCACAGGCTTATTCTTTGTAACTAACAACAATGAAGGGTGCCTTTAAGAAATCTCCAGTGAGCATTGAGGCATTACAGATTAGGTCAGTAGAACTGCTGCTAGGTTGAGCATGATGGATGAGTGGGAGAATGAGTTTCTGCCGCACAGTATTGTGAAATCTTTTCATTGTCACCAACGGGCCTATGAGGGGCTGATGAATGAGGGAGCAAGTGTCAGAAACGCCCTTCCTTGCCCTGGTACACTTTTAATATCTCCCAGAGCTACGAGATGAGTATTGATAAAAGTAAAGTTTAAAAATAACCATGGAGTGACAGGTGGCAATGATTTAAGGAGAAGGTGGCGATGGGGTTAGAGAGGGTTCATTTTGTAAAAGCACACAGAAGAGAGGAAGCTGAACTGTGTGGATCAGAGAAGGAGAAGTAGGCTTTTTATAAAAAGTTAATGTGATGAGGATGACGAGTTCCTTGATGGATGAGTTACTTCCATCTGGTTGCAGTATATGTAATAAATAGCTGTGCTCATCTTTGACCTCTCCCCACTTACCAGGCACATCTTTGTCTTTTGGGATATCCAGCAGGGAACTGTCCATTACAGTCAGGAGGAAGGGGCAACAGGGGAGGGAGAGTGACCAACATACAGAGCTTGGGAGGTTATAGGGTTGAACATACAGCAGGTGGAAGTGATGTCAAAATTTTGTAAGGTGAGCAAGAGAGAAATAGTTCCATTACTTCCTGTATAGTGTCATCTTAGAACTGAAAGTGTCTTTTGAAATGGTTTCCTGCATAAAAATATTGCGCAGTCTGATTTTTCTTTTTCTAGATTTGTAGAATAAGATATTTTATGCCTTGGTATCTTTTTTTCCCCCACATTCTTCTTTTTGTGTCTTGTCTAGGGAAAACTTGACCAAAAAAATGGAGTTCCTTAATGTAAACTCTTAAGGGGAGAGGAGTAAGAGTTTTGGCTTATTGATAGAACATGTCTCTACCTTTGGAAATTTTTATCAAAGCAGATATACAGGAAAGAGCCAAAGATTGCTTTTGCTTGTCATGAAGAATTTAGTTCTGGAAAGAAATAGTTCATTATACCTTCAAGAAATGTGCTCAGAAACCAAAATGTGATGTTAGATGTTGCAGTGTTGTCAGAGCCTTCAAAAGTAATATGAATTTCTATTTCTCTATTGATTTAACTAGAAATGGTATGTCAATAGAAACACTGAGTGAAGAACCTGCATGAATCATGTGAGTGTAAGGAAGTCAAGGTTTTGCACTACAAAAATTAAAACTAATTTTCCTGCCTGTACATTGAAATGCCTTTTTTATTTGTTGTTTTCGGTTTTTGTACTCCTCAGAGACCAAGATTTCTTCTTCCCCTGTATTTCATACAGAGTGGATCTCATAGTTCTGGAGAAATTATATAAAAAGATTTCAGATGACTTAGCATTTGTTTTAACACACGGTTTTTATGAAACTTATGGCTGAAGATATTTGTGAGCTCATTTGGTTTTTTTTTTCATATTGATACTCAAAGAATTATTTGTCACCTAATGCTAATATGAATTTGGTAGCACACGTTGTAATGGTACTCATGAAGCCACTATGATGGCTGCTCTGAAGGGATGTAAAGTGCAGGCATATCTGCTTGCTCAGTGATGGGTCCATTAAATCATCCAATACATTCCAAAAATCCTTTTGAAAGGCTGTGTTAATTCCAGGCAAGAGGTTATATTTTGAATTTCGTTTCAGTTTAATGTTTGAAGAGTTCATAGAAAAATAATTGCTAAAATTCATTTTCAAGTTATGTGATAGAAACTATTACCCTTAAAAATGTACCCTCTTGCATGAGTGTGTATATGAAATGGCATTAAAATTCGTAGTGGTGGTTATGAGCTGTAGTCTTGGGAGTCCCAGTTGTACTTCATGACAGTAGGCTGGGTTTCAGTGGTTGAGAAACCAATCTAATCAATTAAAATCAGTTTTCTCCTGAATTACCTGCCTCCAGTGTTTACGTAGCAGATTTCTTCTCTGAAAATAGTTTCTGTTGCCTTTGAAGTTGGTATAAGAATGAAGCTCTTTGACGTTTCCTGGTTGAATAACGATTTTTTTTTCCTAATCTCTTACAATTGCCATACTGTCTTCTGTCTTAATAGTCTCCTAGTCTATTGTGTTTCTTTGCACTTTGTGAGATGTCTTCCTTGCCTAGCAACTGTTCTTCAAAGGAATAGTGGTAATTACTTCAATAGTTTTAGTTAAGTAGCAGTACTAACCATGCATACCGTAGTAGTAAAAAATTATAGTATTACTTAATTATCTGAGTGTATCTAAGAACACCATCCTCCTGTGGAGGTGATGTGGTGGGAGTGTGTGTAGATATTTTCTTGCTGTAGTCACCTCAGAGAGGTGAGTGTTCAGTGTCCTCTTGGTATCTCTGTAAGTCAGAGTTTCTCTGGGTTCTCTTTGTGGTTGGTGGGCACCAACAGGCTCCTTGAGTTCAGAGCAGAAGCCTGATGTCCATCCCTTGATTCTCCCACTGCATCCATGGCAGGGTCTATTACCTTTAAGCACATAGAAAGGTTGAGGGAATTACTCAGATACTCTGTGAGGAAGGAGTTCCAAGCGCCCTTCTAGCACCAGTTGCTTGGGCTCTGCTGTGCAGGTGTGTGTTGGGAGGGCAGAGGAGAGCAGGAGATAATGTCTGCAGTGCCAGCGTCCCCTCCGCTTCACCTGCCCAGCTGGAAGGGTGTGCATGGGTATGCGTTTGCTTCATAACCTCGCTGTCAGTGTGGAGAATGTGGGAGGTTCTTGATCAGCATCTGGCTGCATTCTTGCCACACTGATTGTTGATCTGAGCAGACACAAGCTCACATCTAAGCTTAGAGAAAAATTAAGATTTTAATAAGTGGAGATCACCATTTCTGTGAGTAGATCTGTGATGTACATCTTGTGTTTCCCTTCTGCCATGAAGCAATTCTTGTTCACCAGTCTTTTAAGAGACGATTTAGAGAGGCAGCCTAGTAATTTTTGTGGGTTTATTATCTCCAAAATATTTTGCATGAGCAGGGCTCTAATTCTGTGTGAACAGACACACATTTTGAACATTCAGCAACTAAATTCAAATTAAATCCAACTGTTGTGACTGTATCCTTTTTAATTAAATTTGTTTGCACAGCAAATATGCTAATGAATTTAATAGCTACTGGTTTGCTTTCATCATTTAAGTCTTTGGTATATTGCATGTAATTTCCTAGTAATGTAGGTCTGCGTAATGATTAGCACTGATATTTACCCCATTTTATTAATGTTAGTTTTACGACAGTGCTGGAGATAATTAGCATTGCATTTTTATTTTTCTGCAATTCTGCATAGTTGAATTGAATTCTAATGTCTCTCTCTCTGATTGGTAATGTGGTTGGGACTTGGAAGGGAAGAAATAAATGGTGGAAAAAATACCGATTAAGTAATAACTTCAGCTCTAACCTAAGACTGCTAATTTAATAGGGACAAATATTAATAGCATCTAGATTCTTGTTTATCTACCTAATATGAATTGAAAAACCAATTCCTACATTTTCAGTAGCCACAGTAAAATGCTTCATTTTATACCTGCCAAACTGCTTAAAGATATGTTTGTCTTATTATGAAGAGTAAGTGTAGTAAATAAGGATCTGAATGGTTCCTTTATACAGAATTGTATTTCTTTGGCCATACTATTAAATTGAAATATTTAATAAAAATCAAACTGCTTTTCATCAAGCTAATTAACTCAATTTGGTATGCAAACTAATTTCCTTCTGGCTGTGCCATCATTCACATTTCATTTTACTGAACTTTTCTTCCTTA
>VZRO01002166.1:255697-405697 GCA_013397915.1 Daphoenositta chrysoptera | reverse complement strand
CGGGTATTTATAAGTATCAACTACCTGGAACTCCCTTGTAGACCCTAGGCATCACGAGTTGAGAGGGTCTCTGAAACCTGAGGACTATGGTAGTTAAAAACAGCAGCAGCTGGATTAAGTGTTAAGTAATGGAGTCCCTGCTATCAGTGGTACTGAGCACACTGGCAAGGGAGGAGGGCATTTCTCCTCTTTAGAAAGACAATTTCAACACAGCCAAAGAGAACCTCGAGGTGTGTTTAGCCATTTAGTTGTGTGTTAGTGCAGAGGGATGTACTCCTACCATGTGGCTGTAATGACACTAACTGCTTCCTGCTAATTTCAAGAATAATGGAAAACTTCCTTTTTTATTTATTATGAGAATTACCTGTGGGTCTTTAGGCTGTGAAGGGCCACACTTAACTTGAACACCATAAGCTTGTAAGTGTACAATACAATATAACTCATCATTTCAGCATCTCTAGTCAATCTGTCTCAGAACTAGCTGATTTCAAGACGACATACACAGAGAAATGTGCACTTTAATTATGCATACAGATTGTAACTTTCAGTTAAAATCTAAAATTACATAGTTAATTATATATACATATATGTCTATATATTATATATGTGACTAAAATAAGCATAATTATCAGAACTGGTTGCTGTATGAAAGCAAACAAACAAATCTCTGCTACTACTTTTTCAGATATGTTTCAATTTTTGGTGTGGTAATTGCTATGTTCAGAAAGACTACAATGGATACTCACCTATTTTAATTTATCAGAGCTAATATCCAAGCTGTGATGCACAGCACGATATGGACATTTTGATATTCGGCCCTCATCTCTGGGTTATGACATTTGATTCCTGATAGATTCCATTTACTTCCAGTAGAGGAGGACTTCACTTTGCCAAAAGCAGTAAGAAGTTGCTTCATGTTCAGTACCAAAACAAGACAAGTTAACCTCTGACCTTTGAAAATTAGTTCTCAAAAAATGTGAAAGGTACTAATAAAGATGGATTTGATGGATAAAAATGCATAAAATATGGGGTCTGGTTCATTTATTAAATATTCATAATAACGATTAAGAGAGAGCAGTCTGGTTTTTAGTCTGTTCCTCTGCATCCACTTACCAATATATCTAACAGCAAAAGACATCTGCAAATACAAAAGAACCCAAGCATTCTTTTTAATTGTATATTACTATACAAAGTGTATACAGGAGAGAATCTGTTCAAAGACTTTTCAAAGGAGCAAGCACAATATAGAGTAGCTCATCTGAATAATGCTATGTTAGAAAAATAAATTAAAGTTTTATTCCCAGTTAGGAGCAAAGATGCTACAGATGTACCATATGACAGATAAAACCTTGTTTTATATTCCTAAAAGAAGGAATGGAGGGAAATTTGTGAAGGGTTCTTTCCACAACTGGTACTACTTGAACCGCATTTATTAAAAGTGTTTCAGTTGGCTTTGCATCAAGTAGGCCATGTTAGTCTGTTTCTCGATGAGCCAGCCATTAACATCTTTGCAATTAACACAGTCTGAAATCAGAGAATAGATGCTTGGTTTAAATGAGATCAATCTCTTTGAAGTCTACATAAATTCATTTTTAGAGTTCATTTTTAGAGTCTTGTCTGAGAGTACCTTGCAATAAACATTGTGGTAATTAATTACTTGTCTTTGAGAATAAAGATGTGGATGAACTCTTGACTAGTGTTGAACATAAACCAGCAAAAGTACCAGTTATATCTAATGTGATATTTAGACTTGTATAAAATCCTCATTGAATTTGGAAATCCAGTCGTCACATAGAAATTGTTTTGTCATTTTTTGGGAGTACAATTATTCTTCCAAATGAATCTCCCCTGCCTACATTCAAATGATAATGTCACTTAAGATGGCTCCAGTGGATGCATGACAATCAATGGATTAGATTTTGTCCCCAAACACCACGGAAGGCCTAACAGAATAGCATATTTGGGATCTGTCTTACCAACTGAAGCACACACTCCAGAATGTCAATATTAGCTACATAACAAATGTGTTTCTTCTAATATGTTAAACAGTGAATGGAGGAAGTGGAGATAAGCTTTGTTATCCATCCCAGACAGAAGGAAATTTGACAAAAGGCAGGAGCAGATGACTGAATGGTAACTGAGGTGGCTGTCAAGCTCCCAAAGCCAATTCCATGTTCGCATGTACTAGAATTACTATGTTAATTATTTTATCCTTTATTTTTGTCAAGGTACTTACAGTCTGTCAGGTATCAATTTTTACAATGTCCAGAATAAACTTTGTTCATTGTGAATTGGGAACATCTTGGACAGTGAAGACTGAAAATTGCTCATCTTTCAGAAAGATTTAAGTATAGTCCTCCATGTCTTACCACCTGAAACCCTCAAACCTCATTCTTCTTTTTCTTTCACAAAACCAACCACCAAAAACTTCTGATAGAAAATCTTGTTTGAGATTTGAGTTATTTCTTCCCTTAGGACACTAAGTTTCATTTTTATTCAAATATGTTTTTTGTCTACATCAGGGAGTAGAAAACAGTTACCTTTATACTGAAAGGAGTTCTTAATTTTAACTGTAGTCTGGTGATGTTTTGCTGCAATATGGCATTTTTAAGAATGAGAAAGACGGCGTAGTTGTTAAAAGTTGGCAGTGACACATGGATGCTAGAAAAGCTTTGTCCTAGTTGTTGAAAGATGGACAAAGCAATTTACTTTCTCTCCCTCTTTTTTTGGTACTTTTTCTCTTTTGTGAGGTTGGACTTTTTCTTCCTGTGTGTGCTGTTGGCAGCTATGTGTGAAGGTAAGGGTGGAAGTGGGACAGGGTGTGGTTTCATTGTAGAGCTGTTTTGAGTGACTTAAGTCCTCTGATCTTCATCAGCATCTGTGTCAGGGTGATTTTAACAGCATTGGTTAGGTGATAGCATTGTAGTCTTAGCTTTCTTTAGTGCTTGTAGATTGATGGCTAATGGGCTTTGTTGGGTTGTTTAAGTGGAAGTTTCCCACAATCTGATACTAAAATGGAGGTTTTGAGTGAAGCTTTTATCACTCTTTCACCAGTCTCATCAAGAACTTCCCTTTCCTTGCTGGAAATGGAATTTCATGCTGTGTATTTCTAATACAAGCATTCCATCAATCAGCAATCTAGTAGAAGTTTGTGGTTCTAAATAAAGAGCATTTCACATGCTGTGAAGTGGTTTCATAGTCTGGCATCTATGTCTATCCCAGACCTTATGGAAACTGCTTAAACTGGAACTTGCCTTCGATTTACTATGCTCAATTTTTATTACTCGATATCAGACACGTTTTCACAGCTGGTTCTCAATGCCTTTCCTGCAATTAGAGAGATGATGTGCAGGATGTGTTTGACAAGCGGGCAGTGTCCAAAGTCCATGTTCCTTGTGTGGCACTAAAATGCCAGAGTAAACAAATCTGCAATGAGTACAATTACCAACCCCAGGAAAAAGGAATACATGCTTGTTGTGCAGCACATTTGTGTTGTCAGCAAATCTCAGTTTGCTTGGCAAGAAAGTCCATGCCCATTTAAAAATGAGGAAAATGAAGTACTAAGAAGTAAATTGTCTTAACATAACAGGCTATAATTACAATTCAGTCTCCTGTGTTTGGAGTAGCATTAAACATTATCTCCCTTTTAAAAACAATCAAAAAACTACAAAATCCAAATCCAAAACAATTACATATGGTAGTCATTTCTTCACGAGTAGAAGAAAATGCTGTAACCTTAAGACATTTTTGTGAACTTCCTGATTATTATTTGGACATTGGAACTAGGGAAAAAGTGGGGCACTTCACTGTTTGCTATTGGGACAGCACCCTGGTGTGCAGGAAGTGAGTGTTGTCATTGTGTTGATACCATATTATACTGAAGTTCTGATTATACAAACATCCCTACTAGTACTTTGGGCCCAAGTAGTAGGAAGCACCAGTTCTTAGGCCAATTCTGTGAAAAAGTCACAGCAAATTTGTCAAGCAAATTCTGATTCTTAGCCAAATTCAAAATTTGAATTCTCTGCTTGACATGAGAAGTGGAGACTGGGAAGTGGCAGCTGCAATTCAGCAATGGCCCAAGAAACTGGAGCTTAGCTAAGACATCAAAGCAAATCTAATCTGCCTTGCTGATAGACCAAGAGCAATGTTAAAAACGTTATTTGCAATTATTCTTGAATTGATTTATTGGTTAAAATTTCGAAAATGTAGTGAAGCAAAAGGGTTTTATGGCACACATGCTCATTGTATACTGCACTTTTTTGTAAAGATCCTTGGGTTTGTTTGGTTTGATGTTTTAAATGACATTTTAAGAAATTAAAATTATGCAGAAAGGCAAACTTTGGAAGGTAATGGCTGTTTATTATTTCAGTGAGGAAAATAGTAATGCGTATAAGACTTATTCAGGACTTAATCATTACTTTGGTATTATAGGACAAGAGTATGTGTCAGTTAAAGTTTAATTTGTTAGATTTGATGTACTAGCTCATGTACACAGTTCCTAATTCAGTGAGCTGATCAGCATTTGTAATGCCAGTGTGAGTTGTAATATTTTTCAGGATCGTGTCACAGATTTATCAGTGCAGCCTCAGTTATTATGATAGTTTGAAGAGGAAAGAAAAAAAAAAAAAACTTTATAAAAAAATATGGTGGAGTTTGGCTAAGAGTAGAAGACAAAATTTTGGGCAACTTTTTCTTCCTCATTAACCCCTACCTCACATGCTGACAGGGATATCAGTGCTGCCAACATTTTTTTTCTTCAAAAATTTTTCTCCTTCTTTCAGAAGAGTAATTTTGAGGCAACCATGACAGCTCTGTCATTTTACTCACACCTCTAAATTTCTCTTTCTGTTGTCAGTCACCAGTCACTGTATCTTGATGATCATGATGGATGGCAAAATACATGTGAATTGTAAAAAGGGCATTGAACATTGTGTCTAAAACAATCTTTTCTTGCTCTTACTTTTTAAGTACAATAAGAAGTTAGAAAAACACCTGTTTGCGTTTAGGTCTTACACTTATATTTTGCATTTTATAGGATGGTGTAGATATACCTATAGAGATATCTGTAAATATCTATAAATATTTTTTACCATACTTAAAAGTTGTTTTCACATTTAGTCTTGGTTCAGTATTTATCATATTTTGCCAGTGTTTTACTGTTTTTTAAATTTCCTTTTAAATTACTGATTTCCCATCATACTCCAGGGCTTAAATGACAAGTAAGGAGCTGAGAGAAATAGCGAAAAGAATCTGAGTCATATTTTCCTTGAAAGAGCTTTGTGTATTTTTGGAAAGTAAAACATATCAGTTATATTGTAAGTAAATAAAATAAATATTTGGGGAAGGAGAAATGGCTATTGGGCTTTCGTGTCTTCAAAATTTCTACTCAGAAGAGGAGAGAAAACATCAAAGAAAGCATTTTTTTTCCTGTCAGTCCTAGCATGAAATATATTATAAATTATTTTAGAGGAAAAAAAGAAACTAAGCTCTATGAGTTTGAGTGCTGCTCAATGGCCATTGGATTTGTCCATTTATATGAAGTAATTGCCTGTTGAACTTTGAAAATCAGCATATTCCAGTAGCTGCTGTGTGTGCCTGTAAAACAGCATTATTTGAGGCTGAATAAACACCACTTGCACTCCATTACTACTATGGATAGAACCTTGTTTGCTTAAAGGCATATATATAGTATCTATCTTCTACATTTGGGTTTTTTTACAGCTATGAGTCAAAAATGCTATTTTTGCTAAATATGATGATCGGTTGCATGACAGTTCAGTTTATTTTTTAAGTGATTGTAAGTAGCAGAACTGTGTAGGCAAATTGTTCAATATGAATATAGTCATACCTTGGGTTTAACTTATTCTGAGGAAGGAACTGATGGAAGCTGTACTCGCAAAAGATCTCTTACTGATACAAGTTGCATGTCCAGAAGGAAGCTGGCTCTTGGGGTGGTATCCTGCCAGCGGGGCTGGCAGACCTTTTTACATCTGGGTCATGTGTCAGGAGAGCCAATGCGTTACCCAGCAGCGTGCAGTGGTTTTTACATGCGGGTCCTGTGGAGACTGGTGCTGTCAAGGGAGGAACCCTCTAGATGGTAGCTATGGTCTGGGATTTTCAGAGGGCTCAGAGATATCTAACTACTCCTTTAGGCATGAGAAGTGAAGATACTGGAAAGAAGCCAGCAGATTCCAGTAAATTGTTTTGAAGAATGCTGCTAAGTGAAGGAGTAGAGATTCAATTTGGAATGGGTCTTAAAAGCATATCTTACCACAAATTTAAAACATGGTCCACCGTTCATGAAATACCTTGAAAAACTTGTCTTTGTCATTTGTTTGAAATGAGCATTGTGCACAGCTTCAGCCTTCGATTCATTGCTGTTGCTGCAATGGGAATGGGTTGTAGCAGATACTTTGTCTCTTCACGGTGTAATCTGTCTTTGAGCTTTCTCTGGTTTCAGTTCCTATTCTGGCTGCTAATGGCATGAGTTTATGAAACTCATGTTGTGAGGTTGGATAATAAGTTTTATCTGCAAGATGATATGGAAGTATATTCTACTTTTAATAGCACATATGCATCCCATCTGGGTTGGGCTGGGCTGCAATGCTGGGGGCAGAATTGTGTGTATTCCAGGCTAAAAAATGTGTGGTTGCAGTAAAATCTTACTGGTTTTAGGTTCTTAACTTGTTTGCTTGGGACTGTTTGCAGAAATGCAAAAAAACCCTAAAACAACACAAAAAAAATACCCTCTCTTCAAAGGACCTTGATGTTTTTATAAACAACTCCCCTACTTTTCTTTTGAACCTGCAAGGTGGCATTTTATTTCATAAAAAACGTGGTTAAATTTAATAAACATTACTACTGACACAAATACAGTAAAAAAAAAAAGAATACAGAGTGAATGAATACAAAAGGTGAATCTAAGACACATGAATCACTAGAAGTTCTTTGGCACAAAAATTTCTGACCAAGTTGTTTAATGACATGAGCAGAAGTGTTGGGGGAAGGAGGTTTGGTTTAGATCGCTATTTGATTTTACATTAAAATTGTAGAAATCTGTTTTGATGATCATTTTTTGAACATGGAATCATGGGAAATATTTTGTTTTCCCTGAGAGCCAAGGCAATGTATTTATTTCAAGTTTTATTAAATGAGTTATAAATTTTCCTAGCAATTTACTCATAGCTCAAGAGGTTTAATTTGCATGTGTTGCCTTTTACAATATGCTTTTCGTAATGTTGCAGATGCTTCTTCCCTAGCTTCAGTAAACAACAGGCAGTTGGCCAGGTTTTTGACTGAACGTTTGCCAACTCTGAGAAATATTAGTTAACTCTCTAGTGGCCACTGAATGATTTTTAGCTGACTTTATCCAAAAGAATCTGTGAAGATTAGGAATTATAGGAAGCAAAAAAATAGGATAAAGAACAAGTAATTTGCTAGACTAAACACAGGAAAAGAGGTTTATTTCTGAATTTTAATAATTTCAGCTTTTCCTTTTTTAAGCTTTTATTTCAAAATTGGTTTTTTTCAGAAATTTATTTGAAAAGTGATGACGAAGATGATGTTAGTAATAAACATTTCTCCCTTCAGATTAGTGAGGATTCTTTGTTCTTGTAGACATTCAAATACAATTAAGTTTACCCCTCGTGTTTGCTTTCATTTTGAAAAGCCTATAAGGACAGTTTTCTTCTTCAACATATTAATCCAGACTATAGCAGAGATATTTTGCAGGTGGGATGGCAAATTGTTTAATGAGTAGTGGAGGTAAAGAAGTCTGTTTTTTGGCAGATTTAGGTTGTATTGTAGATGATGTAGTAGAGCTCAGCTCACATCTTCGTGCCATCTATAGCGCTTTCAGCTTTCCTCCAGGTTTCTTGAATATTTTAGTGCTGTCTCTTGAGCAAGTCCTGTTGTATTCTCTTCCAGTCTGGAGCTACCTGCATGCTTCTTCAGCTACAGCCAGTGCAATGGATAGTGACCAAATCTGCATTTCGTCCTGTTAGTGAGAGATTCAGCAGTATTCTACTTTCTCTCATTCAGCCTCTCATCCTCATGGTGTTTCTAGGAATGTAAGGTGATTTCAAACTTGGTTAAAATTTGTAAATTTATCCCAAAGCTATGGTTCAAAAGACACATGCAAGAATGGCTTGTCAGCATGCTTGCTAAGGAAATAAGGAAATGAGGCCAGCCATGAATAAGAGAGAAATGTCAACCATCTTCTTGAATGATGTGCACTTGGAAATAATTACAGGCAGTCCCATGATTAAATGTTGTCAGTGTAAGTGGGGCAACAGGACAGACTGAAGGAATGAGTTGAGTGTGAATTACCTGACATGGTACTCAGTGCTCTTGGAAAACCTGTCTCTCTGGGTCTGTGAACACACTTGGGATGACTGTTTTGAACAGATGATCATAAATGGAGCATGGTGCAACCGTCATTTGAAATGGTGTGATTTTAAAGGTGGAAAATTCTGAATCCTTTTATACATCCAGGTTACCCAAGGCTCACTCTTTGAGTATCTTTGAGTATCTAATCTATCTAAGCTTGCATTTTTATTGGTGTTACTTTTTGCTCCACAAATGCTCTGATTATGTGTGGCTAGCTTTGGGCTGAAAGTAAATACAGTGAAGATAACACAACATTAACCATGCCTGTTGTACTGCTTTTTTCCTCAGATTCATTTAATCATATTACCTCTCCCGGACAGTTCCTCACTTGTGCAGAAGTAGTGCACTCAATACCATAAGGGTGTAATGGACTAGAAGAAATTAAATACTCTGAAAAGCAGATGATTGTTTGTACACACCCTTCTAAACTTCTTTTCAAGCTCTGAGGCAGAACATTGTCTATCTGAGGAAAGAAAGTTGTGATTTTAAAAGCTTAGTGTTAGAAAAGCTACCTTATATTTTCTCAAGCAAATTTAAAATGAGATTCAAGTGGTGCTACTGTTAGGATCCAGAGAAGATGAGTGTCAGGGGATTTGTTCTGTCATGGCTGGTGTGATGTCATGAACCGATGTCTTAGTGTGTCTGGCAGGAATTATGTGCCCTCTTACTTTGCTAAGAAATAGCACCTATGACCCATTGACGTTCACTTAGACTGGATGAATCTGTTTTCCCCAACATTTCTCATTTTCTGCTTCCCTCTGTGTTTTCCCTTATATGATAGTGGGGAGGGAGGAGCGTTGCTTAGCAACCAGTCGGAAACAGTCAATACAGGCATAAATAGTAAACCTTTCCAACCATGGTGAGAAAATGGAAAAGTGTTCCTCTATTTCCTTGGGGAAATTGAGGCAAAATGGTAATGCAAATCCTTTCTGATAAACAGGATAAAATTGGGACCTCAGTTTCTCTGGAACTCCTGTACATGGATAAGGAAACTTTTTCTTCTCTAGTAAATAAGAGGATGCCCATGCAGAGCCCATGGACCTCCAGTGCAGTATCTTGTTAGGGAGTCTGTGTGTGTGTTTGGGTTGGGGTTCTGTTGGGGGTTTCTTTAAAAACTGTGTTAGAGCCCAAAACTGTTAGTGTGGAGTTTGGCCCTAACTCAGTCATGTATTATCACTAACTACAGTTATAAATGGTTTTTACTTTTGTTCTAAATACTTTTCATGTACTTTATAATTTTTAGATTCAAGACAGTAGAAAGTACAATGCTTCACTACTTGTCATCCTACTGCAGAAGTTATGTAAGAACAATAAAATCCACTATTGTTTAATGCTCCCAGTGGAGGGAGGAAATATGTATCATCAAACACTGTTTGAAGAAAATGTGTTTATTAATTTGAATGAATGTCTGATTTCAGTCAGAAATTTACATAATACTCATAAAATCCAGTCTTGAGAGAAGCAGAGAGACTTGAAACTATAGGTAGCTACTGCAATCTGCTCAAAGCAAGCAACTGAAAGCACACTCCTGCAATTTGAATTTATTTAGTCAGTGGCTGGAAGACTCAGTAAAGTCTATGCTTGTGTTTACATTGACAGCAAACATTTTGTGCCCTGTAGGCTTAGGAAAGTGTGTGAGCATTAAAATACCTTGCCAAAGATCATTTATTAATCATTTAACCACAGCAATAGAAGTCTGGCCTCTGGCTCTGTGTCCCAGTTGCCCAGCCAATGCTTCTCCATTCAGGCAGCCTCACACCATCTGGGGCTGTCTGCCCCATGGATGTCCATGGGTTATTGATCTCCAGCGTTACTGATTGCCCAGGAGATAACCTGGAAAATAATTGAAAAAAACACGTTGGTCTGGTAGCTCCAAATTTTACTGGAAGTTGTTCCTGGAATACTGTTTATTGAAATAATATGTGCAATCATATTCCAATCATTTCATAACTAGGAAATGAGAATATTTCAGGTTTTTCTATAGTGTTTTCTTGAAAAGCAGCCTGTGTGAATTTTGATTGATATGACACTTTAGAACTATAACTAAAACTGTATTTGTTACAAATGAATGACCACTGAATCAATTTCTTTAGTATATATTTCTTTAGACTTGCATCATTAATATTCAAAGGGGAATGTCTTTTACATTGTGCTGTAGTTTATACTAATGTGGGTTCATTTGCTTTCATGTTATTAAATCACTCTTTTCTATTGAAAAGATAAAATGAAGCCGCATTGTTCATGTACTCTGTAGAACTGTAGCAATGTGCAGTTTGGTACCTACTGCATTTCCAAAGCAATAAATACATGAATAAAAAATCAAAGGTAGTAGACAGGATTTTGCTTTGATTTCCACAGACACAGCATGCCATTGTTATAAAAGAAATCTTAATAGGAAGATAAAAATTTGCTTGTATTTGCCAGCTGTTTTAATGCAACACCTAGTGTAGTCTGTATTAGTTTCGGGATGATCAGAAAGGTGCAAAACCACTCTTTACTCAAAATTAATGTATGTATTAGAACTAAATTGAATCTTATTGCATAAAACACTTCTAAACCTATTTTCTGTGTATAAAACTTCAAGTATTTGGCTCAGGCTGTAAGTTTCACTGAAAATCTACTTACAACCATCAACACTTTTTAAAATAACAAATATATGCCATTTAGAATTCTCCTCTGCTTCTATCTCAGTCATATACATGTTTAACTGGATAAAGGTGACTGCTCTCTTTGAAGCAATTGAGAATTGCTCTGATAATTAGAAATTTAGAACACACATGGCTTCATGATGGCTTTGTTGTCTTAAATTCTCCAATGGCTTTGCTTAAGAAAAATTCACGGCAGTCTGAATTCTACCTAGGAGCCCATTTACAGCATTTCTCTTTGTCTGTGTCTGTTTGTTCAGAGGAAAGTTGCCAGAAGGAAATTCAGCCCTCAGTGCTGCCTCCTTAGATAACTCTCAGGGTCTTGCTTTTGAACTGAAAAGTTGATATTTTTCTCTAGAATAAAGATTAGTATTTCTCTATACACCTCAAATTTGAAAATGATTTATAGATAAGTTTGTGGTGTCTGTGCTGAAATGATAGTTTATTCTAAAATTAAAAAAGTTTCCTTCTACCCTTCCAAATAAATGTATGAGCTCTAATGTAATACTTTCTTTTTTAGTGTCATTTCTTTTTTAGTGTCATTTGCAAAATATCGATTATGAATCTTAAAGAGGAAAAAAAAATCTCCTTGTCACAAAAAAGACCTTCAATAAAGATTACTTTTAAAATGAAGGATGCACCTATAGGTGCACCAGTCTTCTTTCTTAGTAAGAATTTGTTTGGAAAATGGCATTTTCCAAAAATGCTATTTTTAAGTATATCATTACAAAGTTGACTGATATGTTTTGCTCTTAATGCTTTAATCTTGGAAAATTTAAATATAAATATTTATCGTAATAAATTTCAGTAAACTCTTGAATCTGATAGCAGTGCAGTATTTTCTTGTCTCTATACAAGCAAATTAGTTATATAAAGTTCTTCATAACTCCTAATTCTCAATTTTTATTGATATTTCAGGCTGTAAATAGTTTGCTCACATGCTAACATTAATCAATAATGATGCTGGAAAATGTTCCAGCTTTATCAATACCATGGTTTATTTTGGTTTATTATGTGTTTTCTGTTTCTATTTTAAATCTTGTATCTTTTTGCTCTCACTTGTGTAATACAATCTCTTTAGTGCTTTGAATAAGAAGCGGTTGTTTGGAGACTCCATATATCCTACTAAAGGGTCAACAGTGAAAGAAAAATGCTTAAATATGGTTGAGAAAATGGTTGTGTCTCAATCTAATGTGTTTCCTAGACTGATTAGTGTCGAACTGCTGTCAAGAGCTCAGTCCTCTGCAAACACACGCTGTGTCAGGCGATGAGTGCGTGCATGCTTACCATTCCTACTACTATTTTTTTAAAGGCTCTCAGTGGTTGATTAGATGATTTTCATGCTTGAGGTAAAGCTGTGCACATCACATATGTTATTCTGAAACCACTCTATCCAGTTCCATAGGCAAACATTTAAATATCCCAGTAACTTCTGGATCTAGAGCAACAGGTGTGAAGCAGCTACAAGAGTCAGAGAGCCACGCTATGCTGAGCTGCCTTGGCAATGGAGGCTTCATTCATGGAGTGAAGGAAAAGAGAGAGATGTAGGTCCTGTAAGTACTTCAGAAGGCCTATCCCACTTGATGCCTTAGATTTTGACTTTTATATTTTTCAAAATCCTGTACTGCTTAGTGTGTAACTCTGAGGTTTCTTGTAGCCTGTTAATTTCTGTTCTCTCGTGCTGAGTAGTCATAAAGCCTCTCTGGGCCTGCTCTTCAAGGACACCTAGACTGTCCTAGGCCCAAAAAGTGTAAACTAAAAGCCTCTGAAAGGGGGGCAAGCTGAGGGGAATTACATCATTAAACTGAAGCTTTAATTGGAGAGTCAACCCTGGCTATGCAAATGAACCAAACCTATAAAGGTGTAAAGAACTCGTGACCTGTTGTCCATCTTGGGGTCCATGTTGGCAACAGCCTCTGGCTCCCGGGGTGTACCTTGAAGGCCCTTCAAATAAATACCCACCTTTATTCCCTTACTCCTGTCTGGTCTCTGTTTATAGGTGGCCTCTTAAGGCATCACACTTGCAGTGAGGTGGTGAGAACCTGATGGTCTTGCTGCTTTAACAAGTACTGTCATTTGTCACTGTCTTGGCGTACACATTTCTGCATGGGGGACACAGAGAGAAAAAAGGCATTAGCATCTTTCCTGCAGGAAGAACATTGTTGCTTTTTGCACATTGGGAAGCATAAATCTTGGTTTTGCCACCGAACAAAACTCTTCCTGTTAATTCAGCAGGCATCGCTTAAATGAGAGATCTGAGAATTGAGCTTGTGTGCTTTTGGTGAAGCATATTTTATTGACCACTGTTTTCACTGTAATGGGTATTTATAATGAAAAGTAGTAATATTGCTGAAACTTCAGGAGATAGTCTTTGTGAGTGAGGAGATCTGAGTTAAAATAACTTCAATGGGATCAAGATGACTGGGCTTGCATTTTCGCTGGTGGAGCTGCAAATGAGATGTTGAATTTAAAGTTAGGTTTTAAAATACGTATATTGAAGTTAGAAGAAAGGGACACTAAGAGCTTCCTTGACACCTGGTGTCAGTAGGACTACAAAATACATTCAGTAAGGTTACAGAGACAGTCTTTGGAGATGTCAAGTTCCATAAATACTTCATTTCCAAACAGATTAGAAAGGTATGGCCTAATGCATAGCCAGTTAACAACATGTGACGTTAGCTTTCTACAGATTGCAATGCTTGGAAAATTATGGTGACCCTAGTTCTGAGCAACTGTTTCAGCTGTAAAGATACAAAACTAAGTTAAAACATCAGTTAGTTTCTTACTGACTTTTAAGCTAAGTTACATGTAACATACATAAGACCTTTCCAACTGGAAAGGGAAGGCCAATGCTGTCCACCACTGCTGAGGTTGTCTCATTTCATGCCTTTTGTCCAGAAAATGGGGTTTTTAAGGCTCCTCACATAGATGTCTTTGGAAAACTTTTATATTGTTTTGGCATTTCTCAATTTATATGGAAGAGGTGATTATAGACTGAAAAAGGCTGAGCACAGAAAAAAAAAATCAATCATAAAACAAAGAAATGAAATAATGCATAAGATACTGTAGGATTTTTGCCAGGAAAGAGAAAAAAATGAAAATCTGGGGCAACTAGAGAAGTGAGATGAAACCACTGTTCTGTCTGAAGCTCATATTGGTCAGGTAACTAAGCATGGGGGAAGAAAAACTGTAAGAACACTCCTCCATTATGTATGCATAATTTCATGTTATAAATGCAAGTATATAGAAAGTTACAGATGCTAAGTCACTTTACTTCTTCCCCTGCTTTCCACCAGCCTTGTCAGTAATATTATTGTGCTGCTCTGATTATGACTTACAGGGCATGCAGTGGTGAGTGACCAATGTTTAAACATTCATTCAATATTAGCATGTATAAGAAACGTAGGATACTTTCATTAATTGGATGAGGGTTATATGTGTTTCATTTAAAAGCTGCAGTGATCACTAATGGAATGGCCTCAAAGTCATTATCTGTTAAGAAGCAGGAGAAAAGATTGTTCTTCGTGTTCAGTTGTATTTGTCATTACTTGTGAATATATTTTCAGATAAAATATAGTTTTAGCTCTCTAACTACTCTAAGCTAAGATTGGATGGAGTAAATTCTTTCAGCTATCATTTTATTTTGCCACACTGACTCTAAATAGTACATTTTTTTGGCCAGCTTTATTTATAAGCATGGTTTTTAAATGAAGAACACTGGATACTGTTCCTTATTTCATTTTTTTTCCTTCTCTATCTTCTATAAATTTTCATAGCTTTTCCAAAGTCTGTGTAGACAGGAAGGCTACAAATATTTCAAATACCGTAGCATTACTCAGAAGCCCACCAGTTGGTATTACAAAAATGCAGTGTGCTGTACATACCAGGTGGTTCAGAGCACAGTTCCTTTGGGATTTGTGTTTTGTCATTAGGTCACTAAGATTCTGAGTCTTATTTCTCCCTTGCCCTTCCTGACATTCAGATCTTTTTACTGTTGGGAGACCAGACTAGTTGCTCTCATTCACATCATCATTTTATTTGACTATCACTCTTGTCTCTCAGCAATCTCAGAACTGAATGTGCACAGAAGAAAAAAATCAAAGATTTACTGATTTAGTAATAGAAGTTATTTATTCCCTTCTCTCTTAGAAGGTTTTCTTCAAACAAGGATCAGTAGCAACATAGTGTGACTCAGGTAACGATGAGCATAATATTGACTTCTCCTGAGAGTGGCAGAAGTTGACATAGATTTCAGGAATTTCCTGAACAGCAGTTGTATTACCTGGTATCTGGATAAAGTCCTGAGGCCTAGCAAAATTTTATCTTGACAGTTTTTCTGTTCTGATTGAATCAAGAGCACTTTGGTTTGACTTTGATTTTGTAAGTTGGCACCATGGCCAGACCCAACCCTTTAGAGTCGGGAGGAAGCAGAGGGCACCATGAAGGGAGCGAGCTGTTGGTCCAGGAGACAGAAATGAGCACGGCGTGCTAACAGAGACGAGATTGCTTCTGCGGCTCGTCAGTAAAACCCTCGCATTTCTCAGGATAGGAACGGCGCTTTCCAAGAGCTGAGGTCTGAAATACAGTGTATCCAAAAGCACTACTCTGTCTCTTTAGGTCAGAGTTTTTATCTGTCTCACATAATATATTAGGTAGAAGAAACAAGTAGAGGAGTTTAAAGGAGAAAAAAAAAAAAATTCCTGGATGTCTACTCAGATTGGTGGTGCATATAGCTTATTTGGGAGATTTTGTAGGTTGCACTGAATCAGTTGACCAAAGCAAAAGGTAATAAATGTAGCCAGCTTTTTTATTTAAAGAGGAAGAAAGAAAAATGTTCTTTTCTGTAGGAAGAGGAATTAGATGAGTGATGAGGAAGATTTTCATGTATCAAATGGTAGCACCAAGACTGATTCATTTTTAAAAAAACCCACATTTATTGTTTGAGCAGGTTTTTTCACTGAGGTTATAGAAAATCCAGGACAGCTTCTCTTGGGTGAGCCTTCCTTTTCTTAATTTCATACTTGTTTTCATTCTCATTTAATATTTAAATTTCATCTTTGTCACCCTAATAACTGGACATTTATTACTAGTATTCACAGAAGAGGGGAGGTAGATGAAATATTTCAGGTGAGTCATCTGATCTAAATTGGAAAGGTTCCTGTGAGGGAAGAACAACTTTTGATTTATAAGGGAAGGTTGTCTGTTATAAAGATATACATGTTGGAATTTATTATCAAGAATCTGCTTTTAATTTTAGAGATTGTTTACCTAAACTACTATGTGTCACAGCTCAGGACAAATTTCTACTTAGCATTTAATTTTAGATACTTGCCATAGTGGACAGTAAAAAATGGGTCCCCAGAATTCGTGGCATCATTATGAATCTTACCTTCTGGCAGCCCCTGCCTGCAGTTTGTCTTTGAAATCTCCTTGATGCTTGTTAACCCTGCTCTGACATGTAACAGCTCCCGTTTATTTATTGGACTTTGCTCATTTATGAAAAAGTACAGGAATTATTAACGGTTTAGTATCTATTAATGTATTACTTGGGTGGAATTCAAATTTTAGTATTTATGGTAAACCCTTTTATGATGAAATGAGCATAGAAACAAGAAGGCTCATTCTTAAGGTTAAGTGTCTTTTGTTATATGAACAATTGTCTGTAAAATATTGTCTTACCAGCTTTTTATTTATAGCAATAAATTAGAAATAAGGACTTTATGTATGAAGGGAAAGGATTAAGAATATTTGTGTAGATGATAAAGAATAAATAACCTGATTCAATGAACTGTATATTGGGTACATTGTCATGGACTCTGGTTTTCTGTAGGAAGCTGATACAACTCTGCATCCTGCAGTAAGTTCCTGCCCAGGATTGGGCTCACGTGGTGTGCCAGAGCAGAGAGCAAGTGCACCTTCTGTGTCACATCTGAACGCCCAAAAGCTGAAACCAACGCCAGGAAATGCAACTCTTCTGTAATTTGGTTTTGATCTTTAGGGCATAATTTTGTTCTAGCTTCCCTGGTGTAGTGCAGGAAGAATTTATATTCTCCTGCATTGTGTAAACCGCATGTTTTTGCTTTCTCTTGAGGGAAGCACATGGAGCCTTGGGCTCAGATTTGCATAGATAGCATGTTTTTAGATTGTAACGTAGAACTTAATGACAATACTAGGTTCAAAACAAAAGTCCATACAGCTTAATACTCTGACAGTGGCCAGCAATATAAGAGAAGAGAACAAACCCAGGGAAATCTATAATGATACTTGCTGTCTGTTTTCAGTGATTTGCAGGGACAGGGTAAAAGAGAGGTATTAATGCATTTGAAATATATCGTATTTATATGAGCACTGTACAAAAATCAAGCAGTGAGAAGTTGCGGTCTATGTAATAGATGTTAAACTGGGAAAGGACAGAGATGGCTGTGTGAAGCCGAGTGGATGAATGTTGTACAGTTTATAAATCATGAGATGATGGGAGCAATTCTGTGTAATGTAAATAGCACTACAGCTTTTGTTCATTTGGCTGAACTTTTCACGCTATGTGGAACATGAAAAAGAAGTGCTTTAAAGGTAATGGTATTTCTCTATTTTTACAACTTTCTTTTTAGTAGTGTTTTATTCCATGAAATGTTAATGTTGAAAATATTCATTATCAATGCTAAGTATGAAAAATAGTAATCAAATTCCATGGTTCTTCATATAAGCCTATCCATCACAAAGCATGCCGTATGGCTATATATCAATTTTAAGCATTAAAGTTACACAGTATTATCTTAGCATTAGGGTAACTGTCAAATAAAAATAAAAATTAATAAGCTGGAAAAAAGAAAGAAGAGGAGACATTCCTCATTTAAAATCCTCAACTGATCTGGCATAATTGAAATGTCTTTTAGCAGAAATGTTAGCTTTAACTCAGATAAGACTCAGCCCTCAATACCATTTTTATGGTAGTCCAATATCCAATAATTCTTGGGGTACAAAACTACCAGGTATAAATGCTGATAAGGTCCAGGCTTCCACCTTGTATCTCATTGACAAGAAGCATATGTTTGGAATTAAAGAAGATCAGGGCAAGCTTTTAATATTGAGATGTCTGCCTGTTTGCTCAGGGAGATTAGGGAGCTTTAGTCCATGTAGTCCTCAGTTTTCAAACTTTTGCTGCCATTTTTGTTGCAGTCTGTCTGAGCCATTACGGAGTTTGGGCATCTGGCTGCAACATTAAAAACAAAAAAGTGTGAGGAACTGAACACTGGTTTTACTTTACAGTTTAATAACTGATAGATTTTTGTCTGATTAAATACATGTCTAGGACTAGGTGGAGTGTAGCTTTCTTTGTCTTTTCTTCCGTCCCCCCACCTTCCTGTTCTTTAGATACCCCAGATGAGGTATTTACTCTCTGAAAGTATCAGAAAAATAGAATTTTGTTGTTACATTATTATTTGCTTTGATTTAGTTGAATGTGATATGGGAAATATCACCCTTAATGTCTTTTCCTAAAATTAAACATATCTAAGAAAAGAAGTAGCGGAAATTCCACCTCATATTTAATTTGAAATACTAAAAACGTGTATTTCTTTGATATGACTTATCTTAACAAGAATCCAATGCAAGGAAATATTTTTAATGAGTCAAACCTTTACGTTTCCAAGCCTTATGCAGAACTAGCCTTTCTTCATCAGTGTTGAGTCTGCGTTGTTCTAAATTGCTTGTTTTTGTCACCAGAGTTATTTTGCGTATAACTCCAGTATATTTGCATGGCACTGAAGTCAATATGTAGCACTTCTCCTTCTATGGTTTGTATTTATTTATTGTAAATTTGCTGAATGGGCCTTGCTTGTAATGAGATTATTAGCAATAAAATTGTAGTCTTCATGAAGTTAGCACATTTGTGAATTCAGATTCAGTGTACAAAATTCTAGTAGAGCAAATAAACACCCTCCACTTGGTTCACTTTGACACTTTGATGGTGATGTTTTTGCTGGAAGTCAGGTTTAAGCTGTAGAATAAACTAGATATTCAGAGTAAGTTTAGTTTTGATCTAATTTCTGCAATATCTGTCTTACTTAAGCAGTTTTTATTATTGCAAATACATTTCAATGTATACCAGAAACAATTTTCCCCTTGCTACAAAAGGAACATATTGGTTTTGTTAACATAGCATATTCCTTTCACTACATCCACTGTTTGTTCTCTGCTTTGCTTTAAAGTATGGGAGAAACTTGAGTTTCTGTCCAGTGAGCTGATGAACAGAAATTAAAATTGTTTCTTCCCATCTCTAATTTAAAATTAAAAAGTAAGCTAAAATAATTTTCTTAATGTATTGTGAGCTTGAACAGTAAGCAGATATTTCTGTTCTGGTATTGATCAGAGAATGAGCATAAAAAATATTTTTTCTGCTGGTCATGGGTGCAGATGAGATAGGAGTGACATTGTATCATATTGCATTGAGAGACAATCAGATAAAGCATTATGTTGGTAGTTCAGAACATCTATGAAAGATGAATATCACTGCCAAATAAGTTCCTTAACCTTGCACTATAAATGCTTAAGATTTTGTTCTTTTCAAGTGGGATGACAAAAGACCAAAAACATTTCTAATACAAATGTCTAATGCATTACTGTCATAAATGTTCTCTGAATGTGTATATATAGAAAGAGAACAATGGGGCTGCAAGGTACTGCATATTCTGATAAAATTCACCTACCAGCTGAATAAGTGATCCAAAAAGCACCTGCTTCAGGCCTAGAATCTGTATAATCATGTTGTTCCATTTTTGATTGCTGTCGAAATTGGCTGTTGATTTGTTGCTTATAATTCCTATGTGAATGTTTTATATTGGCAGAGGTTCTTAATAAGAGGTTGCTAACTCCCCTTTCCCAAGTATTAGTTGTGTAATAGGCATAATTTAACATGATCAAAATTTGGCTAAATACCATAAAGCAAAAGTTTGAAATAAATGGCTAATTTTCACTGTTCTGAAAGACTGGAGGTAGAAAAACTAAGGGTTCGGTACTTCTGTACCAGTGCAGGTAGGCAAAAAGCTAATGACATTTGTTGCTGCTGACATTTTTAGGTTAGTAATGACCCTTTATCAGGTATTTTTACGATAGGTAAGAAATGACAGCGCATAATGCACATTAGTTTGAAAGAAATGTTACTGTTCACACATCTGAAAGTTCAAAAATAACTGTCCAGTTATGGAGATGTTAATGAGTTTTGTCCCATGTGAAAAATTTGAATGTGCAGAAGGATGAAATTAAAAAACAAAAGACTAGTAGAATTTTTCAGTGGAGAGGCCTTACCTATAAAGATATATTGAATTTGATCACATTACCTAGATTAATAAATGTACATGATACTTGTAATAAAAGTTTGACCTTGAGTATAGCATATTATAAAACTAATTCCAAAATTGATTCTCATGTAAAATACAGTATGGCTTTTGTCTTGATTTAAAAAACTAAACTAAACCAGACTTCACCCAACAGTTCTAATAAATGGTATGAGACCTGGAAAAACTCAGGAATGGAGCAAGAAGAGATTACGATAGCTTTATGTTAGAATGAGCACAAATAAAAAAATAGCCTGCAAACTATTAATTTGCCTAGAAAAGAATACAAAGCTCTGTCTTTATAACAGTTCAGTTAAACAGAGACATTTCCATAGTTCATGAAGGGTGACTACATTATGCAGTTTGGTATGGAGTGGATAAGGTTATATGAAAGATAAGAAAATCTGCAGTTGATAAAAGGGTGTTCAGAAATGGTGAAGTAACTTGTTTCAGTGTCTGAACCAAATTAAAATGTGCGGGAAATCTTAACTTCTGTCTAGTCTATGTTTATTCTGACGCAATTCCTTAATGTCGTTTAAGACAATGCGGGGAACTGTATGAACTGAGAGGGATGATCCCAACGCTGTTTTAACCCATTAACATTAGACTAATCTAACTTTGTACCAGATTATCAACATTTAATATTCTTGTTTTTAAGACTGAGCTAATCATAGGTACAGGAACTATTGGGTCTTGTGAAATGAGGGAGATGAATCATGAAAGCTCCGGAATCTTCTGAGCCATGTCAGTTCACAAAGGATGTGGGTTTTGCCAGTCTCAAAGTAGGTAACACAGCCTATTTTCTCTCCAGGAAATTTTCAAATAATGGTTTATAGGGACTTGGTGGTGGTAAAATTAGAAACATGTTTAAGCTGAAAGGCATAAAATCAATGGCTAGGTAATTCTAGACACTATACATGAAAAGTATATGTGAAAGTATCTCCAAGTATGACAATGATAAAATATATAGAACAAATGAACAACAGAATGATGTAATAGCAATTTTAGTAATGTCCTGAATCAATCCTACTTATCTATAGTATTCAGCGTGAATTCTACTTGCAACAGTGTTGTACCTGTTAGGCAGTTTCATAAAGGCACTATGTTTTTTATATAACATTTTGTCCCTTTAGAAATTATCATGACGCATGTCAGGAGCTTTCACACTGAAAAAAATATGTCACATTAGCTTCCAAGTTTCTGATTGTCTAAATAACACGGTAACTCAACATACAGCTGTCTGGCATTTTGACAGTACAATAACCCATAATTCTTTCTGCCACTCAACACTTCAAGGTTAGCATTTTGTAGTTTGCTCTCAAGGAGTATTCATTTAAATTTTCAAGAGGCAAAGAGTTGAATGCTGTCTTATACTGCTCTTTTGATTTATTTTTTATTTACTTTTCTACTGTATTAAATTTTTTTAACCATATATAGATGTATTTTATTTTTAACCTGCAACTTTCCAGGAAGGTAGGATGTTCATCTACATCTCTGTTTTTCAGAAACTGGGGGCAGTGAGTGTTTACAGCAGAACTTGCTATGGCAGGAGTTTCTTGCATCATAGGGAAGCATCACCTCCCTTGGTATATTGTAGGGAACCACAGATTTCTTAGACACTGGACATTTTTTTCACAGGAAACTTTGAAGTGAGACAGTGGCCTTTGGGAAGAGCTGCTTTCAATTCCAAACTTACATCTTGAGATTTTGAGTGAAATGGAAATTCTGAAATTCACAGTGAGGTGTTTGAGCAAAGTTTTGTTTATGAACTTAATATAGTTTAATCTTGTTGGGGCTGGTTTGTAAATTAATTGTTAATGTTGGAGAAATCATTCTTATAAACTCTGAGATGCAGGTTACTTTTCTAATAACAGGAAGTTTCTGTTTAGAAAATGGGGGCTATTATGTAATGCCAAATGTATGTTAGAAATTTTAATATTGTAGATTTTGGTGTAGATAGCATTTTAAATATTTGGTGGAAGTTACCCCTTATTTAAGTGTTCTGGCCTGCATTTGAGCATATCAGTATGCATGTCCAAAAACCACCTGCCATTTCTACCTGAAATTCTTGGTAAAGAAAATACAGAAAGGTAACTGTGACTGAACATCCATCAGTTTTGGAAGACTCCGCCTTGGGCAAATTTTAGAATCATTGTCCCATTAATACAGCCCTGTATGTACGTGTTCATTGTTCAGTGAAGACATTCAGGTATAAGACCTGGAATTGTGTTAGTGTTTTGCAGATCCACGTATTAAGACTTGACCTAAACATGTCAGAACCTCAGAAACTGACATTACTTTTATGGCTATTTTGAACTTAGTGTTGCTAGCCACATCACGTAAATGTATGCTCCTAATGATTACTGTATTGAAAAATATTTATGTTTTAGAGAATAAATAGGTTTTGTATCTTGCAAGGGAATGAGATAAAAATAGAACATGATTTAGAATATAGGGAAAACATATTTTGTCATTGAACTAAACCCCCAACCTTTCCATGCACTTGCCCCACTCCCCGCTGCCAAACAGTCTCTGGCTATCAAGAATTAATTACAGCTTTTGAAGAATCAACCCCCTCCCATGTATTACCAGTGTGTGTGCATGTGCAGAGTATAAGTATGTCCTAGAAATGCACAAGAATACATTAAGTGGATTTTTTTTTTCTTCAGTGCGATTACTTTTTGTATGGTTCCAAGACGAAAATAATTCAGTCTTTAAGCCTTGGGAAAACAGGGTATTTTTTGAGCTCTTTAAAAGAGCATTTTTACCAGATTTTGACTAAAGGAATTTTCAGCATCATATCTGGAAAAAATGGGATGAAATTACCAACCATTTAAAATTCTCTATTGAGAAATAACCCAGCCTGGCAATATTACTGCAAGTTCCTCCCAAACACACACAAACTTTTACGTGATCACTCCTTTTTTTCTCTTGTGCTATTTTTCCTTTCCCTTCATGGACTAAACTGGAAAAGAGAGGGAAAAGATTGTAGTGGTTGACTTTTTTTTTTTTTTAAATCCTTAACTAGTAGTCCCAGTAACAGAAACTAAATACTATTCCAAAATGTGCCTAAATACCTGAGTAAACACATGACAATTGTTGTAAGAGAAGGCATCTGGGGGTTTCTCACTGAATTCTTGCTCAACTGCAGAGTTATATCTTCTCAAGGCATAAAAATACATCTGTGGCAAGTGCCTTCTTCAAGGTGTAAACCCCAGCAGACAGTATGAAACATATCTTAATAGAGCTTTATTGTGCTCACTCTCCTTGTCCACCTTTGCTTTGTCTTTATCTCTTGCTGTCTCTTACTTGCTGAGTTCTTTTACTGTCATTCTCATAAGTTTTGATTGCTCTTTCTGTTGTTACTCTTTTAGACAGGCTTTCTCTCCCTCTAAATCTCCTCTTTATCTTCTGGGGAACATCCTTTCTGCTTCAGGGTTTTCTGTTCTTTGAACGATATTTGTACATGATAGGCAAGACGCTAGACCTCGAGATTATGTAAGTGACTGTGACATGCATGCACTTTTAATTGTATGGCAGCTGATAATCTGGATATTGGGGCATTTGTCAAAGGGGAGTAGAAATGTTGCTGTACAGCTAAAGAGTGTGCTTCTTATCAGGGCGTTGTTGATCACAGGGCTGCAGTGGCAAGCACAGAGATCCTGTTGTGGCAGATACTGCTGGTCAGTGGGTGAAGCTGCTGGGCTGTGTGTGGCTCCTTAAATAAACAGACTGAGAGAAAGGCCATAAGGTACAGGTGGGAGGGTGGCACAAGAGTATTGTGCGTCTTTTTAGAGGCCTCTTGCTTTTTGGATTTCTTACAAGACTTCTCTTTTTTCTGTATGTGGAAGATACCAAGTGTTTGGTTTTTTTCAGTTTGTGATGTTTTACATAACCAAATCCTTCTATTTTTTGACACTCACATAAAGCACTTTGTCTTCTATATGGCCTCTTAAAATTTCACATTAAAAGAAAAAATTGTTCACAAATACAGCTTTGAGAATGATGGAAAGATCAGATGCCTGTTTTGTCTCCTGCTGGAATTGTAGCTTGCAAATCTGCAGGAATACTCTTTTGCTTAAAATTTTTGTTCATAAGAATATTGCATGTTCCAAAGGGTACACCTGATGCATTTATTCATCTCACCTGGCAAATCCTTCTGTATGTCTTCACTATTTTTATTTCCAATACCTCTCAGTTTGAAAAACCTTTGCCTACTATTCTTATACTGTGCCTATATATTAGTTAACTCTGTGGACCTGTCACATCATGTCTTGAAAAATTGATTATGAAAGCTATGACATAGTGTTTTGTGATGCAGTTGGCTACCAAAAATAGGCTTGAAAAAATATATGCCATAAAAAACCCAAAAATTAAAAAGGGAAACATTGGAGACTGTGGATTTAAAACCATATATAATTATATGTTTCCTGGATGCCATTTGACTTATTAAAAATAAAAATAAGATTGAAACAAAGCAAGCATTTAAGAATGTGCCTGCAGCTCCTGTTCTCCACGTAATTGAATACAGGATTTCTTCCCTAACCCTGTTCCAGCAAGAATATGCACTGCTTAGGTATTCATTTCAGTGGCATTGACAATACTGACAATATAATTGACCTAAAAAGTTCTGGATTTCCTGTTAATGCACTTTAGAAACGTACATCAACTACAAAAAAATCATTTCTATCTACATTTCACTTGATTTCCATTTTCAAGAAAGGAGGTTTCATCATTATTATTCTATTTGAATAGCACTGATATCTTGAGAGATGGAAGGAGACTTCTATTGTATGCAGGAGTACTTTATTTCGATATTTTCTTTGTCTGATTATACATGATAAACACACATTAGTGACATTCTGTGCATGTTTTGAAGATAAATGGGATATCTCTTTAAACCATTCCTGACACTTCCTAACCTGTGGGCTTAATGGCATATTCTTTCTTTGATTCAATAATTTGTCTGTCAAAAAGCTGTGCTGACATTCCCGTTGTTGTGGGACTGAAATGGAAAGAAATCTCTTATCTTTAAGATAATTTTTGAAAAATCGAGGAGAACATTTTAGGATAAAAATGTTTTAAAAATGATTTCAGTTGGAAAAAAAAATGTAAGTGTTGACATTATACCAACTGCTAGATGGCAGGTGATAAAAGGAAGAATGTTATCTAAAACTGTAAGTCCCCTTGAATTAATTAGGGAATGTGTGAAATCTTAGAAATGAAGACAGTTTCTACTACTATGCCTTGCATAAGTATTAGTTCTGTCAAATAACTAGTAACTTTTAAAATAATGGACTATAGATGTTGCTGAAAGAGTCTGGTTTGCCAAACTACGTAGCTTCTCTGTGTAAGGCGAATATTAATATATGCATGGCACAAACGAACATTTACTTGTGTAGATATATTGTCTGTGTATGTATTTATACTTATATGAATCTACTGGTACACTGTCTATCTAAAATAATCTACTTGGCCCTGTTTTATTTTAGAACTGATACAGAGAGGAGTAATTCAGACAGGCTATGCAGAACCCTTTCATTTTTCCTAGCACAGTCTGGTGTAATGGGAAAAGTAAAGGGCATGAAACAAAAACTAACCCCCAACTCTCCAGTTATATCTGATCAAGTGACATAGAACAGTATTAGAAGCCAAAGGTTTGAACACTGTTATATGTTTATGGTAGCTGCTTTCCTGCTTTTGAAGTTTTCACTTGAACCCTGTGGGTTCTGAGTTCTGTCTGAGTTCTGAGTTCTGTCTGCTGTGCATGCCAGTATTTTCTTACCTTTTTAAAGGGGCATGAGAGATGTAAAAATTCTAGTATTTTTTGCTCTTAAAATATTATGCTTTTATTAGAGGTAAATTAGGCAATAGGCTTCATGAGAGAATTAGCTCATTCTGGGCATTTGATTGAGTACTCAGTTCTTCCTTTGTTCATTGTTTTCCTTGAGTTTTATTTTTGCCAGTGAGCACTCATCAGTGCTTTTTCCACAGCTGAGGATTTCTTAGAACTACTGTCAAATGTGCCTCTGGCTGGATGGCTGGCTAACAGGGATTGATCTTGCACAGGGTGTCTGTCTTAATTCGTCTTTCCTGATGATTAGTCTTGTCCAGTTTACATTATAATTGTGAAAGGCTTACCTGGTGACTGTGGCCTATAAGTTACAATATGAGGCTTAAACTCCTTGGTTCATGATCTGCTTGCAAGGGCTGGAGAGCTCCAATGTGTTTTGAGATGCTTGTCACCATGGCAGACTTCAGAAAACGTGGGTGGTTTAAATACATCAGCCAACCAGCAGACCTGCTGCCACAATTTGTGGAATTGATAGGAAAGGAGCAAAAGTGATGCAGGCCTGTTGTGAACTGGCAGAGAGAATAACAGAATTACCTGGAGTCCTCCTTTCCAGGATTCATAACAAGTAAAATAATCATACTCTTACCTAACTATGCTCAAAGGCAAAGAAAGAATACAGTTTCAGCAGCTGATATAAACAAGAGGAAAACCTCTCCCTCAAATGATTCTTACCCTCCAAAAAAACACCCCACAACCGAACCCAAAAAACACAGTCCTAAAGAAGATGTGTCTGTGTTGGTCTAAAGGAAACCAGTTAGAGATCAGAACACTGATATGATCTTTGTTTATGCACTCAGAGTTTGAAACTTGTCTCTCCTATAGCTGAAACCATTGTAAATTCTAATTATGGTGCTTTCCAGATCACCTGTGACACCTATGGTGGGGGGGCCCTTTGGTCAGTCCCACTGGAAGGGTATTCCTTCATCCTGTGCTCCCAGGGTTAAACAGCAGTTCTTGAGAAGTTCTAGGGATTAGCTGTTGTGGAATCTAATTAAATAATTTGAAATAAAGCTGTATTTAGAAACCATGAGATGTGTATTGCCAGCTTGATAGTCTGTTAAAGTTTATGGAAATGTCTGTCTCTTAACTCTGTGGCAGCGCTGTTCTAGAGTGTAAAGCTCCCAGGTGTGCTAATATGCTCTCGATTAAACCTTTCGTTGTACTATGTGATGTATTTAAAATAGGAGAGTACTTTCAGGAAAGATGTTCAATTTAAGAGGAAAATCTGGGTTTTCCTAGTAGCAGCACGGAATCTAAAACCTGCGGTAGCGTGGGATTTCATTGGCTGGTTCTGAAATTAGTCATAGACTTCTGGGAATGCACACTGTCATATTTCCATATGCTGTGACTTTTCCTTCACAGTTCTTTTGCATCCAGATGGAATGAAGTCTAAGGTCTGAGTAGTTTTGGAAAGAGTGTTACAGTTGTGATACCTGGGGAACAGGTGGTAGCTTTTCTTCCTGACAGTGGTGAAACTTGTGCCCAAGCTGAAAAATTGAATTCAGCAGGCTATCAGCATTAAGAAACACATGTTTACATTTCTGATGTCTGACATCACAAATGTTAATCTTTAAACCTAGACTTCACAGTTAAGCAGCAAAATTTGCTGGTAGATTAATTGGTTGAGAATTTTTTAATGACAGTATCTAAGGTTAGGATCAACGTAAATGTTATTGTAAGCTTATCTGTTTTTAATCTGTTCAGTCTCAACCAGAACTGGTGGTGTTTAGTTACCATCATCATGAAACAGTAGCAGTTTGTATATTAATGTCCTGTGGAATGAGACAAAAGCTGTTGATCTGATTGCATATTAAACCTTAAGCTACTATTCCAACAGCGCTAAGAGATTCCATTGATGTGAAATGGCCTGCACAGGGCTGACTGATCTGTCTTGCACGACCAACTGGTGAAGCATTCAAATAAAATGATCACTCATAGATCCCTCAAAGAAGGAGTGGGGGAAAGAAGGGGGAGGAGGAGCTCCACACAATAAACAAAGCAAAAGCACTCAATCCTTTTCAAAGACTTATAAATATTTAATAATCATCTGTCTACGGCCAATCTAGAAAAAGAAATCTTTAACTCGACTGTTCTAAAGGCCCAAACATGAATTTTAATTGAGGTGGTTTCAAAGTTCACATTACTTAGTCTGGTGTTTCCTTGGAAGTAAAGGCAATATTTGCCTGGGATGGGGTGGGAATCTTTCCAAATGTAGGTATAACTGTTAAAACACTAATTCGGATTTTTCATGTGGCAAAATAGTGCTTCATGAGACAGTATTTTTTGCTACTGTAAAAAACCTGATCACTTTCATTTTAACCAAAGGCTGCTGAGACTATGTACAAAAATTGTTATGTGTATACATATTCTTTTTTTTAAAATGTGAAATAATATGATCTCTAACAACATTAACAAGTTTTTAAGAACAGCCTTTATTCTCCCAATCTCTTCTTCTAGGTTCTATCACTGGAGGCACCTGATTCAAGTGTCCCCTTGGATGAACCTCTCGTATCTCGTACTAGCCAATTTTGACAGTCTAAGTGCTCAAATTGAGCCATTTTGTTCTCTGTAAAATAAACCCAGGCCCATTATATGTGATTTTTCATTCACACACCCCTCCCCTTCTCTTCATTTTCTTCCTCCTCTCCTTACTACAGCTCTGTGAATGTAGAGTTGCAACATTGTGAGGACCAGTGTTTTCACTCCAGGCATGTCAACTTCAATCTGCTGCGATTTGGTGTGAAATCTGTGCCATGGTGTGGGGCAGAAAGGTCAACCCCCCCATAATTGATGTTGCTTATTCATCTGCTTCCCGTGTATTTTTCTCTCCACACACTGGCCTTTGTTTGGATAAATTGTTTGAAGATTTACTGTAGTTCTTAAAGCCTGAGAAGCGGCTCCTGCTGTACAACTTCAATGTCCCCGCTAGGCAGGAGGCTCAGCTAGGATGACACATAATGGCATTTAGACAGAAAGATCTTTTTCTCCCAAGACAAAATGTAGAGGACATCATCTGGCATAACAATTAGGACAATTTTCAGACTAATTTACTATGGAATCGCTTTGTACAGTCCCCTTGTACACTGATATTTAATATGCTAATTGCTATTAAAACCTGAAATATTATTTTAAAGAATTCACGGACTTCAGAAAATCAGTATATATCTGAATGGGGGGGAAGAACAGGATAGGAAAGAAAGAGAAACTTCTAATGAGTGTGATTTTTAAAATTACACATAAGTACTTTTCACATTATTAAGGAAAAGCCTCAACAGTCATAAAGAATCTGAATGTAGTAATTTATTGTATTTTAGGTCACCTACATTTGTTCTGCTTATGTTAGCAAATGGCATCATTTGAGAAAGGAAAAATAAAAGTGCCATTTATATACTCAGAGGGGCTTGATGGAGATTTAAAAATAACTTCTAGTAAATGAAATAAAATTCCTTGCATTTTCAGTTTTCCAGTGAGCATACATGTCAATATTTGAGCTCTATGGTAACAAATACAGGAACAGAAAGCTACAAACTTTAAAGAATGTCTGTGTCCTTGTGGCTGTAGTCCTGAAAAGAGTGCATAATTTACTGAAAGAAATCTTAAAAATAGAAGAAATACTTCTTTAGTAAAGAAGGAAAAAGCTTTATCACCTAGTAATCCTGCCTGCAGATTGAATAAAATAGTTTGAAATCATTGTTTTGATTTCCATTGACTGAAGGCTAGAGTAGCTTTATTGGTTAAGCTGTTAAATCTGCTGTGGGTTTAAACACTTTTTTTTTCCTGATGCACCCTTGCTTCGATTGACCTTGAAACGCATTATCTCATCCTTTTTGATTTTTCAGAAGAAAATGTCTGTTGCATCAGATCATTTGAAGCTGTCTTAAAACATTGAATAAATATGCTTTGCTATTATTCTTCAAGGATAATATGAAAGTGTAATTCATGAGTATTTCTACTGCAATCCACTAGATGATATCTGCCCCTCTTGGTGATTCACTAAGGAGGCTCTACCTGGAACTAGTGAGCAGAGTCTAATATGTGTGTGGCACTGTGAATACTTTGGTTTAGTTATGGAATACAAATAAACTGCATCTGGGAAAACACTCGGGTCTCTGTTTTCTAAGGTGGTCAATATAGTGTGATGCTAAGATGTTAGAATTCTGAAAAATCATTATCTTGATCAAGAATAATGGATTAAAGAAAATCCTTTTAAAACTGAAAGTAATTGATAGTAAAATTCAAATAGCTGAAATAGTATAAAATGCCCATTACTCAGGATCTAGAGCAAGTTTATGGTAGTGCATGCAACTAAAAGCAAACCTCTCATGCAATCATACTGGTTTCACCCTGAGAAGAATTCTATTCTTGGACTGAAAATCTTACTATCTGCTTTTTCAAGCTCAAGTATAGTTACTGACACATTTTTATATGAATATCATGCCTTTGCAATATTTTCTTTTTACGTGTCTGTCATAAGGACTTTAAGTGAAAAGAGTATGCAAAGATTCTCATTATAGAATTTGTGTGTATCTTAGTACTGGCTGTAGCATTTGTTTTATGGACTTGGCATTCCTCTGTGTTCTTGTTTGTGCTTATTCTTTAAATTAAAAATTCTTGTCCTTAACTGTGAAATCTAAAAAAATCTGACACATCATCTGTCATTTTTAAGACCACCGCTATGCATAAATAGTTGAAAGCTACCTTCTTTTTTATTTCTTTTAAATAATACACATGCAGTCTTGGATACATGTGAATTTGCATTTTGGACAATAAAAATGAGATACAAAGATCAGTAGGAAAATGGAACATTTCATACTGCTCCACCCAATTTATTAGATAGTATGATCATTAAAATATTGGTGCTAAGAAACTAGAGCATTGAAAAAACAATTGAGTATTCTTAACTTATTTTTACACATGTTCCATTTTGAAATGGGGCTGGGGGAAAATCTAGATACCTGCAAACAAAATTTAAATGTAGTGCTAAGCAGAAAACACCCTTCCTTTAGCTTTAATCCGGGCTGTTCTCATTCCTTTGAATAGTGAAAAAATTTAATTAATTCATGTTGTTCTCTGTACCAATCTTGGAACATAACCAATACAACCAATATAAAAGAAGTTTACTCTTCTTTCTTCATTCAGAAGTGTTTGGAAAGCCTGAAAATACAGTTTCTCTTTTCAGGGTGAAAAGGTGCATGCCTTTCCTGTCAGGTGAGGAAGCAGTATTTCAATTTGTTTAGGATTACTTTTAGTGAAATGGCAGGGGTGGCTCCCTGTATACGTTTCAGAGGTGTACTGTAGTAGTTCCAAGCAATTTAATGGCCTGGATGGATGTTTTGCAATGGCTGTCTGCTTAAAACTTTTAGGTGTTTTGGAGTAGGCTGGATTAATGGAAGAATTAGAAACACAAAGCAGATCTGGGTGACTGGGCTTTCTTGTGAGCAGCCTGGGCAGAAAAAATGTACAGCTCCCAGGACTAGAAAGCACATATTTCATGTTAATTTCTATGCCTTATTGTTATGGATTTGTGCCTTTTGGTACAAATGGTACCAAAAGGCACCATCCAAATGTTATGGTTTTTTGCCTTTTCTTTTTGAAAATAATGAGTGTGATGGATGTGCAAAGTGTTTTTTTTACCAAACAGTTTAGATCTACTGTTTGTGGAAAAAAAAGATTCTACAGTTTTATGACATGGGAAATTGAATTTGAGGGGAAGGTTTGTTAGTGATGAGAGGATTAGATTAAATAGGTTTTTAGTTATTTATTTTATTTAAACAAGCTTTGTCCATTGCCTATAAATATATGGGACTCTAAATTTGTCATGTAGTTAGAACACACAGTAAATATACAGAATAGCAGTATTCCTAAATTGTGACTTTTTAATGCTGTCTGCATAAGAAGTGTACTTCATGGCATAATTTTTAATGCCTGTGTAATATTAGTCCAAATTTTGTCTACTCTTGTAGTCTTTGAGATTCCTATCCATTTTATAAGTGCTGATCTCAGGCTGAGATGTCTTGTTATCTCACATGCATTTAAACCCAACTGGTATTGCTGGTAGCAAGATAGATCCAGTGCATTTCCTTTGGAAGTAGAATTAGTCATATTTGTTTAAATGAAGTGTGAAGTCAGCACTGGTTAAAAGTCCTGGATTGACAACTGTTGAAGATGAGCTCCTGGATCCCAGTGGAACAGGGAACAGAATTGCTTTGTTTTACTGATGTACCTCTGCCCTGACCTCGGACAGTTCATTGCTAATAATTGGGCAAGTGTCGTCTCCAAGTTGGTTTTGAACCTGTCTTCTGCTTTGAATCTGATGGCAAGCTGCTAACTGAATTTGCTTGGAAAGACCTTCCTCCCTGGCAGCTGACCTAAGACTACATAAAAGATGTTTATTTTATGTGGAGACCTGTTTGGTGGCCTAGAAGGCCAAACAGCAAAAGCCTCAATCTCCTCCTGAAAGGCAGCAGCCGGGAGATCTCTTGTGGCTAGAGTGAGTGGATTGGCTCCTCCCAAGATCCTTTGTTCCCTCATCGTTATGTATGCACCTTTTGTTACTCCTATTGGTTTTGTATCTCTCCTCCCCTTATCTACCCCATGCCTTCCCTTCCAGATTGTTCTCCCTTCCCCGCTCTCCCATTAGTCCCCATTCCTGGCCACTCCTTCGGGTTTTCCCTGTTGGCCCCTGTACCCCAACCCCGCCCATGCACTGCCCCTGTGCCCTGACACCATTGGCCCTCGTGCTCTCTCCGCCCTCCTCGTCCCCATACAAAACCCCACAACCCTGCTGTGTCTTTGTCTTCGCCTCTGGGACCCTTCACGCCATGTAAAATAAAAGTTCTTCTGTGGAAACCCTATGTGGAGACCCTCCCTTGCCTCCTTTATCGCCAACGGGCTGTGGGGCCATGGTCTCTGGGAAGATTGCAGATTTCTATGCCGTGCCACGCTTAAAAACGGCACCACAAGAATTTTATCCATCGATTAGTCTTCAGTGACAACTTGGAGCAATTTAGCTCACTGCAGTTCTACCTTCTGCCTTCCCTTCCAGCTAATTTTTAACTGGATCATATCTCTGAACTGCCTAACCATGGGATTGCTTGAGGTTTGGGGTGTAGCTGTAGGGAGAAGGAGGTGAGGTCGAACAGTAAAAGCAAAGAATAGGAGTATGAGAATGTGGCTGTCTAGGTTCAGACTGGCTTAATTATTACACTTTAACATTGCAAATTGATGGTCTGAGCTCAGCTTAAACTATATAATTTGGGGTGAAAATTTCTAACATTGAAGTCCTATTATGGCCAAAGGGACCCAACTCAAAAGTTTCATTCTAAAATTAGTTAAAAAAACACATATCCAAACAAAGACATACAGATTCCTACAGAAAAAATATTTCTTTATATTGACTCTCATACCATACTGAATTATGAAAATGGTCCTTCAACTGTTTTGCATGTGTGGTGTGGTTATGTTGACTGTATTGCACTGTCTGTTGTAGTCCCCCTGTTTTCAAAAGGTTGGGTCCATCTGTGTCTGTTGGGTTGTTTTTTTCGCCTTTTAAAAATCACACCCTGAATGAATTTTGTAAATATTCAGTCTTGACTTCAGCTTGCATTGCAGTGTCATCAATTATGACAGACTGCTGCCTCTTCTCTCCACTCTTCATCTTTTCCCTGTCAAAATGCACCCTTTGGCAGAATATTTTTCAAGGGCTAAATGTGAGTCTAAGGGAGTCACTGTCAAGGTATTTTTCATAATTTCAGAAATATTTTTCTCTTTCTCTTGTTTATAATTACCTCTTGGAAACTTCAAATTGAAATGTTTCTTTACTGGTTTTTCAACACATGCACACTCTGCTGAGAGAGCAGGGCAGATTTGAAGGTTATTGATGTATTTTTTTACCCTTTGGGGCTGGGGTAGAAAGAGGGAAAAGATGGTATAATATATATAATATATTCTCCCCTTACCCCCCCCCCCCCAATAAATATTAAAGATTTAATATAAGTACCCAAAACTGGTTTGATATCCCTTTCACGGGAGGGCTTTCCCTCCCTTCCTCCTATATGTTAAAAGGCCAGCTGCTCATGGTCGTTGCATCCTGTAGTAGATGAATAATGAAACCCTAAGGCAACAGCAACTGTTTGCAGTCTGGAAAGAACCACAACTGAATACCTAGAGAAGATACGGACTTTTTTGTGCCTTTTCGCTGCTGTTCTGGTAACCAAGGACTGGTTTAGATCCCAAGATACTTGAAAAGCCTGTAATGTAGCCAAGCAAATTTTGCTCACCAAAAAAACCTATCCAATATTTTCATTTCAGTTTTTGATCTCCTTAGTAAATATTGAGATGGCTTCATTTGTGCAGTCTCTGAAGCATTAAACATGACACTCGTTTTCTTACTTTTGCTATAATATGTGTGTTAACTTTGCCTACTGTGCTGCCAGCATGTAATTTTCTTGTGAGCGTCATGATTATGGATTTTCTTTGCCCTAAAGTTTCATCTCTAATTTTTGGTTCATGAGACAGTTTTGGGTGTTAATTTTAAAGAAAGTATCTCTGATGAATAGGAAGGCAGTTTATACATGCAAAAGCAGGAATAAACAAGAAAAGATCAAAGGAAAGAAGAAACATAATAAATTGGGAGTTTATAATTTCAAAGCAAGCCTAGTTTGTTTGCACATTTTGGAGATAATTCAGCTTTGTCCGTGAGATTGGCTCTGATAAAGTGAAAGATATTTGCTAATAGAGTCTACTTGTCAGGCACCCCCTGTCCATATAGAACTCCTCTCTGTAGCTGCCTTTTCCCTGCAAAAGGTTTGGGGTTTTTGTGTGTTTGATTTTTAGTACAATTTCTTTCCTTATATAGCTTGGATTTCATAAAATGAAAGACCCAAAGACTCTCTAGAAAGTGTGTTGCTAATGTTGATTTTGCCTTAAAGTCACATGCTAATTTAGTAATAGGTGAGAATATGGCAGATTGCTTCTATCATGTTACATTAGTATCATTTTCTCTTTAATGATGTTAAATGTTGATCTTGGATATGGAAAGATACATACATACATGTTCACTTTTTAAATTAGATTCTCTTTTCCTCCATGCTCTGGTCCCAAATTCCAATTTTTTAAAAAAAATCAGAATTTTTAATTCTAAATTTTATTGAAATCTGAAAATCTAACATTTGGTAAACATAAAAACCTATACCCAAGATGTGTTACATTGAGTGTAGAAAAAGCTGTGCTATTTCTAAAGGCTTCTCTGTTAGAAGGGGCGGTGTTAATATGTTTTTGCAGGGCTGACACAGTTGCCCAGGTTTAGCTGAGGTTTCCACATGATCTGTTGCTCCTGTGTTTACTGAGAGCTGAGGTATAGCATGCCCTTAACTCATACTGGTTTTGCAGGGGTTGCCTGACATTTTAAGGCAATGGTGGCCATGCCCTAACAAGGCAAAGACACTAAAGCTATTACTTCAGGTAATTCACAGACTGTTCTTTTGGTTTTGCTTTCTTCATTTAGCATTTTGAATCCATAAAAATTATTTGAGATTTCTGTTTGTGAAAACCCTTTTTTCAGTAGAATGGCTAATCTGATGGCTAATCCAAACCTTTTTGTCACTGGATGGCTGGTCCATGGTCCTGCTTGTAGAGTTGTTGGTTATTGTGCATGCATAGAGGAGGAGTATGGCCTGCTGGTTGAAACAGGGAACTACTAGGATACTGAAAAGTGCAATTCCTGGCCCTGTCATATAATTTCCATATGACCTTGGGCAAGATATGTCAGATAAAACTTACTTCACAGAGGCATAATATAGCTGAACTGATGAGATTGTAGTGCTTTTAAATCCTCTTGAGGAAAGTTACACAAAAAGAAATTACTACTGTAGTAGAATAGTAGTGAAAATGAAGTAGAAGAACTGGCATGATTAGGAGACAATTTATTGACTTTTCTTCCTGGCTATTTAAAACTTTTCTAACTTATCTGGGCTTAGAAAAGTGGATGGATGCACGGTGGGTTTGTTTCTGTCCTTGATGTGCACGTGCAGCTCCCATTAGTGGCAGCAGGAGCCCTGTGCTTGCCTCGCCAGAGGAGAATAGACCCCTGTGTGTGTAATGATAAGTTACATAGCATCTTGTGGCTCTGTGTATGATTTCTGATCTATTGTGCCAGAGATACTACAGCATGAGAGAGAGCTGCTGTCATTTTCAATAGGAAGTGAGAACTTTAAGAGCCTGAGAACTGTCCTCTTTTTTGAATAGCACTTTTGCTGCATGAAGTGTAATTTATTTTTATCACAGCAGGCATAAAGCTTCCAGGTTTTCATAAAGAAAAATGATCCATATAGAGCCCATGTCGATTGAACAATCATTTGAAAACCTGTAAATTCAAAACACAGCTCTTCCTTAATGCAAAGTATTGTTCCTTTTTTTTGGTGTGTCTTTTAATTTTTTTAGCCCTGGAATTCCATTAGTACTTTTAAAAAAAACCGGTTTAATGTCAGTAATTATATTTCTAGCTATCGGTTTGCCTGTAGCAGGACACATTACCTAATTATAGCAACCAAAACTTCTTCAGACAGGACTTTCTGATCTTTCCCAACCTTTCAGTGCAGCACTTCTTTTTTTTTCTTAATTTTTTTTTTTTTAAGTAACAAATGTGTATGAATCATTAAAATTTGGGAAGGAAGTGGAAAGGAGAGGAAAGGATGGGGGGAGTGGGGGAAGAGAAAGAAATTGTTTGCATCTTGCCTGATACACAAACACACAGAAAGAAAAGAAAACAAAGGAGGACCAGTTATTAGTCCTATAGCTTGTCAGTTTGATTAGTGAACGGTTGCCTCTCTCTTCTGAGAAAATACAACATCTTTAAATGATGTCCATTCTTAAATGTAGAAACCCGGCATTGTGTCTGTTAATGCATAATTGGACTGTCTTTTAATACAAGCAGAGGCACTTGTTTCTGAGTATAAACCCTGCACCTCAACAGGTCAGGAAGATAGTAAAAACCTGTTGTTTGGCTTTGTCTTGGGGAATAATGGAGTCACTAATCTACTTGATCTTTGGGAGTCAGATAAAGAAGAAAGTGAACGATGCATACATTTCAAAGATGGAAGGCACTTGTAAAAGCAATTTCTTTGGAGGGAAAAAGTAGAGCAAAGGCTGTTGGAAACCTTTTAATTAGTACTAATTACCTCAGCAGAAAACGTTGGAGGCTTGAAAGGATTTGTGTCAGCAAGTGAAAGATCAAAGATTGCGACGTTCGCATTTTAATCTGTTGGCTATAAAAACGAATAAGGGGGTGGTAATGGGGCCCATGAGAATGACAACCCAGGTGGTGGAGGCCTTAATCCCTTCTTTACTGCTAGTGCCTGAGGCCTAGTTCCAATTACATAATAAGATGATTTAATTTTTGCTTTAATTTTAACAAAAATTAAGTTTATTTTAGCCTTCAGTAAGGACAAGACAAGGTTTCCAGACAAAATCCTCCCAATTTATTTCTTTTAATGTTGTAAGTCCAAGCCTTTACTAAGCTTTTTTTTCCCCTAAGTGGCTGAAGCTGCTCTGTAGAAGGCCACAAGGCAGCAAAGGTGCTTTGATGTAGTCCCTGCAAACGGGGAGGGGCTGGCAGTGGGTCACTGGTGGCCACTGTGGTGGCATTCAGGAATCCAGTAGTGCCTTCTTTCCTTTTTTTGCTTATTTGTTGTTTGGTTTGAGTTTGTTTGGGTTTTTTTGTTTGTTTGCTTTGTTGTTTTTATTTTAACAAACTGCCTAATTGCGTCAGTGAAGAATATTTTATGGGCATGCTTGCTGTGATATTTAACTTCTGTTTTCTTTCAAAACACTCCATGTGGGTTCACATGTGTGAGGTAAATTACTTTTTTTTTTTTTTTTTTTTTTTTGAATCTCAAAGTATNTTTTTTTTTTTTTGGTGGCTTGAGCACATTATGTGCCCCTCAGAAATCTAATTGTCATCAAATTCCACTATGGATAAAAGAGCGACCATATGGCTGAGGCTGAAGAGAGGCTGATGGCTGCAATGTAGGCATCAAATGGATAGATTTATGTCCAGGAATTTCCAGCACTTCTCCACAGCCAGGCCTAGCCCTTGTGTTGGGGGGGAGGTAGATGCCTCTTTAACTGGCACTGGGATTATAATTCAGCTCATGAAGTCAGGTGTTATCTGTACACAGTGATCTGGTAGGATTTGAGTATTTTTTTTTAATAATTAGACTTTTACAAAAAGTTGTGTTACTTATGCTCTGTGGATTCAAGCATGGTAAGCTGCAGCATGGTTTTGTCTTTACAGGTAATTGGACTCAAAATTTGGAGGCAGTGGCAACACAAATAGTCAAGCCTCTACTCTCAATTAAAAATTCAAATTTATTCAACAATTAAAGCCTGAAATGAACTTTGAACTACATACTTTATTAAGTTTTAAACTGATCTTTAAAGTAATTTAATTGTGTTAAATTACTTCATCATCAGGTTCTTATGGTGTATGATTTTATGCTGATGTGATAGAAAGCAGTGTCCGTTTTAAAATAGATTATTTTGAAGGAAGTCTTTTGGTCCCTCAGTAGGTTTTATATGTATTAGCATAACAGGAAAACATGAAGCAACCTTTTCAAAAGTAGGACTAGATGATCTTGGAGGTCTTTTCCAACATTAGTATATGTATGATTCCATGAAAACTCAGGTGTCAGAGTTCAGTGTTGTCTTCCTTTTGCTTGACTTCTCCTACTCTGTGGAATTTCTGTTGCCTTTAAGCATGCTTTGGAGGAGCTTGTACTGAATCTCATCCTAGGGCATGGAAAAACACCTGAACTGAGACCTGAGCCTTTTTCCAGAGCAGTGTAGGGAAGTAACACTAGCCTGGTTTTTTTTGGGAGGTGGGTCTTTCCTGCCAGAGTGCTCCATCTCTGTCATGGCAGGTGACTGTCCTTGTGAAGCTGCTCAGAAGGACCCAAGGTGGTTTTCTGTTTCTCCAGGAGATGTTGTTGAAGTCCCTTTACTTTAACGTGATCCTGGGACTTCTGTATTGCTTTCTGGTGTGAAGAACCTTTGAATATATATGGGCACGGTGACAATCTAAGAGTGTGTTTTGGTAGTTATTCATCATCATCATCATTTTCATCCCTAGACTACCAAATCCACAGCTCTTGGATTTTTGAAGGTGGGATTTGTGCTGGACTCTGATTTCCCAATCATGTTTTAGACAATCTTATTCATTTTAGAAATTGAAGAGGGGAAAACCAACACAAAAACCTGTCATAGATTCTATAGTCCATCTTCTTGGACTGAGATTGCTAGCTGCTATCTTTCCTGACAGTGTTTTATATGGTTCAATTTTAAATACACTTGAAGTGTGGAAATGGAGGATGCTGATGGGAGGGCACTATACAGCATTTTTTGGTTTGTGCATTTCCCTTCTTTTCTTGGTTTTACATCATGTACAAATTGAAAGAAATGTATTTGTAGTCTACCATGTATGTTTCTGGGCAATTTTATTTACTCACATTTCAGTGTCATAATCTTTGTAATTTTAGAGTCTGAATTCTTGTTTTGAGCAAATGTTTTGCTTTTATAAATACTCTATGCTTCCATTGCTGAGGCAATGTGTTAGTATCACTCATTGTTTTTTTATAGTATGAGCAAGGGGAAATATAACCAGTAAGAACATTGCAGCGAACTAATAACTTTCTTTGTTTTGATGGTGCATTTATTGTTTACATATGCAAACAGTTACTATGTAATCAATTTTAATGCATGTTGCAAGACTTGCAAAACCCCCCAATTTGACTACACAGATTCAATGAACAGATTATATGAAAGTATTTTGAAAATCAAAAATATATAAGAACATGCTTGTCTCTGAATTTGAACTTACATATCTATATTTTTGCAGGATTGCCATAAGGCCCAGTAACACAAAAAAGTTGTTCAAACAATTAGTACTGAGCAGTTATCATGCAAAAGTGCTTGACTGAGTGTAGTGTGTGGTAACGATTCCCAAAAGTCATGGAGTGTTTCCTTGCTTTCTGCTCTTTGCAAGAGTGATTTATGAGTTTACAGGTTCCTTCTCCAACTCTATAATTGCCCTGACAGTTTCCCAGGTGGACTATATCCAAGTTGGTATAAAGCAGTACTCATTGCAGCTGGACCTTAAAATTCATCTTGAGTTAGGTATAGGACTTCTTGTTCTTTTTGTCTTTATTTAGTTTTTTTTACCCCTCAAGAAACACTGTACCGTGGTAATTGGTACTACATTCCCTTCAAACACCACATGTGCCTGAAAGTAAAATAAAGCTCTATTTGGCAAGACTGAGCTGAAAGTTTTTCATTTTATGAATGGAAACAAGGACAAATACAAAACTTGGTCTTTACATATACTTAGCAGGTCACCTTTCCCCTTGTTGAATCCATCTTCTCTAGGATTCCTGGCTTGAATTCCAGCAGGTACCCCTTCAAGTCCAGGTGTCTTCGCAATCCATCTTCTCAGTCCCACCGTCACTTCTGATTTAGGGCTGCCAGAAACTTTGGTTTCATGTTTGGAAACTGTTGGTGGTTCTCTGTTTTCTGTCAGCTGACTGGCTCCTCTTTTCCCTGAACACAACTCTTTCTTCTTTCTCCTTGGCAGTGTCAAGCTGGCCACTTAGGTCCCACTCCAGCTGGACTTGTCCGTCTCTATAGCATTCGAACCTTCTTGCTAAGTGTTACACAAGACACAAGCACACTCTTCACAGATGATCTGTGGTGTGCTGCTGGCTTTCTAGAAACAGATGAAACAGGATATAATGTTAACACTGATGACAGACCCAGTAACACAGTTACTTTGTTTAAACAAGCCCATAAAAAAAGTGTTTCCCCTCTAACAGCTTTTCTGGTGTTGCAAACTTCCACTTGCATAATGTACAATTCACTGGAGACTGTGCAGGCATAAGCAAAAGAAAAAGCTGTCTCTTGCTTGTGTATACTTGCACTTTATAGTAAAGCACATCCATGTGGAAGATGTGCTGTCTAGCACAAGGTAGTCTCCTTGAAATGATACTAGTTCTTCTTAATTGGCTCAGTCATGCATAGACCTTGTATGCTTTTACCCTAAGTTTTATAGGTCTAATAATCTGTTTACTGGCTTTTGGGACATAAATGTCTGTTATAGTAAGGAAATCTGTTACAAATAGGGTTTTGAGTGCAGAAGAAACATTGAAGAGTTAAGGTGAAAATTTGCCTTGCACTTAGAAATCATTAAAAGATTTTCAAATGATACCCCAAAAGTTAAATTTTGTACATTGTTACTAAAGTATCTAAGGTTTTTAAGGCACTAAAGGCTTGAGCATTAAGGACACTGATGAGCAAAATGTTTAGGAAGAGGATATTAAATTTTGTACTGTGATTAAAAGAAGTATTGAAGAATAACCTAGATCCTTGCTCCAGAAACATAAAGGTGTAAATTATTCTTGAAGAAAATTTTTAAATATATAACAAATGAGAAGCATGTGTGAACAATTTTGTTGGTGTAATTGAGGAAAATAATTTCATCGGAAGATGAATGAACAAATCATCAGAAGATATGCGACTAGATGATGCTCACCATCAGTGGTTTACATGTTGATTCCGTTACTCATATTTGCTGAGAAAGGGTGCAGTTTAAGTAGATCTTATTAAAAAGAAAACCCCCAAAACATTAATGCAATAATCTCATTTCAGTACTTTATTAAATGTATTTAAATAGACATTCAAATATTTCAGAGACATCAGACTGAGTGTTTAGAAAGAGGTGAATACCGTGGCCATTTAATTTTAATTGTCTCTAATCTCTTGCTTCTATGGCAATAAAAATAAAAACTTTTAGGGGGAATATTCTTTATAATGCATTATTTGGCAGGAATATTCTTGGTCAGCAAAACCATGTAAGCAGTACATTTTCTGCTTTTCCATAATTTCAGCATGTAAGTTGTATGCTTATAATAATCTTTGTGTTTTTCTTTACTGCATCTAGTTCTGCACTGAGAAATCTTTCTTAATATTACTGAAAATGGAAATAGCTTTTAGTTGTCTTCTCCTTTTTCCCCCTTCTCGACAAATTTCATGAAAAAATTAAAAATCTGAAATGAATCTACTCTATCTTATTTTGCTGTACTGTTCTGAAGTATCCTGATGAGCCTGGATAAGCTGATGTGGCCTTTGGGGAGAGACACATCAAATATAGGCAGACAGCTCCTGTGTCTGGTAACAAAGACTGAGGAGGTCAAAACTATCCCAACAGGCCTGAGCAGGTCAGTCAGAGGCAAATGTTGGAAATAAGATTTGGTGGGGAGGGGAGCAAGGGGCCTGGGTCAAGTCCTGTTCAAAAAGTCAGCTTTGTCAAAAGCTTCAGTCACATTCTTACCTACAGGCAACCTCTGCTGATCCCAACTCATTAATCGAACTGGAGAGCCGTCTTGACCCTGGCTCCTTCCCTTTGAAGTGTGGTGTCCTCTGCAGCATGAGGAAATAATTTGCTGCCTGATTCAATGAGCCATCAGTAGAGCCAGCAGACCTAATGACATGTGAGAATATTAACCTCCTACCACGAAGAGCTGTGAATCTTGAGAGGCAGTCTATAATTCACCCAGCACTCCTGAGCCTTCCCTTTCTGTCTTATTCTTGCACTCAGTTTCTCACTCACAGGGAGAGAGAGGAGAGACCCTCTTGTCGTAAAACTTTATTTCCTTCAGTAGCATGAGCCTTACTGAGCTGCTTGATAATGAGTTACTTTCCTTTTGCAGTTGGATAAAATTTATACTGAAATACCAGACATCTGTCTAGCATATAATAATTTCTGTTTAAATTATGATACGGGCTACATAACTGACATCAAGGGGGTGGTAATCACAGTACTTACCCAAGCAGACTATTTTGTTTCCTTATTTATTTTTCATCATCAGAGGAAAAAAGCAAAAGCAAGAGAACAAACATGCATAACAATGCTTTTATTCTGTACAGTATGTGTTTTAGCTTTCCTCAGTCAAGAGAATATTTCTGCAATCCTCTTCTTTTTTTTTTTTTCATTCATTTTTTTTTTCCCTACCTAAAGAATAAAACAGTTCTGCCTGGCCTAGTACTGTGTGTTACATGCACACACAAGGGTGTGTTCTCACCCTTTGGTTCTTAAGAAAGAAACAGATTGTTGGTATAATCCCACTGCTTTAAAAGTCAGAGCTGGTTGTTCTCTTGTTGACTCCTTTAGCATTTCCATAGATTCGGGACTTAATGTCTGGTAAACTTCAGAAAGAGAGACATTGTTATTCATGTGGCTAAATAATGAGAACGGAAAAGCAAAAATGGCCCTGTGTGTATTTACTTCTCAGCATGAAAGTGGTGGTGATTACCAGACTGTTATATACCCACATACAGTAAAATACTCTGAGAGTTTTCTTCTGATTTTAATGTCTTTCATAGTGCTGATGGGTGCTGAATAAGGTCAGAATTTAGAGATTATGGGTACAGATGGGGAACAGTATCCAACAGAGCAAATCCCAAACCATAATGGTTATTGCTGGCAACAGTCATGTATGTGCTGGAAAGGTTTTGGTAATTGTTTTTGCTGTAACTGTACTGCCAAATTTGTCATATTTGGTGGAAACATAGTTTACAAAAGCAAATGAAGTTATAGCAAGTGGGAACTTATGATGGTAAAAGATGTTTCTCTGGCAGTGAAAGTTAGTGATGTAGTTGTGTGGCCAAAACGTTTCTGTTGGAAATTGAGCCTGATTTCTGTCTTGTTATCATTATAGAGTTATTTTGATTCTGAGGAGTCGTTGGTAAAAGCTGTTGGTGTATGGTGTGGATCTGGGTACAGACTAAGATACCGTGCAGAGGGGATAAAGGAGGGTATTGAGACAAACCAGGACAGGTAACAGAAATAAGTAAGAAATAAATGGCAGTCATATGCTGATTAACAAGTTCTGCAGTGTCTGTGGTATGCACCTGTGTAGATCCCTGTCTTTAAGTTGTTCTAAAAACATTTTTTAACATCGAGGGATTCAGTATTATGTCCATTAAAAATTCTCTGCTATCATGCTTGAGCAGTCTATTAGTCGTTCTCACCTCTTATAGCTGGTCACAAAGGCCAGTCCCCTTGCCTCTCTCTGCTTCATCTTTTTTATTAAGTTTATTAAAACTAGTCAGATTATACATTCTTATGGCACAGGCTGTGCTTGGTCCATTCATTATGGTTTCTTATCTTGGCAGGCAATCTGAATTGAACGGCAGCTAGTCCATTATGCACATATGAAGCCCATCACTCCTCCAGCAATGGCCAATTCATCAAACATTTATCTTTTGCCCTCTGAGCAGTGCGTCAATTTGCTTGTCAATCCTCAGCCTTGGTTGTTGTGGAAGATGGGAGAAAAATTACTTTTCTTTTCCCCCTTCCCACTGAACTCCGGTAGTCGAAATGGGCTTTACTCTACTCACTCTACTCCCCCCTCTCTCTGTGGAAAAAGGGGAGGGGTCAAGTTACTATCTGAATTGCAGAGTGACAGATTGATCCAAGATACAGTAAAGCTTTCATTATGGCATTGCCTTTGCGCTTGAATTTGCTCATATTTCCATTATAATACTGGTTTTTAGGGGGTTTATAAATAGGTTCTTCACTTGGCACAGGGACCTAGCTGAGAGGAGCTTTTAAGAATAAACACATTACAGGGTTTTAGCTCTTCGTGGGGTTTTATTGTTTGTTTGCTTTTTTTTAAAAAAAATCAAAGGTATGGTTATATTTTGTAAACTATGGCACGTTCTTTTGCTGTTTCTAATGACTAATATTTCATTGAATTGTTTCAAGTTCAGGAAATGGAAATGTTTCCTTCTTTTTTTTTTTTTTTTGATGCCATTTGTTTTATTATGATTGAGTTCCACATTAATATTGGGGGAAAAGACAAAGCAAGAGTCTTGCATCCAAGTTTTTCTCTTGACTCCTTGCTATCCTTCATCAAATACTTTCAAGAATTTTTAGCAGAAGGATGTTTAAATCTGTACTTAGGGATTTTAGGGAAGTGGTGCAAAATTGAACTATTAGTGGTGTTTTTTCCAGAATGCCCTTTGATAAACCATGAATATATACAGTCACTTTCTCTCTGCTTGGTAATTTTTAGCACTGTTTTGCAAACTGTATTTTCTTATTTGATGACTAGATGACTTATTTTCTGATCCATTTTGTATTATTTTGAAACATTTTATATGGCTTTTGTGAAAACCACCTTGCCACAAGCCATGGTGCATTGATTGTAATTTTATTTAAATTCGAACAAAATTGTAAGAGTACTGTAATATAAAATCTTGGTATGTTTAATCCTAAAGATGTAATATCAAAACTTAAGTAAAAAGCAGCCTAACATGAAGGATGAAGTTTGAGCTGCATTAATGGAATATTCTCTTGAGTAGAGGTGCATTAAATACACATAGTGAAATCTGAGACTTTAAGAGGTTTGTTAGAAAAGAAATTGAACCCCACCGCAGTCAGTCTGGTTGCTAATTTATCTCTTTTACTTGGTTGGTTTGGTTGTTTGTTTTATTGAGGGTGTTTTGGTGGTTGTTGTTTGTGGGTTGTTTTTTTTTTTATTTAGTAGAGTCTTGGTATGAGAGAATGGTGGTTGAAAGACTGAATGGTTAACTGTAATATGTTTTTGTGAGCTACTGAAAGCTGTATTGGGATTTGTAGTTTATTTCACCAGGTAAATAATCCACTCCAATGGGACACAGCTCTTACAGTTTTTTACCTTAATGTTGCAGTTTCATTTAATTTCATTGCAAGATTTCCAACAAATAGGCTCTGTTCATCCTTCCCAAAACTGTGTGCTTCACTGAGCCTCACCTGAAGGTCTGATTCACCTTCTGGGAGTGCCCATCTTTTCTTGCTGCCTGTATGGAGTTATAAGTAATGTGGCTTCTATAGATGGACAAGATGAATTTGCATTATTACTTTTCAGACAGTGCCATTTTTTGAGGAACTGCTGCTCAATAGCAAAATCCCTCTCTCAAGAAATATCTGCATTTCTGTTTTATAACTGGTAGGAATGTTTATGAAATGTTGTGAACTTAACATCTAGAATTCAGGAGGCCTCATCTCTTTTTGTCTGTCTTTTTATTGACTCTACTTTTGTTTGTGTTTTCTTTGAGGTTTTGAAGTTTGGGCTTCTTTTTTTAAGCAATGGAATTTGCTGTGTAAGACTCAGAACAAGGCTATAAAAGAATAGATGAAGATTCTGAGTTTTTGTGAATCCCCACCATTTTGATGTGCTTACATAGCTCTGGTTTAAGATTGTTGAGAAAGGTATTTTCATCCCAGTCTTTATTGGTAATACATATTGGTGTTTCACATAGTTTTCTAGGCTTCAGTGTATAAGAAAAGGAGAAAATCGAGGGAATACTATTTATTTTCTTGTATGGAAGTCAAGTATGACCTTTACTTGAAAAGATTCAGAAACTCTTTGTAGGTCCAGTTCATAACAGAAGTTTAATCTTTTGTTATGGAGATCTCTTTTTCATGGGTATTTAATGATGCTGCTTGTTAATTTCTTTTACTTTCTTTTTAGCTGATCATATTCACAGCTGTGCCTCAAGTTTTATCCCAATAGTTGCTTCCAGATATTTTCCATCTACCAGCAGAAAGATGGAAGTGATGCAAAGTGCTACCTCTAGATAGCCTGCAAAATACTAACATTTCCTCTGATATTAGACAAAAGAAAGCATTTCTTGCTTTACAAATTTTGGTTCTTGGAGGTTCTTTACTTTCACTGGGGTGCTTAGCTGTCCATTAAATACTTCATTCTGTTCTGGTTTTGGTTCTGTTGTCATGCAGGAAACTGTAAAATCACTAAGTAGAATGGCATTAAAAATTATTTTATTCTTGAGTACTGTAGAGGCCGTTTTTTGATGCTTTACTTGTATTTTGTCCACCTGATTTATTTTGAATATATATATATATATCTCCCTATTTTTTATTGTGTTTTATTTTGCTTTGGTGAGGTTAAGTTAAAGGACTAGAAGTCAGTAGTTCTGGGTGTTATTTCTTGTCTCTCAGAAAATTGCAGGAGGTCACCTTCCATTAGTCACTTAACTTCTCTCTGCTTTACTACAAAATGGAATTTTAAGCTCAGCAGAATTTTGAAAAGTAATTCATTAATGTTTTGCAAAAAAATGCTTTGTACTCCTTGGCTGGCAGGTGCTGGAGAAATATAATTTGCATTTCTATTTAAATACTGAAATTATATAGCACTAAGGTTCTCATGTTGATTCTGCTTTTCTGTAATCTATTAAAACATTAAAGGCATGGAAAAGGTATTTTAAAAAGCTCATGTTTTGTAACAGCTCCATCTTTAACTTCTGCTAATGGCTATCTCTTGTCAACAAAGTGCAAATCAATTTCAGGGCTAAACTCAAACTCTCTCATTTACATATTGTTAACTGCTCTCTCTTTTCCTGTTAAACAGGAGGAAAAAGTCAATTAGATATGAGGCAGCTGTCTTATTAATGAAGGAGTGGGATAAAATGTGAGGAACTCTTCTTTTTTAGCATATGCTTCTGAGCAGCTTGTTTTTCTGAACAAGGACAACTGCAGAGTACCAAGTTTTGTCTATTGCTTGCAAGGCTTCTGCTTTTTTTCATTTATAATATCTCATGTTTTCATTGTCAAATACTACCAAAATGAAGAGTTGCTCTTTACTTTCATTGTAACCAAATCCCTGTCAGGCCAGAGGGATCACATGAAATAGTGTAGTTGACAATTACCATGCATGCACATGCATAAAAAAAGAAAAAAAAAATCTCTGTCATGACATTCCTTTATGATTAAAACTTTGTTATAAACCATGAATGAATTATGGAAAAGAAAGCTGGAAGAAATCATACTGATTAGCCAAAGGACTTGGATAAAATGACATTTCTGAGACCTTTATATTCTAAAGGATTATTTACTGTCTACTTACAGAACATCTTAAGTCGTTTTGCAGAGGGAGTCAGTTTCCTGTTTAGCGCAGTGTTTTTGTAAGCTAATGAGGGCAAAGCGTGAGCCATAGGCAATGATGCTGTGATATTAGCTGTGACAGGGAGCTTGATCATAATTATCTTAACGAGGATAGGGTTAATTACAGTGGAAACTTAAAGTTTTTTCTGTTTGAATGAGGCGGCACTGAATACGTTGTGATGTTTTGTCGGTTTGATGTGACTTTGAAAATTGCAATGGAAATCTCTTGGCAACACTTGCTCTCCTCTGGGAGCAGAGTGTGAGCCCTGCAATGAGGTAACTGAGACGGTACCTGTGGGTGAGATAATGGGCAGCTTTCATGACATTAGAGCAGGGACAAGCAACCTGCAATCCACCTTAGTGATGTTTATTAGCCTTTTGAAAGTAAGGGAAACAACCACTTGCCCCAAGCCCTTCAGTGCTGGTTGCATTGTTGTGGTAAGATTGTGTGTTTGTTTTAGTATACAAATATGGGGAGAGATTTTTTTTTATGCTGTGAACGATGAGAAAACAGTGCAGATTTAATTTTAGACTGGTTCTCTTTCTTAGGGGATTTCCCTCTTTTTGAACTCATCTCTTAGGATGCTTGTGCCCTTCTTCCTGTGCTGTGTGTTTAAGCATTCCTGTCCTCTTTTGTAATGGGCTCATAAGGAAATACTTGGACTACGTTAACACTGCTTGCTTAACCTCATTAAAAATAAAAATAATAGTATTTTGTACTGATTTCTGTCTCAGATTCTCAAAAATACTTTCTACGTACCAATTTACAATTGCAATTCTTTCTTATCCCCCATCTGCAGATGGGAAATTGAGGCTCATAGAAGTTAGGGGACTTGCTGAAGTTTATACCATAAAACCAATTGTGTGGATTGTACTTAAAACTTTTACACTTTGGAGTACAACTGCTGGGCAATATTTCCTAATATATTATGATGGTAGGGACAGTTGCATAGAATTTAGTAGGTAGTATCACTGAATGATAGCAAACACGTTTTTTTNTTTTTTAAAAAAAAAAAAAAAAAAAAAAAAAAAAAAAAAAAAAAGAAAATTCCATGAATAGCAAAATAACATATGGCTGTAAATTTACAATAACGGCTACCCCCTCCCTCTGTACTGTGGCGGCTCCTCCCATATCCCTGGACTCTGAATTTAAGTGATTAAATCACCAAGTGCACACTACTCTGATGACATGAAAACAGCAATTATAAGCAACCCCCTGTGTAACATGGCTCCTTTTTAACTGAGCAGCTAATAACATTACATGGCAAAAATTATCAAAACCAGACAGGTGTAAGGAGATTTGCGCACAATTTTCTCTGCCTATCTATGAAACTAGTACCCTTGTGTTCAGCCCAGGGTTGTGAAAGAAAGACTGTTTCAATAGGCAACTCCCTCTAGTGTTTCAAGGCCTTTTGTCCCACTTCATGGCTTGTCATTTTGTTTTATGCCTCCCCTGCAGCAGTTTTGGATGTGTGCTTTCTTCTCCTTGCCAGTTGCCAACCATTTGCTGATTCTCATGATAAGAGTATTATATTTGCATAACATAACTCAGGAACAATGTGTATTTTGATGCTGACACTGACCAGAGCCCAAGCAGTGTTTTTTCACAAAGGACCTATTAACATCCCATAAGGCTCTGTGGTGCTGACAAGGAGGTGGCCTTCTCTGAACTCTTTTGGCAAGTCACAGTCATACATTGAAATGTGAGGTTTGGAAATAATCCACTATTTATATAATAAAGAGTATTTAAGGGGAATTTGCTAAACTAGGTTTGTCAAACTGAAATGAAAACTCATAACAGCTTGATAAACTCACTGCTACTTCCTCTGGGTTTTTTGCCTTTTAAAGGTACTTGGGGGAGAGCACTGAGATGTTTGCTGCTTTCTACTTGAATCTTGACTTTGGCAAAACCAAGCCTGTTGTGACCTTTTGCTGAAATAGCTAGCTCAATGCAGCATACTACCACAGCTCTTAATGGTGAACAGCTTATGAGGTTTTTTTCCCAAAACTGCTGGTTAAAGGCAAGTGCAAAACGTGTGATTTTACTGTGGTGATTGTTACAGTAAAATGTTTATAATAGAGGCCTTTATTTTTCCAGCTTCAGAAATTGTAGTATCAATGCATTGTAACAATATAGATACGCCATCGGGTATAGGCATGGCAAATTTTCTTCAGGTCTGGCTGCCGAGCATCAAAATGGCATTAGTAATAGTTGTACCTCCCTTGCACGTCAAGAGACTCTGGAGTCCTTGGACTGAAACACACTGTTGCAGAGTTGCACAAACGTTACTTGAATATTCATAGTTTAGTGCAGTACCCAGTGTAAAGGTCACTCACTTGATTTCTTTTGGTTGCTTGAGCCGTCTAAATGTGATCTATAAGTGGTCTGTAAGTTCTAGCTACAAAAGCAGTTTCTTGTTTTTGTTGCACAGATGAATGTTAAATTGTCTCTTCTAATAATACTTGTGTTTTCCTCCAGTAATTGTATCTGTGGAACGTTCTAACAGGAACGTTGGCTGTACTTTGATCTTTGCCAAAAACTGGGGGGAGGGTGAGGAAATCCCCTCAGTATAAATGTCATTGGAAACTGAATAAATAGGATAACCTGCATCTCCCTTATTCATCACATTTTACAGAACAGCCAGGAGATACAGTGATGATCTTCCCACTGGTAGGCATAGTAGATCAGCTGTCAAGTCATGCAATCTCAGCATATCTTTAGGTGTCTGGTAGGTGAATGAGCTGTGAATGCGTGTCTGTGGGAATGCTTTGTATATCGTGTGTCTTAGTTGATTAATGTGTGGGGTTCTTTTACTGTTGGAATGTGCAAGCATTAAGAATCAAGCTTGGAATAGATACCTTAACAAGGTACTGGAATGTTCTTTTTTAGGTTTGGGGTTTTTTTTTTGTACTTTGCTATGAGAGGAATGAATACTTCCAGAACCTTGTTTGTTTACAAGTCATCATCTTCACTACCATGTTGTCAAATGCTCCTTTTCAAAGCTGCTCTCTGCAGTCTGCCCTGTGGCTTGACAGTGGGACTGTAAGTTCTGAGAAGAAAGCAAATGCCTTTTCTGTCTGGAGTAATTCTCAATTTTATTTTGTAGAGAAAATTTTATTTTGTTTGCAGGAACTCAAGAAGCTAATTAAGAGGTTAATAAAAAAGGAGTGAAAAATCTCTTCTACATTTTCTATTATTGCATGTAAGGTAACTATTAAGAAATGATACTTGAAGTTGTATTTATTATTGTTAGCAGGGTATGATATTTCTTGGCAGAAATGATGGATGACAACTTAAATTTGTGTCCAGGGAATGAAGGTGAACTGTGACAGAGTTATTTATCTTGGGAATGGAGGTTAGGGTCAGGCGAGGCTGGGTGCCTGAAGGCACAAGACATTGACAAATTCATCCTGCAGGCCCCGTATCTGAAGCCTTTTGTTTTGGATCCTGGATACTCACTAAGTGACCCGCATCCTTCATCCTGCCAGCATGTGAAGGATGTGTTGCAGTGCCAGCACTCCCCTTGCCACTAATGCTTGTCATTCACTCTTCTGACAGGCCCAAACCAAAACTATTCCCACTCCTGAAAGGGAAGGTTAAAATATTTATTTCAGCTCATAATGGCCTCCCTGATTTAGTGGAGTATCATTTTTCCTGTTGCCTTTGTCGTTTGCAGGTCACTAGAAGGACTGAAAACATTCAGTTACTTGGAAGAACTGATCTTGGACAACAATCTACTCGGAAATGACCTTCTGTTACCCAGGTTGCCCCACCTCCATACCTTAACGCTCAACAAGAACCAAATATCCTTTCAAAGAAATACCTGCAAAATATCAAATGAGTCTTATGTGTCAGCCAAATTAAAGTATGTGAAATATAGTTCATGTGCAGACAAAGCATTCTCTCGTTTGGCACCTGGAATACTTCATAGTAATTTATTACAGGTCATTCATAAATGAAATGCACCATTATATCTTCCTGTTGCTCCATTTTAGTGAGAGATCTAAGTTATGGCTCTGCAGAAATCTTTCTAATAGATAAAATAGAGAAAGAAAATAATGTCAGGTCTAGCCGTGTGCAGCAGTTCCTGTGTTTGCTTGGGGTTCTGTTGCAGGCTGACCTCTAGTGGAATAGAGCGTGCAGTGAAGCCGTATTAGGTTTTTATACTTCGATTAGCTCTTAAAGCCTTAAAGTATAGTAAGATAAAATTATTTAAACCCATATAGTAATATTAATGATTTTCTCTATATTCGTGAAGCTGGTGATATGCACAATTGGGTAGCTGCTGTGCAACTGCAGCTGTAAAAGCATGTCACTCTCTTTTTGATACTCCAGTTCCATATAAATTCACATAAAATACTTTCCAAATCAAGGTCTTAATACAGTAAAGTCTTTTGATGTATTACTAAGTCCATTTGTAACCAATCAATCACTTCTCCATATGCCTGAAGTTAGTGCCTATTTTTGTTTATTAAGAATAAATATTTCAACATTTGTCTAAATACTCTGCTGAATCAGAGCCCCTCATCTTTAGGCTTGTAGATAATGGTCTGTAAAAACTGATCATCTGCAAAGTCTGTGGGTGCAGACTTGATTATTACATAATTTTCCCATACTTGGACCCATCTGGAGATTTGAAGATGTGTAATATATGATTTTACAAAAGTGAAGGGCAATCAAACTGTGGCCAAAAGGCCAACTGAGGCCTGCAGAGTCTTAGAGCACAGCCCGCTAAAGCCCTTGCCTTGTAATTGCAGCGTGAGGACAAGACTGCTCAACTGCAGGCTTTTATTACAGACAATGTAAACAGAGAGCAATTTACCTCCTACTAAAGCAAAATCCTCCTACTGAGGGGAATAAAAATAACTGCAGATTCTACGATTTCTGCACTTATTTTTGACTCTATAAATAAATAAAAATCAGCAGAGTAACTTTTTTTCTTGGAGCCGTGGAAATTTGCCAAGAGCATGTCTTGAACAGTAACAATCATTACTGTACTAGGTATTTGTCTAGATTTATGGTTAATGCAGGGTATTGTGGGTTGGATTTGAGTAACTGGTTTTATTGTTTTGTTGTGTGCTGCCATGGTAAAATCTGAAACCATAAAGAATGTACAAGAACATTTTTGGTGATGCCGCTTACAAACCATGAAATGTAAGTTTGGCCATAAGATCAAACACACGTAAGTGTATTTGTCCTTTGGGTGGGTGTCAAGGAGGAGTTTTGCACTTACCAAAAGGAGGGTAGAGGTACTGAATATTAACTCAGTGAACAAAATCAGAGGGAAAAAAATTATCCTGTCAGTAGTAATCTTTAAAGAGTTTCTGCTGGTCTCACAGACTGACTAAAATAGTATTGTCAAGTGAGTAAGCTCTCAAAGTCAATGATAACATGATAAGAAGGATTTGATCTATCCTGGGATTTTTTAAATTTAATCTAAAAACTATGAAGTTAGAGCTTTGAGAGTATTGAGCTACCCAGGTTATAGAAATAATGTATGCATTTTGTAGCGTACTACAAATAATTTAATAGAGGAGTTGCAGAAATGCTTGTAAAACACCTAATGTATAGAAACTGCCCAAAAAAGAAAAATTAACTGCTGTCCATCATTGACATCCCGAGCCCTAGGGAGCAGTGATCTCTTGTAGGGAGGATACATCAATCTACAGAAGCATGGAGACCTTCCAGATTCCTCTCCTCAATGTTAATACTGTATTTGAAAAAGGTCTTATTTGAACTTGAATCACTTCTTTAATGAATTATTTCTCTATAGAAATCTTTGAAAAATTTAAGGAAAAAAAAAGTACATTTAATAGAACAATGAAATACATTAGAGGAAAGATTGTTCATTGTATGACAGTAGTACTACATAAAGTACACATATGAGGAAAGAATACTGATCTGAAATAAAACTTCAGTAGGTGGAATATTGCCACGTGTACGTAAGTATATACAGCAAAACAGTGAGAGAAAGATGAAAATAAACAAAAAGCCAAAGTGACCCCTTTGAAAATTGGAACTTTAAAACACTTATGAGAGCTTCCCTGAGTATCTCTTAATATAACTGTACTCTTCTCTCCTTTTATTCTGGCTTAATTTTGATCCATATCCTGTTTCGATAGTTCTGATAAGAGCTTTCTACTCCTTTTGCATGGTTCACTTATTGTGTGGCATTGTATGTGTAAATAACATTTGGGCCCTCCTAACATAATGTCTGGACATTGTACAAATGTGAAAGCTGATCTCTAAATCAGGCAAAGACTTAAAATAATCACCTGGTATTTTTTCTTCTGGTTGTATATTTCAGTTACAGTCAGGCCACTACTACTTTTTCTGCTAGAAGTGGAAGAAGCAAATTAAAATATTGCAATCAAAAAAATGTGTTATTGCTCAACATTTCTGTACTATATAATCTGTTTAAAATATTTTAAAATGCAGCCTTTATAACTGAAACACCTAAAGGATAGTCATCAACATTGTGCAGTGTTGGATTATGTATCTAACATGCTTTTTTTTCAGGTGTATAGTATGGTTATTTTAAAAAACATCTGATTTACTTTGGGAAACATTTCAGTTTCTTTCTCACACAGAGTGGACAGCAGAAAGCAGCACAGATCAGGATGGATGGGTGGTAGATGGAAAGTTGCTTTTGGAGGAGGACTTATGACTGCAGTCACCTATGCCTGTAATGAGAAGCCTCATTTCTCATTTTAAGTATATTCACTAGATACTAGGAATCAGTCAAGAAACTTCTAAATAGATTTATTTCTCTGTGGGTGTTATAGCAGTGTGAGGTTCCATGTTTTTTCACTGTGCTGATCTTGACCAGTATGGAACAATATAGTAGACATTTCAGTTTCCTATCTTTATTGTATTTGTCAAAACTACTCAAATGGGCAGTTTCAAAATTTGACAAATTCTCAAAAGATATTTTGTCAAATATGTGTTATATATATATACACACATACCTGTATGCTGAAAATTAGAAGATGTTCACTGCCTCACTTCAAAGCAGACAAGTCTGATAATGAACCAGATCTGTGATTCTTCGTAGTAAAAGCCCTATTTCTTAGTCCAGTAAGCTGGTCATACATTTAACATACATTCTATATACTTCTGAAGAGCTGGTACTAAAATTTCTTGAGAAAGAGGTGTTGAATGTCAAAGTAGAATGTAGAGAGGAGCGCCATGAGGATGGTGACAGCTCTGGAGGGGAAGCCTTATGAGAAGTGGCTGAGGTCATTTGGCCTTGAGAAGAGGACACTGAGGGGAGACCCCATTGCAGTCACAACTTCCTCGTGAGGGGAAGAGGAGGGGCAGGCCCTGATCTCTGCTCTGTGGTGACAGTGACAGGAGCCGAGGAAATGGCCTGAAGCTGTGTCAGGGGAGGGTTAGGAGATCAGGAAATGGTTCTTCACCCAGAGGGTGGTCGGGCACTGGAACAGCTCCCCAGGGCAGTGGTCACAGCACCAGCCTGGCAGAGTTCAAGCAGTGTTTGGACAATGCGCTCAGGCACATGGTGTGACTCTTGGGGTGTCCTCGCAGGGCAGGAGTTGGACTTTGTTGATACTTGTGGGTTCCTTTCAATTCAGGATATTCTATGATTTTATGGTTGAATCTAGGTCTAGGTTTTGAATGGTTTAGGGGAAAACCAAAATATTTCATACCACGGAGTGGGAAATCTTGAACTAGGCAGAATGCCCAGAATGGTATATACATTTCTTATGGCAAGAGGAATTATCAGTGTGATTCAGATCTAGGTGTTATATGTTCTTGAGTCTTTGAAAACAGCATGTATTGAATACCTCAGCTGAAGAATATACCAATACATACTTCTGGTGTAATTTGTCTTCACACAGGTCTCATAATGATCTCTAGCAGTTACAGATTTGCTTAACCCCCAAACTCTAGATTGTAATTTTTTTTGCCTCTGTGCTTCTTCCTGCATTGTCCTTAAGTGCCTGAAGACACAGAAGTCCCAGCCTTAGCAGAATCTCATAAAGTGCTGAGGACTTGATGTTTAGATTGAGTGAATACATTAAAGGCACAAATTGTCTCCTATTATGCCTGGTTCCCCATTCCCTCTAAACGGACAACTGAACTGCAGTGGTACAGAACTCTTCCTGCACAGGCTTCTGAGTTCTCCACACCACAACTGTGGATTTAGAGAAATCTGGGTGGCTTGTTAGAGAACTTCTGTACCTAATGAGCCAAAAACCGTCCAAAAATCTAGAGTAGAGTGTACCTGAAGTAAAAATTAAGTCATGTGAATGCCTAATACCAAACATCTATGGAAGAGAGAAACAGTCTACAGTCCAGGTAATTCCTTATGCTGTTCTACAACAGTGCTTGCAGCAGTTCAACTGCAGATACCAGAACTTTTTAAAAAATTGTGAGCTGCTACTTTATTCTTGTCTTTGTGATGCCTTGTTACTTAATAACTTTGAAACGTGGTCTTCACATCTGCAGCCTTGGAACCACGGAGATTCTAAAATGCCTCTAAATGCACTGGCAACTGCAGGTACATAGAGAAAACTAATGCTGCTCCAGTAGGCAGAACAGGATTTTTTTCCTACGTATTCAGTGTGTAGGAAGCTCTCCATGAGATATATGGACTTAGTTAATTACCATCCATACTGCACCTTTTCTTTCTCAAGCAAAGTGGTTTCAAAGTCAGTGAACAAGGCCTTATCTCAAGGTCCTGTCTCCCTACCAGATAGGGTTCAAGCCAGAATCTGGCATACAAATGACTGTGTGTGACAACCTACTGCACACAGAGAAGAGGGAGATGTATACTTGCATATTGCAAGCTATTTCTGTGGTTATCCAACCTTGAAGACCTAGCACATTCTAATGGAAAAGCGTTCAGGTGGCAAAGATCTTTTCATACTGCATTCAGAGGAGAATTGGTAACTTCTGATTCAAGGCTGCGTGTGGAACAGCTTGTGATTGCTACATCATGTTTGTGATAAATTTAATTGAAGCAAATGTTTCAGCTGGGAATAAATATAGGTATCTTGGTCATTTATGACTCTGGTAGAAGTTGTTTTTTATTCAGCTGTTTTAATGTTAAGGTTGATTGCAGCAACTGCATGACAGATGATTAGTTGGCAGAAAACTCTTGAATGACAGTTTTGGGTCTTTCTATGTGAGGGTCTGGCATTCTGCATGATATTCCTGGTATCCTCATGTACATATTTCAGAAATATTTTGAATGTATGCTGATTGCTTTTTACTATGTCCCTTTGCTTGCAAGAACTTCCAAAAGCTGTAGTCAATGAAGTTCATTAACGTGGAAAGTTCTCCTGCAACTCTTTTGGGGAAATGAACTGACTTTTTGAAAGGTAATGGTGGAGCAACTTGGAAAGCACTGAGAGAGAGAACAGGAGTGGTTACTTTTCTATATTCGAGTGTATGACTAGTAAAAAGAATTACCAGCAGACAAAAAGTTTACAGAAAGAAATCCCAGATTCTCTTGCATACATCAGACTATACGTAAAAGGTAATTGTATGGTGAGATAGGAAATGTATAAGTATTTTTAGACAATAAATTAATTTAGAAATTCCTAGCATAGACTATGTTTCTGCATAGGTTTGACCTGCAGTTATTCCTGAGAACAGCCATGAATATGGTTATACCAAGAATGCTGGTAAGGAAGGAAGAAATACTGTGGTGTTTGGGGATGGCCAGCATTAGTGCTCAGTACTTAACGCAGCTGACCGTGATACTACACTCTCTAAAGGATTCGTGCAGTGTCTCTGCCCTGAAAATATGCAGAAAAGGCACAGCTAAAGAGACTCTTGAGAATGCAGAAATCTGGAATAGAGGAACTCGTGACACATCATGCAGTAGTTTCTGTGTGAATCCACTTAACCTCTTAGAAGTATAACAGAATAGTTCTTTGCTATGCTGGCTGTCAAAAGACACAGATTACAATCAAAATGACTGTCCCTGCTTGTGGGGTTCTCCTAAAATTGACTAAGTGAAGTGACACTATCCACTCAGAGTTTACAACTTTGTCCTTGTGCAAATGTAATATTCCCTGGGAACTAATCTTTGAATAGTTTGAAAGGGGACATAGTCCTGACTAGCCACTAGAATTTTTGTCCAGGTTACAGGATTTTCTACAAAATAAACAAACAAAAATGTTACAAGCTTGCACAGACAGTTAGTTCTTAGCCAGAGAAAGGAGATACTTCATTTGCTTTGGGCTTTTGCTTGTTCTCTGCCTTCCAGAGAACCTCAAAAACAGTGGTATTGAGTATGAGAGAGAGAGTGAAAACAGACAAGTCAGAACGTGCCTATTTGTAGGATATTTTTGATGCCATGAAACGTGCAAAAAAATTATATTGCTCTGCAGCTAAACTGGACCCATCGTAATACTGTAATTTTCCAAATTGTTCTCTTGCTACTGTCTCAGTGTTGCTGGCAGCATTTGTCTTTCTCAACAGAAAATATGGTGATGAAGTTGTGTATGCTTGTGCATGTGTCTGCTTGTAAACACTCTAAATATGTATGGCATGCACATTGCAACAGTCTGAAGGGGCTTGAAGAAGTTCATCTATGAGAGATACTCAGTTCTTTTAAATGTTTCCCTAATTTAAAACTAGAAAAAGTGCAAGAAGTAAGTATAGTCCTTTGATGAGGATAAATTTTTTAAAGTATGTCCAGCACGTTTCTGTTGATTGTTCTTGAAGACCAGTTTAAATTTTTGGAGGGAGCCATTGGTGTGTCATTCCTGAGAATAATATAGCTTATGAGCTGTAGAGCTGATGATTTTAAAATTTTAATTGTTACAGTTTTTTATTTTGGTTGATGTCTGTTAAAAAGAGAAGCATTAATAGATTGGTAATGATGGCACTTGATTTAGGAGATGGATTGCTGCACTAAGGCTTTTTAATTATCACAACTGCAATAGTTAAAACCATTTTTCAAAGAGTAGACTGTAGTGTAAGTGTTGGCATCACTGTTACACACTCACCTGGTGATCAGTGACACTGACTGCAGAAAGATCAGTCCAGGTCTATTTTTACAGAGCTCTAAATAAATACATTTTCACTAGCACTGTCCATGGATTTAATTGTGGGTTTTCTTTTTTGAAAAGAATGGAGCTGAAATTGGTCTTAGAAGTGGCACAGCAGGATTTTGCAGCTCTTTGGCTCTGATTGCACCAATATGGCACTCCTTAGACTGCAACAATAAACCATAAAAAGGAAGCTGGCAATAAAATTTCAGACTTGCTTTGATTTTCTTGCTCCATATTTTCCTAGCATTGTTTTAGAAAGACTTAATGCTTTTGGTGGCATCATATAGTTCCAGTATTGTGATTTAAATAAGTATTTGACATGCTAATTAACTAAACAGTACACTAGAAGTGCACCATGACATATGAGTCATCTCTGAGAAATACTTAATCATGAGAATTTTAACAGGATATCATTTATTTTTTTTCTACATGCTTTGTAAAAAATAACTGTGGTGTTAGGTGAATGGGGCTTCTTGGAAAATCAATCTTGCATTTTGTTTTTAAGAGGGATAAGAAAAGATACTTAGAGTCCTAAAGAACAGAAATATTGTTTTATTTATGATATAAATGCTGATTCTCTTGCATGAGATACTTTTAGGGGGGTGTTTTTGCATCTAAAAATCAATGCTCAGGATTTAGATATAAGGTATTAGAATCTAGAAACTAACTTCCAAATTTGGGAGATTTAGATTTTTGAAATGCAAATTATCAGCTCCTGTTATTTATCTAAAACTCTTGGTGAATATGGTGTCTCTCCCTTTTGCTTTCCATAGGATTTTGAGGTGTAGCCTTACACTTTTTTGCATATCTAAGCTGACACTGCTCTTCATTACATTTCTAAATACATTTTGATATTTGCCTTGAAGGCTGCAGGTTCAGATGGGAGTTAGAATACATGTCATGCTCCACATTCAGCAAACTTTTGGGGAGAACAGCTTTAACACAGGAAATAGCTTTGCTGAATTGAGAAGCAAAAGTCCTGCATGTTTACTTCATAAAAGAAGCAAAAATTTTGAATGACTTGTTATTTTTTTGTTGTTGGGGTAGTTTTTTATATTTGGTTCTTTTTTTCCTTTTGATAGGAAATGACCAGCTACAATCAAAGGCTTGCAATAGCTAACCTCCTGTGTGTGATTGCTGTTATGGCAATAATTTTCTATTGTAATAATAAACTATTTCTCTCAGGGAACCTTTTTGGGATTTAAGCAATCCTGTGAGAAATTAAGTGTTTCTCCTGGCTGAGGGAGGGTGCCAGGTTCAAGCACTTCTCTAACAGTCTTTGGAAACTTTTAAAAAGCCTTTTCCACACTTGAATATGTGTGGAAAAACAGTTTGTGAGTTTCCCATCACAGTCACATACTTCCTGAAAGAGCCATGAAAAAGTTTATGTGTGAGCTTAAGGTCCAGGTATGAAAATTAGCACCAAGTTTTGATTGGTAATTCATCCTAGCTAACAAATCATATGGCTCTACAAAACAATATTTTTTCTTAGGGTTTGGTAGACTCATTACTGGATATAGCATTCCATAATGTTGCTTTGCCAAATTAAAACTTCACATTCCTACCTTTTCAATGAATTCATAGAACTTATTTCAAACCCTCATTTTCCGCACTCATGAGAAATATTTGACTCCTTAGATCTTATGGGAAGGAACACTGACTATGAGTGTAGATACACTGGTTTTAGTAGAATTAGTAATTGTTGGCATGATCTTCATGTGTGTTTGGAAATAAACTAAAATTTCAGGCTTACAAAAGGAAGACCACATTTTTAACAATGAAGCTGTTTTCTCCATTCTGTATTGCTTCTGTTGCCCTTAAGATATTGGGGTGAAGAAATAAAGTAAATTCCATCAGCTAAAAATAACAAAGATAACAGAAACACATAAATCAAATATAAATAATAGCAACAAAAGTGAACTGAGGATTTACAACAATAGTTTGTCTCTAACAGCAGGAGAGAATAAAAACAGAGCAATGAAATGTCTTTTAATGGATTTGAATAATTATTACTCTTGTCTAAATCAATTTTTAAATACTGGAAACTTTTCACACACGCATGGCATATTTTTTGAGAATCACACCTATATTTTTGTGTGTAAATTGAAGTAAATAAGAATGTATAGTTCAAGTTTTAGAGACTGTCACACTAGGCTGTAACAAAATAATTATTTGATCAATTAACAAATTGAGGTGCAAATGGTTGAATATTGTTGTTAGGCTTAATCCTAAGATGTGATTTCCAGTATTGCAATGGTTAAAGACAGTTTAACCTTTGTTTGCTTGTTTCTTTTATTCAGGCTTACAATAATGAAGGTGTATACTTCTTATTTGTGTTCCGAGAAATATCGTTAAGTTAAAAAGCCTCATGAACATCAAAATATAAGGCTCTTTTAATGAAAAATTTTATGCTTTACAAGACTTTAAAGCTTCATATGTAGAGTATTTGTAACACCTTAAATCTTAAGTTGCACTTAGTAAAGCTTTAGTTGGCATATACTAATTGAGTAGTTACAAATGTGTTGCTGTGACACTCAAAGCATTTATATGCTGGGAGTGAACCTGGGTTGTTGTGGTTTGACTTTTTTCTTTTGCCTTTTTTTTTTTTTAAACTCATTTTCCAGTGGACTGAATATATTAGTGATGAATGTGCTGTGAAACTAACTGTTTGTTTCCATGCTGGAAAAGTTTCATGGCTCCAGCAATTGCTAGCCATTTTACCACACAGCATCCATCATTTTGTCAAAGTTTTAATGTTTTGTAGTGAACCACCTAGGAAAGAAAGGAGGAGAAAAGAATGACAAAACAGCCCAATTCTTTCATTCCATGCCAAAAAGCTGACTGAACTTTATCCCTGTTTGCCCTTGTAACAATTAATGTGACGTTTTCCTGAATGCCATACTAACATTGATTGTCAGTTATTGAAATGTATGTTTAAATCAGCAGTGATGCAACTCTAAATGTTTTTTTCATTTATGTCTTTGAATCCTTAACCCACTACCTTTGACACATAACAGAATTAGAAAGCCTTTTGGACCATTTGGCTGAAGTTGTACCCTCACTACAGTATCTCAGTTTGCTTGGAAACATTGCTTGCCCAAATGAACTGGTCTGCAAAGACAAGGATGAAGATGACTACCAGAGATACAGGTCAGTGTTTTCACTTGTAGATGTGATAAGGCATGAAAGTTTTGTTTTATTACTGGAAAAATACTAAACTAAAATCAACCCAGAGTCTCAAACAAACATCTACTCTATCTGAAAGCATTGTCATGCTGCCTTTGTTCTGCCGTGAAACACCTGGGAATTTGAGTAGCCCCATTTCGGTGAGATCACTCTCAGGAACCCTATTTCAAGAAATATTTCAGTGCTGTCCAGCACGTCTGAGTTGAGCAGGTGTGCACAGGATTTCCTGAATGTGAGCGTTCATATACCCCCACTCAAGGCATTTCCTTCTTTAAGGCCAAGATAAGCCCAGGTTTGCATACACTAAGGGTGACAGGCAACAAAAATTAGGGAAAACGAAAAAAACCACTCCACTGAGATAGCCAGTTGCCCTGTCTTCTGCTGGTGTTTGATATGGTGCTAAGTTGCTTCTCCTGTAGTTATCAAGGCACTATTAACACTGAAGAAATTACTCCTCCTATGTTGTGGTGCTTTACTCAGAGCAGTTAGATTCTGATACAAAAAAACCAAAAACCAAGCTGTCTTTATAATGTAATTTTAATGAGCTAGGTTACAGAAAAGGTAATCTGAAATTTAATATGGAGGCTTGATAAAATACTGTAAGTCCAACTGAAATGGTGCTAAAAGTTGCATTATTTAAAAAGGACAGAAGTACTTGTGACTGATGATGGTTTTGAGTATAGATCCAAAATTTATGGAATGTCTGCTAAGTGACAATTTTCAGAGCTATAACCTTTAGACAAGTAAGGCACTGATTATGAAGGGAAAAAAAAAGATATTAGTTGAATTTTCCTTGCTTCCATGTGATGCATTATTTCAGTCCTTGTGTGCTGGCAATTTTCACATTGGCTGCAAATGGCATTCAGAGGCAAGTCAGAGCCAAGCAGTGCTGGTCACCTTATCTTGCAGAGCCTGAGCTTGCTGTTTATTAGGATCACCCACAGTATTTGGAGTTATATAACAAACTGATGTTATCTTCAGGTAATCCAAACTGTGCTGTAGGAGTTTGGATAAAACAATACAAAGTTGAGGAGACTAAAAGCAGGTTTATGGGGAAGTGGCTTGAATTCCATGCACTCAGAAATGCTGTAGGTTAAACAGCAGCACAGCTGTCCCAGATGAGCATATGCTCTTTTTAGTTTGTTTCAGATTTTTGAGAGGGATTTCTATGTTGTCAGACTTTCACTTTTTAATGACTGAACTTTTGAATCCAGCTTAGCTTGTAGCATTTTTGCTTTTCGTGGAGTAGAGCAGCCTAGGTTTAATAAAATATTTTCCCATTGCTTTCACACTTAAGTGGAAGGTATGCCTACTATCCAGCTTACAAGACTATAATAGTGCTGTCTCTATGTAAATTTATGTGACATGTGCTCTAGAAAATTGCTTAAAAAGTGAATGATATTTCTGCAGTTTACTGTTTTTCACTTTAAGTATGTTTTCTGACAATGTGTCTCCTATTAATCATTTAAGCAAAAGTAGTACGTTAAAGAAGCCATTCAGAGGCAAGAACCCATGGTTCATTTAGTCCTCTCTGAAAAAATTCCTTATTGATTGACATCCTCTGTGGTTATGTGATGTAATATTTATAATATGTCACAGAGCCATACATCAAAACAAGAGTGTCCCTTGTTACATTTCAATGCAAAAATGTTGATTTCAGAGAGGTCAAGGTAGTTTTAGGTCACATCGTGACAAACCACTATGTCAAAGTGTGAAGGATTCTATTTATATATCTGCTGGAAACTGCAGCATTGCTTCCATTTTCTTTCTTGTCAATTTTTCAAAACCCTGGGTGTTTTTTTTCCATATAAACTAGGTTAATTGAAGCACTTTTAAGAAAGAAGAATGGGCTTCTAATTAGTTGAATGATTTATGGTTCTGCTGCTATAATGAAAACTTCCTGATCCTTTTTTGTTATTATTTGTTGCATTATATGAAATGTATTTGCTAGACAGTATTAGATTCAAACCCAGAACCATGGATCAATCAATTGATCTATCTGCCTATCTTTAGGGGAATATATATCACCTACATGATGGAAGTCATTAAAAGGACTCTTCTAATTTTACTCTGAGTAGCTAGTTCAGAATTTTGAATACACATTCTGAAGCATCTTGAACACAACTTTAGTCTTCCAGTTTCAGCGTTTTTTAGTGCTGAAATAACTTTTGAAATATCTTTTTTCCTAAGGTTTTTTTTTTGAGAAATTTATTGGAAAGCATATAAAGATTACGTTTATGTGAACTTGAGTTATGTAAAAACTTAAATTATGTAAACATTTGTGCTTCACCAGAACTTCAACTGGCTTTGTTTGGTTCTGAATGGGAATTTCTTTTTGTAAATTTTTGCAGTGACCATTGGAACCAGAGTTTCATTTTTCATTGAGCTTTAATTTCATTCCTACTGAGTTCAATTAGAGTTCAGGATATTTAATTCCTCAGCCAGAAAGAGAATGGTGCTAGAAATCAAAGCTTTACTTAATCTTCTCATTCCAACAAACTGAAAAGAACTGTAAACGCCCCAAAACCTAATGTTAAAAAATGTGGAAAATAATTTTTTTAAAAATTCAAGGTCCAGTGATTCACAGTGATCTTAGAGGTTAAAAGTACTATTACATATTTTAAAAAATAATTAGTTTCTCTCAAAAATACTTGGAAAATATAGAAAACTATGCTTTTGGTCAAGAAATTATGATCTGGTTCTTCAGGTGATCCATTAGTATACCATTTCTATCATTTCATTACTAGAGCTTTTTCCTAGTCTTTCAGTAGAAGTACATTTTATACTGAAACATTATTGTGTTTTTTTCTTAAAGTAGTTATTTTTTGTCTAAGAACCACTGTAACATTTGAATGAGACTTTTTTTAGGGAAGAAAAAACGCTTTTTTTTTGCCATACCTGCTATTCCTTCTTACATTTCAAATATGTAGGAGAACAAATTGTTGAAAAAATTTGTGTTACTGGAATTTTTGCTTGGACAGAAAAAGAAAATGGAAAGTTCCCTTCTGTGATATTTTTATTAGCAAACCTGTTTGGTTCATTTAAAAAACCCATGGTTTTTTTTTCCGTCATTGTAAAATGTCTTTAGTTTCTTATTATTAGAAAAAATAATCTTGAAGTTATTTTTATCTTATTTTTAAAGCTTTCTGTGTTTGGTTTTTAGTATTTTTTAAAGGCATATATTGGTGGTGAGGGCAAGGAAAAGCAGAATATCTGATATTTAATGGTGATAGGAAAATTTAGAAGCTTTTGGCTCCAATAGGAAGCAAGAAACACAGAAAAATAGCTTGCAAAACAGTGTCCTCTAAAATAACCTACTCTACAATCTCTGCTTTGAAGATTGCGTGAAAACAAAGGTCATGACCCAGAGATCAAAGTAACAGAAGTCAACACAGTAATTGCTGGTTGCTTCTGTTGTACTCGCAGTTGGTCAGTCCTGTGGGTGTATTGTTTGCAGTGAAAACTTCAAACGTGGTGTTACTGAACTGTGAAAAATCATCTGGGTCACAATGTATTACAAAGCATTTGTGAGAGCTGCAGGTGACCTCACCTATTTTCATTAAAGCGATATGATTATGAAGAATTCATGCCATATGTGAAGTTTTCAATGCTTGTTCATTCTTTGCTCCTTATTGACATTTCCTGGAATGATGCATTCATTAAATGCTGTTGACATGGAAACAAGGGCAAGTGGAAACAAATGCCTGAGTTTATTTTAAATTAGCTTAAAAGTACATGTACTAGATATGCTATCTTTGGCTGGGGGAGCAAATGATGATAACCTTATGAAGTCCTGTTAAGATATAACAGCAAGAAAGGAAGTGCATGCATTTTGTATGGATTAACTTTTCAAGCTAAATCAGCCATTTTCATCCCACAGTTCTGATTGTGAGAAATGATGGGTCTTACAGCATTTTCAGTGTTCTTGCAGTTTTTTTTCTTTTATTGTAGTTTTGTTTTATTTATTTTTTTAAAAATTGCTACAGAATTTGCTTATCTATTTTAAGTAGTCTTGTTATTGAATTGGAATGGTGGTATATATTCAAGAAGCAGTAGGAAACTAGAAATCCTCACTCAGTAATGAAAATAATGCCAATATACATGATGAGTACCAGTGAACTTACTGTTGAGGCTCTCTTTTAGCAGGAGGGATTGAAGTCTGTGGTACTTCTGTATATGTTCTTTCTGTACTTAGTAAGATGATTAGGGTATTCCCTTACATCTGTATTATCTATGAATAGATAATATTCATATTATCTGTGCTACTTCAGTGTTTGAGTGAAGCCTTGTCATTTCACCAGTAGCTGGAAGGAAAAACCTGTACTTGAAAGACATCAAAGGCCATGCGAGGTCCATCTGAGACTAGCCACTGTAAGGGTTCATGAGCAAGAACAATTATGATGTTTTTGTTCAGCCAATTAAATTGAAGTCCACAATATTTTATTTGTCTGTACTAACACAGTAACTCAAGGCAGAGCTATAATTATTGTTACATGTATAGGGAAAGATTTTTCTAATTCATGGAGTTGTTTGCTACATTGAAGAAGAGAAGAGGGTGTTGAAATATTAGGAGGTGGTGTGGATTTCTGCGTGACTTGCAAGCCCCTCAGAATTATGTGGTCATCACCAAACAGGGCCAAGGCTCCTCAGGGTTTTATGGGATCCTCTAACATACCTCATGCCAACATCCTGTCCTCTCTTCTGGAAGATACTGGTTTAAGTTTATGACCTGTCTTCCTTGTCTGTGTATTTAACAAATGTTTTTGTTGCAGAGGAAATTCTGTAGCCAGCTATATGCTGTTTGATGGGGGTAGAAGGGTAAATTTTTTTGGGGTGCAGAAGAAACAGTCACAGAAGGTAATCTAGTTCACTGTCATAAACATGTACGTTCATTTCTTCTGATTTCTTTCTTTCCCCATTTAAATGCTGATCTAACTTAGCCAACTTCAGGTTATTTATTTCTTCTAGTTTACAATAATGGAACTGAGAGCATAATCAGCCCTTCAAAGTTTGAAATAGGCATATTATTTTTATGTTCTATGATTGTTAAGGAAAGGAAATATAATAGCACAGAAAAAAGAAAAATGAAAGTAAACACTTTCAGAAACAAAGAGTGTTGCAGGTATGATACAGGTAGAGCTGGATATTTCTGCATTCTTGTGGGAAATGTTTCTCAGTTTTTCACAGCAGATTTTTTTTTTTGTTTGTTTTAAACTTGAATATTGATGCTTATAGTACAGTTTTATATTCCAGTTTTTCTTAATTATAGTACAAACTGGAATACTATACAGAATCTAGTTCTTACACTAGTTTTTCATTAAATGTTCAGTGGAGGAGTTTGCAAATGTCCCCCTTTTCCAATATCCTGGCAGGTTTGTGTAAAAAATCTTACAATGATGCTTATTGCATGCAGCACATACAGAATTGGTAAATGAATTGTTAATCTTTATTGTCATTTTTACTTGACTAAGATGGAAATAACATTAAATTTCATATTCTCTGGTCTTTTTCCATATCTGAGTATTCCTGTTGGTATGATAAATGCCTGTTACGAGCTTATTTTCATGGGCCTCTTGGCACTGGGAGTCAAGGTGGGGGAGATGATTCTGAACAAAAGAAGGTGCAACTTTACTTAAATAAATAATTTCTTTAATCCACTGTGAATTAGAAGATCAGTTTACAGGCAATGATAACTAGATCTGTAAGCATCTTCCTGGTATGTCCAAATTTTACGTTTCTCTCTTTGAATCTCACCTTTATCCTCATCACTGAAGATAATAACCTTTTTTCACACCACAACAAAGATGTTAAAACCCGGTAACAGCAGTCTCAGAACACATGGAGCAGCGCTAAATTTTAAAATTATCAAGAAAAAAAAAGGCAGGGGGATAGGGAGACCCGGCCCCCCAACTTCTAACCTAAATAAACCTTTCTAAACTAAATGTAGAATCTAGATGGATCTTTCTTCATTAAACAGTATTCTTTTAACTACTGATTTTACAAGTCTAAACCAGGTGCAATGTGTCATGCAATTTATGGGTCCCAGTACCTGCCATAAAATATTTTATGATGGCTGTGTTCTGTGTTATTAGTAGCTGTCTTTTTCTGCAGCTATTGGTGTTTGATAATAGTCTTAAAACACCCAAAATTACTTACCTGCAAGCAACATTCCATAGTCCCTGTTGACAGTTTGAATAAGTTTAGTGCCCTTTTGTTGTACTTTACCTTCAAAACAAACTGATTGAACCATCAATAGCTCCTGAAAGCTGACAGAGCCATGTCATCTGGTGTAACCCTCTGATAGTAGGTTATCTGTGGGAGTTAACCTCCCTGCATTGTTAACCGAAATGTTTTATGTACTATGCAACTTAAGGATACTGCTGTGATAACCTTAGTAACTAAGTCATACATCACAGTAAAGAGATTTTGTGCAACAAATAACCCTGGATTAAATTTACAAGGGTTGAAATGATATTGTAGAGTTTTCATTCGCAGGCTTTGGTAATCCTTTCCTGTATTTTTTATGGCAAACTTGTGTTACATTTAGATTGAAGCAGCATCTTCATATTTCTAGCTAAAATATATCCAGGAAGCTTGCTGTTTTTCTTCAGCCATTTAATGAGAATGCATTGTATTATTTTCAAATAATATAGATACTTTTTATCCAACATTTAGTAAAAATAATATGAATAAATGAGATTGTATTTTAAATCACCTTTTAAAATAATTAATCACAGATACACCTTCCTTCTACCAGTGGGATAACCTTTATGGTACTTACTTTTTAGTATTTGCTCTGCTTAAGGAGTGCAAGTTTGAAAAAAAAGAACCAACCCCAAACCTGTGACTTGTGGAGTAGTTTGCTGTTTAATTTGTGTTGGTAGGGTTTTTCAGTTTTGTTTCTGGAATTGACAAGTACTAGTGCTAATTCTGTTTTTTGAAATGCAGTCCGGATGGCTTAAAAATACAAAAATACATTTGTATCAAGGAATGCTATTATAATTTTAAGCTCTTTTGAAATGATTGAGAGACTGACATTAGGGCTGTGATCCAAAGTCAGCATAGATGACAGTGCTGTCTTATTCTGTTGTCATTTTTGTTGCAGCCTGCTTTTCAATGGCATATTTCGTTCCATCATTAAACATTTGCTGATTTTCTAATACCGATGTTTTCTTCACCTGAATATTCATCTTTTTTCACCCTACACTTAGTGGGTGTCTTTTCTCATTTTTAGCTTCACTCTTCTTCACTCTTGACATATTGTTTCCTTCTGTACATGTCTTCATTTGAAAGAATCTGTTGTCATCAGAGCTTTTCTGCCAGTAATGCAAGATGGATAGCTTCTCCTCCAGTGAAAGATAAGGGCCAGCAAAATGCCAGGGAGGAGTGGAAGGGCAGCCAGGAAAGCTGGAACGAGTCTGAGAATATGTCTGTCTCATAGATCTGTAGCTGTTGTTTAAAAATATGGTCTTAGGAGATGTTCTGTTTTGTGAGTAGACCCTCTCTTTTTCTTCTACTAATATAATTGAGAGCCATAGATTGAGGATTCATATTTAAATTGTCTGAGCATTTCAGAACGGAGGATTTTCAGTTCAGTTGTTAACAATTCATGAAGATGTTGCTTCAGAGGAATGGTGTACTTGAAAGAAAGGTTTATTTGCACCATTAAATTTTGCTTGGTTTTAGAAGGGGGAGCGTTACAGTCTTTTTCACACTTTTATCTGGTTTTGGAAACAGTATCATAAGATAAACTTTTACCTTTTAAAACAATTCTTTTGGTGTGTTGTCCTTTTTCAAAGTGTTATGCCGAGTTTTCTACTTTGATTTCTTCCTCCCAGTGCCAGAGGGGATCAGTATGATGAGGAGCTCTCTGGCTGGCTGGGGGTTTATGCCACGCAGCCAGGCTGGGGAATGTTATCGTTGTTATCACCTCTCTACCCCCTGCCAGGAAAAGTCTGATACTGCCCTCCCTTTGCAGTGTCTGCTTCACATTTGGTTGACTAAATGCAAATGATAGGTACTTGAGGTGGTTAGATATTTGGATTTGCTGTGGTTGTGCCTTGCTTTGGTTTTGATCTGCCGTGTTCTCTCCTTCTGTAAGTGAGGAGCCAGTACTATTTTTCTGAGGCTAGAAAGCTGCTGTCCTTTGAGTAAAAATGATAAATAGAATATAACACTGATGAATCCTAACAAGAACTTGGAATTCTTAAAATATATTTCCCATAAATAGCCTCTCCCTGTGTGCTTCTGCACTTAATCATGAGCTGAGATCTGTATGCCATAAGGACACCTTGTCTCTCTGGCAGGACCAAATTGGAATTCTCTTTCCAAATGCTGATCATTGTGTTTTTAGGAAAATAAAAAATCCAAAGAAGTGTTGGCAAATGATAAGAATTCTTGAAGAGAAGTTAGATGGCAATTTCCTATATCTGATTGGTTTTCTCCCGCAGTGTGGGTTGGAATCTTTGGTATCATTCAAAGTTCCTTTTCCCAAACAGGCAGTACAAAACAATTTCCAAGTTATTCTGTTTCTTGATATGCTTTATACCTCACTAATATACAGAGAGAACATACATGTCCAGGTGATAATTGTGTTTGATCCACCCAGTATTAAATGGTTTTGGGCAGTTTACAACAAGCTTCATTTGAGAGAATAAAGTAAGTATTCTAACTTTGTACATAAGCTACGTTGCATGAAAAAGGTGAATAGAGAGAGGAAACAAAGGCTGTTGTTATTTATGGCTGTTATTTTTTTAGTCATTTAGTCTGTGAGTATGTCTTTGTTCATTACTGGATTTTAACTGTGTGCATTTTGATATCTGTCAGATATTTTGTCCTGCACAAATTGACAAACCTGAAATTTCTTGATACTCGGAAAGTAACCACAAGGGAGAGAGAGGAAGCCTTGATAAGAGGTGCCTTCATGAAAGTGGTTAAGCCCAAGGATGCTAAGGTAGGAGAGTAAATGAAAGTAATAACAATAATATGATTCTTTAACACTACTTTTAAATAACTCCAAGAGCCTGGCTGCATCTTTTGCTAATATAAAAACTGACAGGTGAAACCTTTCAAATGAAAGGACCAATAAATGTGATCAGATGTGGGACAAAAGCCTTAGTAATTATTGTGTGTTTTAATAGACAAATTTGCAGGTATATGGGCATGTGGCCATGTTATCAAATTTCTGGTTTCAATCTCTGTTTCACACAGCAAAATAACTAATATGTGTCATTGAGCTTAAAAGGATATTTTTACTCTGTCCCAAGGAAGTGTAACAACTATGTGATATACTTTTGTGAAAGAATGCAATTTTTTCTGACAAGTTCTCACCTGCCTTGTATGTTAAACATCTATTGCAGAGCTCACATCTATGGTGTTTATTGGCTTTTAGTGGACCAGTTGATTCTAATTTTGTATGATGTTATTTAATGTGGTGTCCTGCTAACAAGCATTGACAACATCAGAGAGACAGTTTCAGTAATCTGAGCATTTAATACAGCTTCCATCAACTCTGGCATTCTGCTGAAGCAATCAGAATCCGAATGTGAATTCTCCACTTTGCCTTCTTTTTCTATTGTTGATCAATATGTGATAACAGCAATCTGAGGTGTGCTCAGAGTGCTTTACTACTGCAGATCTTTCTTAGAACTCCACTCAAGTTTTCAGTCTGCTTGTTTTTTGTTTACTGTTTTTTTTCTCTAAAGTATACCATCAATAATTTATTGCAGATTTCCAATAATGCTGAATAATGTGGTTATGGAAATGCACTGTTTGGTAGCATAACAGTGTTGCTGGATAAATGCATTAACATGAGTACAATTGCAGTGCATTACAAATTAGTTCAGACTGATTAATTTATAATTACTAAAATGTTAACAGTTCTGATACAAACATTGCTTTGATATATTGTTTACCACTGCCTTCAGCTATTTCAGCTTCTTATATGTAATAAATAAAATAATTTATTTTTTGCTCTGGTGGAGATCTTATTCACAGAAAACCATCTTTGAATCTGGTCAAATGCAACAGCTGAACTGTGTTAGGTATAGCATATGTATGTCATCTTTTACAATTCTTATCTAATCAGATTTTGGGTCTGGTGAAGTTTTTTTTTCAATTTATCTAACAGTTAGATCTCTCGTTTAAGAGTCTACTTTTTGAATTGCATCCAACTAAATAGTGTAAGAGAAAAAATAGTGTCTCTCAAATGTGAAGTTACTTTTCTGGATTAAACCTCTTTTTAAGTCAATAGCTAAGGGTAAATTACTGAACAAATTTAGGAATAACATCTTTATCTTTTATATCTACAATTGAACCTTTTGTATAGTTTTGAATTATTTACCCACTAAGTCTTATGATAAAGCATACATTTATTTCAGAAAATTTGCAGAAGACTCCAATTTACTGTTGTTATTGCAATACTAAAGAGTTTTTTTCTTCCTTATAAATGGTGCAGTACAAATTACTGATGGTAAAATCATTGTAAATGATTTTCATGGCATGAATTAATGCTTCTTAAGGTGCTACAAAATTACCCTCATCATACAATATTGTATACGTATCACAGAAGTGGCTCATTTAAAATAAATATTAAGTTTGATGCAGGTATTATAAAGTGCCCTAAATTGTTTTGAATTTGTGCTTATTTCCTAGGATATTCGTGCTTATAGCACACATGCATGCAAACTCTTTCTGTGTCTGAGAAGACTCATAGAATTTTCTCTGCATATATGCTTTGAGATACAGCTAAGTATGGATATAGCTATTGACAGCTCTGCTCAAAGGCCACAGCAAGGAGCATTCCTCCATATATCTCAAAGATGATGTACACAAGTACTGTACTTTCAAATCCTGCCATGTGTTGTACATTGCATACACAATGGGATTTCACTCTTTAGCCTTCACATTTCCTGCATCTTGTGTTCTCTGTTCATCAGTTCCACTCCCATTTAGCTGTCGATATTTTTGACCAGCTTCAGCCAGATTTAACAGACAGGTAGTGGTAATGTATTTTAGGCTTTCTGAAACTAGTTAGAGATTACACCTTGATCCAAACTTAGAGGTAGATCCCAGCATATCCAGTACTGGTCATCAGAAAAACTCCTTAATAAGTTGACCTAGTGATGTATAAGGCATTGATGATAATGAAATTCTCAATAATGTAGGTTTTTTTCCCTTTCACCTAAGGCAGGAGCCACTGTGTCAGCCGATGCTTACCAGGAAAGGAGGTGCAGTGATTAGTATTTATGTTGGTGGATGCCACATGAAAATCTTCTGCCAGATTTAGTAACAACAGTGAGCCTATCAGACCTGCTTTTTCAGGGAAAAAACCCTCTAAAAACAACAAACCAACAAAAAAATCCTGACTTATGTCGTGGCTTTTTTCCCCTCCATTATGATAAGCAGGAGACGGCATGGCTTATTCAGCATAAAAGGCAGACTGATGATCTAAAGAGGCTGTGATGTGGGGAGTTGTTTTCATTTTAATCTTGACATGAAATACTTGGGAGAGCAAAATACCCCACCAAGACAAAAATACACAAAATGAGAATAAAAGCAAGAAATTTCCATCTGACTAGCTTGTGTTTACTCAAATGCAAAACTATCTAGCAATCACCAGTCATCACTAAGTCATAAATATTTTATTTTGTATAAATTTTTTTTACTTTCGTTTTTCCCTATTTTTTTAAACAGAACACTACACTTTCTTGTGCTTTGCTTCATTTCATCCTTTGTTGAAAATGCATCTGTTTGTGATATGACTGTCTTATGGAAAGATACAATCATTTATTAGAAAACAGTTTAATGTTACAATGCAGTATTCCTTCTCACTATGTAAGTGAGCTAAACTTCATTATTCTGTTATGTTTATGTTTTCTTTTGTCAAAATATTGAACATTGTATCATGCCTGCTTTTAATAAAGATTGGGTAAGTCTGTCTGGATAAGAGGCACTGAGCCAGATGAGGAAGCCTTGTTTAATGACCAGACCATGACCTCATTTCACTGGCATAAGTGTAGATCAAAGTGGAAGATGCCTGTCCAGTGTGAAGTGTGTTTCTGGGCATGACAGCATTTCACATCAGAAAGACAGCTCAAGAATACGACAGTCAAAATTGCTTCATTATGTCCTGGCTTTGTAATTATTCATCTGTGCTTCTACAAAGAGTACAGTTGTCATTTCTTGACATAATTATTTAAAACTGTACCCCTCTTTGGTTTAGAGGTATATGAATTGTGCTTCCAACTGTTTCATTTTTCAAACTTAGAGATGCAAAGCAGAATGTGATTTGAGAGAATAGTTTAAGACTACACATTTTTACGTTGCATATGATATAAATAGAGAAAATGAAATTATGGTGTATCCAAGTACATAATTTCATATTTTAAAGGTCTGTATTCATGATCATTCAATCTAGAGGATAAAATGTGGATATATCCATTAAAGTTTGTTGCTATGAATAGATACACACTGTCATAAGTCTCTTTAAATATAAATTTAATTACTTAATAGTCAGTCTGCTTGCTTTTATAAAATACATATATTTCCCAGAATTTCTCAACCCCTCTTCCCAACAAATATTTTTTGACTTACTGCATTTCTAAGGTTTACATTTTCGTCGATTTAATTTTTGGTGGTGAAAGAAAGCAGAAGGCATTTGGTGACCAGTAACAGTTTTGCAGCTTAGAGGGTCAAATCATTGGCAGGTATCCTTAGATATACTTCCATGTAACAAACTTAATATTAAAAGGAGTTATTCTGCTTCCTTGCAGCTTTACCAAAAGCATTTTGTCCACTGGTTATAGGGGAACTCTAACAAAAGAAGGCAGTATAGGTGTTTTGAATTTTTCAACATTTTTTCACTCTCAGATGCATTGTTTTCATCACAAGTTATAATTATGAAATCTGACATAGCTGTTGTTCTCTAAGGAACTAAGATGGAGACACTGAAGCAGAAAGGCAAGTCTGATATCTGCATTCCATGTAATAAGTGTCTGTGATTCAGGCCCACACTGTTACTTGAAGGGTAGAAGGAGTTTATTTTATTATGAGAGGAAGAGTAAATATTTAGGCAGTACCATATAAGACATAAGGTGAGATAAAATCTACGGTGTTGCTTTCAGATCATTGGCAGTATTCTTGTGTTTAAGCTCATAGGAGAAGCTCCTTATCAAAGTGATCAATGCTGATATGCTTCTATTAAAATCAGATGAGGCATAAGGAATGATTTGAGTAATTTTTGTCCCTAACTATTTAACAAGAATCATACTTTTCTTGAACAGATATATTCTACCTGCTTCCATTAATATAGGCAAAACATTTTTGCCAGTATATCTCATGGACCTTTTTATCCCCTCCATAAATTAGGAAAATGGGGCTGCTTTTTAAAATATAAATAAAAGGAGACAGATAAAACTTTGGAGAACATCTACATTGCTCACAATCTTTTTCTTTTTACCATCGCCATTGTGTAGAGATCTTTGTTTATGAATTTAGAGCATTTGAAGAACATGCAGAGTAAAGGGGTTCTGAAATGTAAAGAATCATTGTGTCAGTGAACTGCTAGCTCATAAGAGACCTCTTTGAGAGAGCTTCCACATAACAGGGTTTCTTATTGTCAGATGTCAAAATTTTGCATACAAAAATAAAACAAGGACACAAATTTAAGACTTCAGCCTAGACTGTGATGCAGTAAATAATATTTACCTCAAGAACATAGTAGCAGTCATGCAGTCATCCATTTTGTTCTTTGGAAAGTTTAGGTATTTTAAGCAGAAGTCCATAACGTGTTTGGTTCATAACCTGCATTAATTCCAGCTGTCAAGAGGGAAGAATAGATGTGTGGGTCATATCTGTATTAGGGTAGGGAGAAAGAGCCTTCTTCAATGTTGGTTCTTATGTTGATATTTCTTAAAAAACATCCTCATGTGTTCTTTGCGTGGGGATTATGTGGACTGCATTTCACTATCTTCATTGCTATTAAATATGCAGAATAAAAAAGGTGATGTCTCTTTCCTAAAATTATTCCCTTAAAAAAAGTGTATGATTGTTACAAAGCCCATGTCATTTTAGCCATTAATGATCCCAATGCATTTATCAGATAGGAAGGGGTGTTATTCCTGGAGCTCTGGCCTGAATCCAGTTCAGGTGATTACATTCTGCCTCTGTGGATTTCTCTACAGTCTCAATTTACTAAGGCATTCTTCTCCACCTTCTGCCCTAAACTGTTCTGTAATGTTGCAGTGTGCTAGTTAACCAGCTGCTACTTTGCACCTGAGAAGTGTGTATCTTTCAGTAGTAGTGAGCAAATCGATCCCTTTGCAAGACTTAATATTTGTAAAGCACTTGGAAATCCTGTAATGAATGGCAATAGGCACTGTACATAATTGATGCATCCATTTATTGAAGAAACTTGTTTATTACTGCTGGGGTTTTTTGGTGCTTTTTTTTTTTTTTAAATTTTCATTTGTGGGTTCAGATATATGGAAACTTCATTTATTAGATGCTGTAAGTGTATGGTCTGGCTATGGTAATGGCTCTAATGTCTACTATTTAATAAAATGCCAGTCAGCAGAATATAACACCATGGTATCAGACAGTAGAATCATGATTGTCTTAGATTCTTAATCAATCATTATGGCTGAGGTTTTTTAATAAGGATTTTTAAAAAAATTTTCTTTTGGAAATAGAAACACTGCTGGAGTACAAGCAGACCCTCTTGTTCCTCTTTTCAAAAAAACTAATGCAATGGACCTCACTATCAGATGACATCAGTGTTAAGCACAGGAGTTGTTCATATGTTGAATTTTGTAAAAAAAGAAAAATGTATTTAATATGGCATTGGCAAAACTCTTTGCTTATGGCTATTCTTATCTTTCTATATGTGATTTTTTTTTTTTTTCCTGGACCTTAAGACACAATATGTCTAATGTGCTCTCAGTCGTTTTGGTGAGTTATTCCCATTGAAATTGTAGTAGTCTTAAGTGTGATGGTTAGAATATCTGTTAATTTTTAGCCATGAAACAAAGGTCCAATTATATTTTTTTTTCTGCAATCTGTTTGTCACAGCAATATTTCTGAGAGAGAAAATCAATGGCAAACTATCACTACCATAGGATCTACCTGGAATTTTGTACATGTGAACCACCTATTTCAAAAGTTAGAAAGAACTGTCATGGCTGATTTTACATTTATTGCTTGTTTTGACTATGGTTGGATGTCACAGTTTTCACAGCAGGCTCTGCAGTGTATTTGTGTGCTGTGTTAAGATAAGGCCTGGCTTCACTGTTTCACTGACCCATGAAAAGTTCCCCAGCTGTTAGAGATAACCGTGGTCGGAAGGGCCACTGCCAGTGAAGACACAGATGATTTGTTGTTGTGATCTTCTCAGGAGTGCATTTTGCAGCAGGGAACAATTAAAGAACCACAACTTCATCACATAAAATGTGATTCAAGTACATCATATAGCATCTAATTTTGAAATGAATGCTAGGCTTTTGGGGTTTTTTGGTGTTGTTATTGTCAGAGGGATGGAATGAGAGGACAGGAAAAAAAGGAAAGGTAAAATGAATGCACTAATATTTCTAATCACTTTGGAAACAGTGCAAATGCCTAAAAATAGCAGCCTAGTGCAATTTTATATACTCTGAAGTATACAGCAGGCCCCTGTAGGGATGGCAGATAAGTATCTTACATAGGAGACATACTTTTTTTGAAGCCACCATGGGAGACCAGGCATGGATACTGTAGAGTGGCTAAAACAGCAGTAGAAGCTTGTGTTTAAGCAGCTGAATCCTGCCTTTCCTGTTGTGCTAAAAGAGAGATTGTGTGCTTGAAATACTGGCAGGTCAAGAACACCAGAGCATTATAAAAAATAATCCTTCCCTTCACTAACATCAGCCAGAGTGTGGTCCAAGAGTCAGATAGGGCTGTGATGAAGTCATCTCCTAAAAGCTCAAGCATATCAGTCATTCTCTCTTCATTAATGACTAAGAACATGACCAATTTAAAGGCGGTTTATGAGTTACTTCAGGAAAAGAAATTAATAATTTGTTTTCAGAGAAGGCCCTTGTCTCCACCCTTACCAGAAATGTATAGGCCAAAGGGATATTTTGTAAGAAGTCCTGAATTTTTTGCTTATGAGTTTCTAAAACTGCTCCCTTTGTCAAAGAAAAAGGATGCATCACAGTTTCTTCTATTCCCTTAAAATCATATTGTAGTCACAGATTCTGGTTCCAGTTCCTGAATGTCAACTGAAGCTGATGCTAACGATTTTTACTTTTGTCCATCTTGCAGACAATGGATCTGGCATAAAATGTTTAAGATTTGGTGATTTAGGTTATGGATCTGTATTTCAGAGAAAAATCAGGGGTTCATTGTGTGGATAAAAAGCTAGAAAATATTTGTGACTGAGGACTGGTGTTGTGTTTGAAGGATTTAGTGAGGTTATAAAACTTTTGCAGCCAACTGTTGCCCTAATTTATCTTATTCGTCCAAGAAAAATGTTCATAGGAAAACATACAAATTGTAATTAACTCTGTAATTAGAAATGTCTCTAAAAATAAATGAGAAAAATGTCAATCACATTTCAAAAATGGCTTTAATTTGAATCCTGTTCTGTGAATGATCTGTTTTAGAGGTAGCTTTTCTTGATACTTTAGCAGACAGGGAATCTCTCCTTAAGTGATAAGCATTTAATTTTTAAATGTGTATAAGGTATGCTTCAGTTCTAATGTATTAAATGTCTTTATATCAAGGAACCTATGTGCATTGTCCCAAAGATGATTCATTTCTCTTTCAACATTGGTGGGGTTTGAAAACCTTAGGCATTCTTTCTTGTAAAAGAACCTGTGGGATATTTGCTTAATGATTAAATTACTGTTGCCTTTGTGTTGCTAACTTATGAGCTCGAAGAAGGAGATTTAAGTTTTCTGTTATGTCAGTACAGCAAACTATGCTATGTATCTTATTCTGGTAAATTTCATTAGGAAATGTATCATTTGGGTTAAAATAAGAGGTAAATTCAGAGAAATTAAAGTAATTCAGAGAAATTAAGACTTTTTTTCTTCACACATTATAAGACTAAACCTCCAACTTTGTTCGTGTAACAGTTACAAACAGTTCACTGTGTAGGCCAAATGCTCTCTAATGCAGTAAAATTAAGAAATAATATGCTTTGAAAGTGATTTATGAGTGTGGTTAAACTGCCAGATTTACAAAGAAATAGTTCAGATCTTGGGAAGCCTCAGGAGTCACGTCAAAAATGAATTTGACCATGATTTAAACTGCTACTTTTCTTACATGACATTTAATATGTGTACTTTGGAGGCCCATATGTCTTTAATAAAATAGCATTAAGTTTTAAATATGATATGAATGCAGTCAGTTTCTAAATTCATAACCTTTTCCACAACTCCAAAATGCTAACCAATAAGGGAGTCATACATGCAATAAAACATAAACCTTAGAAAATAGTTTTTTATTAGGACGGTTAGACATTTGGCAGCTGAGTTGTAATGTAATAAATACGTGCAGCCAATGGGGGTTTATCAGTCTTTGTTTACACTGTAAGCAACTGGGACCAGACAACTAATTATAACTGAGGACCAAAGGTCATGAAAAGTGTATTTTGTCCGGTGAATCTGTGCTTGCTTATAATGCTAAGAAAACCTTATAATGCTAAGAAAAGTAATTTATTAAAAAGAAACACTACAATATGCTTCCCAGTTGAGTTTGTCAGAGAACATAATGTTTATTAGAGAGTCATATACTTTAAGACTGTTCTGAAGTACTAAGTGCTTCAAAAACCATGAAAATAAAGACATTAAAAAGCATTCCCAATTTACAAAGGATTTCAATGTTCAGCAAATGGTGGCCAAAAGAGTTCAGTGTTTCATGAAAGCAGCAAAATGGGAGTCCCCTTTATGCTGAAGTTAATAATAATAAAATAATGCTGTTGTATTTTAAGGGGTATGTTTTTGCAATTTGAGGTGTTTTACTAAGTTTGTTAAAATAATGTATTTTAACATTACTTTCTGAAACAGAAGGTAGCCCACAGCAAAACCAGCTTTCTAGGTGGCTTGAGATGTTACTCAACAGCAAATTCTGGTTTGCTTGTTGAGTTCCTCTGTTTATTCAACATGCACAGAACTATACTGCAAGCCTGTTCACATTTTCTAGGTAGTCTGACTTTGTAAAGAAAGTTATTGAAATGGTGTGGGAGTTGTGAAAAGACAGATTTTATGTGTACTCAAAAGTGTGTGGGGAGGTGGGGCATAAAAACTTGATTGTGGTATACTTTTTCCTTCAAAATGCTTTCAATGATTTGATTTCTGGTTAGTGTGTGTGGATCTAGAAAAGTGACAAAAACTAAATTTAAAAAGTCTGCTTTGAGATGCATTGCAAAGTATATATTCAAATGCTAATCTCAATTCCTCCAGAATTATGGGTCCCCTAGAGCATCCAGAAAATTATTAACAGCATGTAATCCAGCTCAGTTTGAATGCATCTTTACTCTGTTAGCCAAATCTTTACATAATGCAAATCCTTCTACCTATAAAAGCACAAATATGTTATTGTTCTCAACAGGCAATTTAATGCAGCTATAGGGAGGAGGAAAGAGAAAAGAAGATTACAAGCTAGCTGATCATGCTTTTATTTCTCTTAAATCTCCCAGCATTTCTCTGTGGTTGTACTTGTTTAAATATTGTACACAACTGTGCTGTCTATATGATTTGGAAAGCAAATCAGCCTAAATATGAAGTTTCAATGGGTGTAGTTTTTAGGGGATTTGATACATTTATCACAAATATACATTTTACCCCAGAAGCAGTGCTGAGCCTGTAATCTTTTTTCTTTTTTCTTATAATTCTTTTGAAGACTCCAGTTTTGCTGTAGAGAGCTTAGTTATATTTGCCACCTAGTTGTGCAGCTTTAGCTGTAGAATAGCTATTAAAGTTAATTATTTTCTGGAGGGTTTTATCAAAAGGAATATTAGTGTGAATACACACAGAAAGCATATGAACAAGGAAGAAACCCGTTTTACGGAAATAATACACAGCAATCTCCAGTCATGCTGTGGAGTCAGGATCCTGCTCCAGTGGAATTACACAAATGGGACAAAGTTTAGCTGTCACAATTCTTGTAAGCAAGAAGGTGGCTCCACTCTGGCATATGTGTGTGAATTGTTGGTTTTTATTCTTACATTCTGCTGTATTACTCCTGGCATCATTTTGCCACCAGACTCTGGCTTGTGGCTCTCACTGTAAGGTTTTGCATCTATATGATAATAATTATTTTGCTCTTTTGTGTTGCTTTTCTAATTTTCCACTAAGCACGTGTCATTATGTTACACATCTACTACCTAATCTACTATTACTACCAATGATTGGAAATTCATGTAGAATGTTTAGATATGAGTAAGCAGTCAGCCTGTTGTTATTATTATTAATTGCACACAGACAATGTGAAATAAATGTTGGTTTTAAAGTGAAAGGTGGAGGCACTAACACAAGAGAAATCTGTCTAGAAAAAAAAATGGAGTAGAAGAGGCAGTGAATGTTCCTATTCTACCTGTTTTCATCAAGCCCATCAGGCATGAACTGGAAGAAGCTGTACATAATTCAGTAGAAAAAAATACAATTTCTGAGTTAGAACTAGGATGTCACCTGCATGTTTTGCAGTTAGCTACAGGTCAGGTCCATTGGATTGTTGAACATAAAGCATGAAATATATTTGCTGCTGAGTTTTAGAGCTGTTCTTGTGGAACTTGCTCACTTTGCATGCATTTGGGCAGGAGTTTTTTGCTTTCCTTCATATTGCATATTGTTCAAGGGAAATCTAACAGGCTACAATAGTAATCCAATGCCCCAGGACTGCTCAAATTTTTAACTATCTTGCTTTTGTATAATATCTCCCAGCTTTTTCCCTTCCTCTTATGTGATAATTGTTCATATCTTTATGGTCTGAATAAGGCTCTACAGGACTATTTGTTCTAAATAACAAGTCTAAGATGTTGTGTGCAGTTTTGAAAGATGGAATGCTCTAACAGGGTAGGCAAAAGCACTGTATGTGTGACACAAAATTTTTCTTTCACATGGAGAAAAGCTTTGTACCCACTTTTATGTCTGTTGAGGAGGCTCTGAAGGAATAGTCTGCTGTGTGAGCAATAGAAACAAATGTAGATCTCTGTGCCATGTCCAATGGTCATTCCAAAGCAGAACTCATTGAAATGTCTGCATGTGTAGTTCTAGTTTCAAAACAACCAAGCAATCATTCTCTAAATACAAAGAAATATTGCATTGGCAAGATTTTCAGCAGCAGCTATACAGGTAATAACCTGAGAGGAGTACTTTGGGTTTTATTGTTTATCTCTGACAGTATAGAACTCATACAGGGTAAGAAAATAATTCAGATTGTGAGTAGAAAAATGTCTTTAAATTGAGCTCATGTGCTAGGCCAGAATGGTGCATGTTTTCTCCGTAAAGGACACAGCTAACTTTCTGGGAAGCATTGCTGCAAGGCCATTGGCAGTTGCAAAGTAAGGAAAGAAAAAGATAGAATGAATTTTATTTTCCTGATTTATTTTTAAACATGAAACTAGATATGTTATTTTTCATAACAACTTTTTGATTTAAAGGCAACAGCAACATAGCTTTTTGGGTCTTTTTCAGCCCCATATGTTTGGCAGTTTCTCTAGAGAGAACTTCTGAAGACTTGTTGTTTATGTGAAGTGCTCTTTTGCTGCGCTCTTTCCTCCACCTCCCTGCAAGCAGAAATGAATAGATATGTTGTTGGTAGAGAACTTACTTGCTTTGTCCTCTTGAGGTCATATTCTGGCAAGCGGGAAGTCTATTTTTTGATTTGATAAACCCCTAGTGGAATATGGTTTGGCTTGTAAAATCTGCTGTACACAGAGCCAATGGTTGTCTTGTCCTTTATAGCCTGGTCTTCCACCTTCTGCCCAGAATTCAGGGGAAACCAATGATCACTGGCTGGGGCAGTGTCATATGAGAACTGCTGAAAATTTATGGAGCTCTAATTAAACCTCAAATGCACTAATTCAAGCCCTATAAATCTTGTGTAATACTGGTACAGTGAAGTTAACACGAGGGCTGATGTGGTCTGGGAGAACAAGGCCCATGCGTAGTATTCTTCACAGTTTTTCAGCTGGGAAGCAATTATGTTGCAAGCTAGACTGTCCAGTGATCCCAAAGATAGTTCAAAGATGTTAATTTAAAGTTTACTTTCAGTCAGGGAATGTTGGAATGTTGTGTGCTGATAGACCAGTTATGACAAATTTGAAAAGTCAGATGTCTTTTTTTGGCTTCCCTTGGTGGGGAAAAGGTTTGGCTGAGGATTTTGCCTGTACTACAGTTACCTAAAGTTAAGAGTAGTTTCTTCCAACCCATGTATCTATAACAGCAGTGAAAACAGTGCATTATCAGGGCTGCTGTTTAGATGGATGCATATAACTATTCTGTGTGGCAGAAAATATTATACTTTCATATGCTCTCCTAAAGAAATAGATTAATCAAATACTAATATGCCTTGTAAATTGAAAATTGTGGCTACTTAATCTCAAGATGGAGAAGAGCTTAAATTGATGGTGTATCATTTTTTCATCTACAATATTATCATGGTGGAATAATTTTAGTTGGTAGAAACTTGCTGTAATGAGAATAAAATAAATAATTTACTTATCCCCATGACTGCATTTCTTGGCCTGGGCTGAAGGGCCACCCCTTTGTATCTGTAGTAAAATCCTGCCTGTGATGCAGTGGCTAGAAGTAATTATCAGTAGAGCCAGGAATTCATGCTTTCTCTTCTACACTATTCAAAGAAATACTTATTTTTCTGATGTAATTTGTATTGGAGAAGGCTTATTTTTGCTAAAGGGACTATGGACTGTGTGTTTCACTTCCATGTAGGCTTTCAGTGCTGATTCTTCTCCATAAAGAAACAAGTCAGAAAAATAGCATAATCATTTTTTGCTGTGTTAGGGGCATAGTAAAACCTGTCAATCAAAAAAAGCACATGGGCCAGGTAGAAAGAAAATCTTGTACTCATAAGGCAGCCTGCGAGCATCAGATACCACTATTGGAGGATTGGTAGCGTGGCCCTGATGTGAATCTTGTGTGCAGATTCAGACATATTTTGTGTGCTATTGCCAGCCCTCCAGGATTTAAGAAGGTTTTTTGAAGGCTAAGAGCTTCGTTGTCTTTACAAAATCTTTTCTTTCTCTGGGTTCTGTATATGTTGAGAAGTCTTTTAAAGCCCTGTGTCAGATCTGTTCTTCGTGTGAAGTCTTTATAAATATTTATATAGCCCTGCTGAGGAAGAGTCAATCCATTAGAGTGCTTTAGGCTAAGATTAGCACTTGTGAAGCCTATTTAACCAGATACGAGTTTACTTTATTTAATAACATTAAAGAGATAGTAAAAGAAAGCTTCTTTATCAGATAGTGGTAAGATCCATGAAACAGGTTTATTAATGTCTAACTATCAAATTATACTTGTCTCAAAATTCATGGAAGTAGCATAGTAATTGCCTATTTGATTTCAGGCAGATTAACATGCTTGTTAATGTTGAAGATGTTTCCAGTGTGTGCAAGGCCCTTGATGAGGTCAGCAGCCAGCCCTGCTTTCTTACTTCATACCTCATGGAGCAGTGCTGGTCTGAGATTGTATGGCAGCTAATGATTAATTTTTTTTTTTCCTTTCCCTTCTTAATTTTACGGTGTTCATGCAGAAGCATCTTGTGATTCATACTTAACTCATACAGATATCCATAAATGTATGAATACTTGCCACAGGCAACTTGCACGTGTAGAAGTGGAGTGAAACAGCATCAAGGTGGAGATTGTAGGGACTGTTGGTCTGCTAGGGGTCCAACACTGATAGCAGGCTGAAGATTTCTTGTATTACTGTTAACTTCTAGGGGAAAAAAAGTGTATTTTTGCATATTACAGACCTCTGGTAACACTAGAGACAAATCTCCCAGACAGAAGCATAACTTTACGGTTATTTTTGCAGACCTATATAAAGCGTAACTTTGAGTTTAAATACTTTGAGTTCAGTCACATGTGCCACATAAGGGACACCAGTTATTGCATGTGTGGATGTCTATTTATAGTAACCATCCAACCACATACCTCTGGAACAACCATTTCCTTTAATTTATGTGTATTTATTATCCCTGAATCTCTGGTATGTTTTCAGAATTCTCTTGGCAGTAATATGAGAGGTTTGTAGCTCCTGAAACCATCATATTGTCATATTTTATATGTACCCATGAGCTGAGGATTATACAATAAGGAACACAGTTCTTGCTATTCCTTTGTTCTCTTTCCACCCTGCCCCCTCCTCCAGACTAACATCTAGAACATTTTAGTCCGGAATTCTGTCTTTATGACTCAGACAAAGAGACTTTGAGAGACAATTGTTTCAAGGTGAATCTTCATTCCTTCTAATTACAGCCTCTGAAGTAAGAAGTGATGAATGCAGTTCCTTAGTTCACAGCCCAGCTACTCCCACCACACTAATTGGGGTTTTTGTTTCTTTTGAACACAGGTATTCAAATCTCCCTTTCTATCTCTATTTCTCTACCCATACCTGCCTCCCGAAGTAGGGCAGATTGACTCTCATAAATGGTAGGATTTGGAATAATCTTCAAGATGATGTCAGAACAACATGATTAAAGTACTTTTATGGTGCAAGAAAATGCAATAATACTGAAACATTTTCTTCGCAGTCACAACAGTTTAGGTTAGTTTGTCTTCTGCTGTGCCTTCCCCTTTGCCACCCTCTCTAGAAAAAATGTAGGCTGTATTAGAACGGCTTGTATTTTCAGGAATAACTTTTTCCCTGTTAATTGTGCTTGTTGCAGCCCTATAAATATAAATGCTGTAGACTGTTTTAATGTCATACATTTGACTTTTTTTTTTCATGAACCTCCTGCAGAAGGGGCTGGAGCCACTACAAGTTTTATAATTGACTCCTCTTTTAGTTCCCTTTGAGTTATCTGCTGCTAACTGCGCTTTTTCTCTCTTTTTCATTAATATTTGTTCCTCTAATTAAGGTCATTACAGGAAGTAAGACTCAAAGTAGCAAGTGTAGGATTTAAACTTTAAATTTATTTTGCTTAAATTAATTTTTTTCTGAACACCTTTAAATTTGGTTCAGTACAATCATAACTCCAAGTTCTTCCAGATGAAAAAAAGAAAGTAATTTTTATTTCTCTAATTCTCTTTCTTTTTTTAGTGACTAAAATATGGTAATTTGGTTTGTAAAGAGGACATATACTCGGTTTTTTTCACCTTAGATCTGCACTTTGGTTGCTAATGAGTAGAACTGCAGCACTTGCCCTTGAGAAGTGAAAACAGGCTATAAGTGTGGAGAGAAGGTCACTGGGAAAATCTGAATAGTAAGCCCACTATTCCTTTTTCTTTAAAACAGCATGCCTATAAGTTGCTTTGAGCAGCAATAATAGAAAAAAGTTGTAAAAAACCAAGAAAAACATAGGAGAGAAGTGGCTGAGTGTTAACTGAATTAGAGGAACCTAGATGTGTAAACCAGTTTGGATTTATTTCTCGTATGGCATCAGAGAAGTACATCATCTTGAAGGAAGTTGCAAAAATTTTAGATGCCGAAGTTTCCATTACTGAGCAGCTGCACAGAAGGAAAGCCCTCTCTAAACCTATTTAGCACAATCCAGTTAAAGCAGCCTTATGTTTCCTGAACACTTTAACAATTGAAACACACCAATTAACACACATTTATGAAAGTCAGGGACTTTTGTTAGTTGTAATTCAGTGGATACCACTTTAGTTAACAAATTCTGTCTCTTGAAGAACTGTGTCCTGGGGTGTTTATAACTGCTGGTGCCTGTTTTAAAGTACTTTTGGGTGAATTTAATCCATCTAGTAGTTCCACTTAAACATAGCCTTTCTGTGTAAGTCTTATCAAAATGAACACATTTTTGATAGAAACTCTGTGAGTGTTGTGTTTTATCACTGCATTTGTCTGACTAATATTAAGAAAGATGTAAGTTTTACGTACCATCCCAAAGATAACAAGAGGTCACATGGCAAGCCCCACATCTACAGATTAGTTGCCTCTGAAGATCTGAGTCATGTTTTTCATATAAATCAAATGGAACAGCCCGTTATGAACACCTTGTAAAACTCAAAAGGCTTTATGACTGTTAATAGCCTCTGTGGTAGTGATTTACTGGCTAATTTGAGACAAAATATGTTGCACTGTGGGCTAAGAGAATGTGTTATCCTATCTGCATAAATAATAGTATGTTATTGGTTGTGCACTTCAGAAGCAAGTGGAATGTGTATTACCTTATATCTTCCAACTAGATTTGACATTTCAACTTCTACTTATGGCTTAAATCAACCTGGTTAGGGACAAAGTGTAAAGTTGAATCATGCATTAATTTTTTTCCCCTGCATGTTATCCATCACTGTACTAACCTGTGAACTAAATGTAAGTTGTAACACTGATAATCAGTCTGTAACTGCAATTTATTCAATTGAAGACCATCTTATTAGTGTAAAAATAGTTTCAAGAGACATTTTTATAATGACTGTGATAAAACTTTGATGTATCCTAAATGTGTGCAATGTAAGACATTTATAATAGCCCCAAGTGTAATATTAACACAGCCTTTTAATGCATGTAAAAAGAGATCAGTTAGTTTTGGTTATATTACCCAATATAGGTTTGATTTTCTTTTGGAATTAAAGCATTGCTTGCTGCTTCTAAATGTCAAAATTATTGGAATTTGAAGACAGGTAAATGAAGTCCCATTTTTTGAGATGTATTGGGCAGGTACAAAGAGGCCAAGAGGAATTTCTCAGTTCGTACATGGCCAGCATCACTTTATCTGTGCTCTGTACACATGGGCTCTGCTAGGTGCTGTCTCCTGCATTGGCAGAAATCTCTGGAGTTTAACTCCTGTGTCAGCTCAATTTTCAGCTTCTCTGTTGGAGGCATGATTCAAACAATGAACAGGTGTGAACAGTGTCAATAGCATGGATATTGGTTTCTGAAGGGTGTCGTAATGAGATCCTGCCTGCTACAGATCTGGTGATAAATTCCGAATGATAGATCAAGAGATAAATGGAGAGATATCCCATCACCCTGTGTGGATTCTTGAATGCAATGGGCATTTCTGCATTTAAACATTTTTTTTTTAATTTAAATGTATTAACATTATGCCGTTGTAAAGACAAGAATTTTAATTCTCAAAACAGCTGAATGGAGCATTTGTGATTGGTTGCCATAGAAAACTTCTCCAAATGATGTGAAATGATGGGAAAGAATATTATCAAACATTTTCATTTCAAAATTTGTCTCATAGTTGCATGCTTCTCTATCTGCTGAAAATTTGAAACACTGTACAGAATTTTTTAAGATTCAAAGTTTCTTTATAACCTTTGTATTTGAAGAATTAAGCCCTTTCTGCCCTTCATTAAAAGTAAAGAAAGGCCTTAATGTACATTTACATTACTGAGACATGGTTTTTCACTTGGCATGACATTATTGCATTAATGTTTCTTTTTAAACCTACGAGTATGTCATTTTTCCTAAACAATTCCTCAGTGACCTTGTTATCTCCCACAAATTCACCTTTTGTCAGAGAATTTTCCTGATTTTTCTTTTTTCTACCTTTTACTAAGGTTATGTTTCATTAAAGTAACCAAGAACAACTTTCCTTGTGTATCTAGGAAATTTGTGTTTGATAAACCAGTAATTGCAGGTTATTATTACTTCTGTGTAAGGTGATGAAATAATTAATCATAATAACTGTTTAAAGTATTGTTAGATTTTGGATCCTTTAGCAGTAAAATAGTATTGCATTTAGAGTGGTTACATAGCAATTTCACTGGATAAGAGTGATTCTGTGATGGTCTGTAAGAAAGTTATGTTGGGGGGAAAAGAAGGGAAAGAGAGAGAAAAAACATTTTTTGTGAAAATAGTGATTATTTAAATGTATAGTGTGGCAAGATATGCCCAAAAGTTTTTTTTTTTTTTGTAAATATAGAACTAATTTTCAGCTGGCTTTCTTGATTATTTCTCAGTGATTTTTCTTTTTTAGTGGAAAATTCATAATAGGATATCTGCACTAGTTGTTCAGATGATTGTATGACTGAATCCTTTCAGAGTTGATAGTGATTGTGGACAAGTTTTGCTAAAGAAACTAGTACTTCAGCATTATACAAGATATTTTTATTTGGATTGATATTTCAGGCTCAAAATTCCGCAATTTATTTGCGTTTCATGAAAAACATTTTAAATACTAATTTCATTTAACAATATTAAAAATATTAAAACTGCCACACCCGGTTGAACAGTAGTTTAAGTACTTCCATCCAACGTTTGCTGTACGAACCTCATAGTCCTTTTGAGAGGTAGGTAAGATATCTGGAGATAATATTGCTGGATTGAAGGTCTTTGTTCATCAGAAGACTCATTCTGGGATGACTATAATAGGAAATAATTTCCCATAAACTTTGCTGTAAATCACTTTAGTAAAATCCACTATATGTATTTCAGGCAGTCTGTCTTATCTGGTGTTGGTCATAGTAAGCTGTGATGTGTACCTGGCAAGATGTGGCGGTTTGATGAGAGACAACTTCCAGAGTTAATATTCTGCTTTCATTTTCCAGCATATGTGAGTAGTCTGAATTCAATATCAGGAGAGAAATAATTAAATTTACTTTCCCAATTAAGATCAGACTGCAGAGTAGCAATTGGCTTCAGAAAAAAGTCTAGTATTATTTAAGCTAGAAATTGCTCTCAGCGGCCAGGTCTTGGCAGATAGTTGGACATCACTATTTTTTGGAGGATGTGCTTCTCCCACCTAGTACAGAATAGAATAGACTCAGTTAAGCTTGTCAGAATTTCTTTTATGTCCCTAGTGCAAAAGCTTTATATATGCCAGTAAGAAATAACTTTGGGCTGAAACATCTTCTCCACCACTCCCTACCTCAAATCTTTGTCCAAGACATTACTGATAAATAAATGCAAAACCTGAATGATTTATTTGTGCAGAGGCAATTGTAGAGAAAACTTCTGTGATTTTAAGATTGCTGCAAGAATCAGCTGTTATAAACCACAAAAGCATGTACATATGGTGAAGAAAGTAGCTCAAAAGTAATGTAAAATCTGATATAAATAAAGTGTGCATTTACAGATGCATATTACATACAAATATGCACTATGGAATATAATAAAAAACTTGCAAGTGTTGAGACAGAAAACCATTAAAGTTATAATGTTTCTCAAAGTTTATAGGAAAATACAAAGGAAATGGTAAACACTGCAAAAAAAGACAGAAAATTTTATTAAAATGTTTATTATCAGAAGATTTGTACAAACTTCCTACCTCCTCACCATAAAAACATAATCATTCCATGGGTTAGAAAACAACTATGTTTTGTCTTAAGCCTATCTGTTGCCCTGGGAGTGTTCAAGGCCAGGTTGGACAGAGCTCTGAGGAACCTGGTCTAGTGGAAGGTGTCCTGCCCATTGCAGGGAGCTGGAACGAGATGATCTTTAAGATCCCTTCCAACACAAACCATTCTGTGATACTGTGGTTCCATTATGAGACAATTTTTAGAAAGGCAGAACACTGTAAATGAACTGTAGAATAATTACTGAACTCAAACTTAACTCAGAGTAAGGATAGGTAGATACTGATAGATCAGTTGTATCTGACTAGCTCATGTCGTTACAGAAAAATATGTAGGACCTGTGAAATGGATCTAATAAAGGGACCAAAATTGTAAAATCAAAGCAGCAAAAATATTTCCTCTTGCATTTTTTTACCTTCCTCATTCCAGATTTTTGGCATAGATTTAGGTGTTATCTGAAAAGTAATTAGGTTATTTGTCTTAATTAATTCATCTTTGGTATTTTTTATGTGAGCTTTATGCCACATTTCTAGTGCATTCCATTAATTTTTTAGGAAGGTGTGTTTAGTATAATCTGTATTTATTTTACATGTTTCCTCTGTTGGATTTCAGCCATGTAAAATAAATGCTATGTTTATTATCCTCTTTGACTGCAGTATTTCAAGGACTTTTCCTCTTGGCCGCTTCTTTCCAAGGGTTCTTTATGTCCAGACTTGTCAGGCTTTACAAACTAGGATGGAAAGATGTGTGTTTGCCTTGCCTTCCTTGAATGCACATTCACTTGTTTCTGATCTAACAATGTGGAATTTGGAACTGTTTTGCAAACATTTTAAAAATTCGTAGAAGATCTGGAGCAAAAGGGGCTGAGGAATAAAGCTTTTTGAAAAGCACATTTGCCACAAAAATATCCACATACATATAAAATATTTCTGTATTGCTGAAATCAACGTGTATTACTTGTTTGATGGATGAGTTCTGAAACTAAACTGTTTTTAATGCATACTTTAAACCAGTTATTTTATGACCATATAATTTTCAGGAAATTATAATTTTTTGTTGTATAGTCATGCGCTTTCAAAAGCTGGTGGAATATTTAATTGACGCCTTGAGGATCTAGAGGACATTGAGGCTTCCGTTGTGCTGAAGCAGCAACTCAAATGGTACTAAGAACCAAGGAAACTAGAGCCACACAGAAAATAACCTCTGTCTCTGAGGAGAGGTGCAAGCTGACTTACAGAGCTGCTTGTATTTGTGGAGCCCCAAGGACAGTGTGTTGATATAGTGTTTATTTAGCCTACGTTTGTGTTTCAAGTTTTAGGAATCTTAGCTTAGGTTGCATTTATTATTTCAGTTGCTTTTACCTGGACTTAAGTGTCCTTAAACAACATTCGTAGTTTCAGAAGAGAATGAGATGTGACTGTTTCTTAGAATAAGGTTACTTTTTTTACATCCTATTTTTAGGGGTTTATATTAAATATTCAATTTATGAGTAACTGCCTTATCATAGGGCTTTGTTTGTGGTTTTACTATAAATTTTACTAAAATAAAAAGAATAGCCACTTTTCTGCAGTTTGGTGTTCTGTGTGAAAGAGTGAATCAGCTGCATTGAATTTACTTTTCATTAATACTGAAGGATAGTCATGTAGAATACAACTACAAAGTGAGGTACAATTAGGGAAAGGATCATTTTTCTTAAATAGAAAGATCAAAGGGATAAGCATGCAAATTGTAACAAAACCACAGTTGAATAAGCTTTTGAGAAATCTAGAGTAGTTAGAAAAATGGAAAGAAATTACTGAAGTTGCCCCCAAAATTCCTGATTCCTTCTTTTCTTCCTTAAAAGCCAGTTAGGTCTCAAAACAATATATTTGACTTAAAGACTCACATCCAATTTTGGCACATCAGAATCTACAGGGCAGTTGATAACTTGGAAGCATCGGCAATTTTAAACTTCTAAATCAGTCTGGAACATCGTTTCAGCTCACACTGAAGAGAGAAGTGCAAAGCTGAGCAACAGTGAAATACTGGTCTTAATTCTGATTTAGCAGGGACTACCTTTCCTTACAGTGGTTAGGCAGATGTTAACAGGTATCTTGGTAGACTAGAAACTATTTCCTCAATGCCCACTCTAAGACAGGGAGTTATGTTTCTATCTGCCTTAGAAGTTACTGGAAGACTTGTCCTGCATGTGTCCCCATATCTGTATGAATGTAGATCTTAATAAATCCAAAGAACTTCTACTGGTGGTGGGGGGGTAATTATAATTAATATTGTCCTCTACCAAGTTTACAAGTAGGACAAATGTTTTGAGAAAAGCTACATGATGACAGAAGAGGACTAATTTTAGTAGGAGTGGCTTCATGGCAGTAGATTAGAGGAATTATGGATAGTTCCTAAAGAAAAAAAGTTGTTCTTCCATCTTACATTGTTCTTCCAGGTGCTCCAAAGGTTCATTTCTTTCAAGATTTATCCCCAAAAGTGTAGACTCCGCAGACCTTTGATAATATAAGATTTTAGAGGCCTTGTTAAATTCCACTTAATAACTTGTGCCTAAAGTTGTCCAAGCGCTAGGCATTGTTGGTTCCCTGAAAAATCAGTGAAACCTGCGAATGCTCAACAGGTAACGTGCTGAAATCCCATGAAAGTCTGGCATAGATTGGATTCATATTTACTGGACATATGTGGTCTTTTAAAATAAAAAAAAACCCAAAATATCTCAGCCCAGTATATTTGACAGTATGGATACGATTGCAGTGTGCCATAATATCCGCTTACAGAAGACAGTATGGATTTATCCAGGGTTATTTTACAATCAGTCTCTGATGCTTTAGGATGATGATTTAAATTCCATTTATCACGCCTACTAAAATAAAATTACAGGGAAATAGCAGCATTAAGGAATTGTTTTCCCTAATTTGGAGATTGCTATTTCCTTGACAAAGGACTGCACCTGGCAAGAAAGTCAAATCAGTATTTGATAGATGTAGCCTGTTTGAAGGTATTAATGAACAATTCGAAATTATGGACATTATTTACTTTATGGGAAACCTCTTAGAGGATATGATTTACACCAGCAACAAGCTTTTTGGTGGAGTACAAGAATCTAGAACTACAGGCTAGAAACCAGAGAGTTTAGACTAGAGAAAGTTCATTTAAAAGTTATGTTTCCCATATAAATTATATGCAGATGTGCAAACATGTCAAAGTTTGGTAAATTGAATTTGTTTAATGTAAACAATCTGTGACCAAAATAATAGCATAGCTTCAGAAAAAAAGACATTATGCTCCCACTTTCATAAAGTTTGGATAATTCAATGGAAGGAAGAACTCAACTGTAACTCTGTGGAGAGTTATGATTTATTAGATCCAACTCCATAAAGCAAGCTCATAAATGTGTTTTAATTTCTTTAATTGGTCTATAGTCTAGTCAGTGTTAAGACACAAAAACATTGATACATTCTTTTTCACTGATTGAAATTGCTTGGATGCCAGAGCCCTAATAGGTATTATTGGAATTAACTGCTTAAGTAAAGAAATAATATGTGCAGGTGATGGCTAAAAGAGTGGAAAGACATTTACTAGTAGCCATGTTTTTCAGGTACAGCAAAAAGGAGTGTAATTTTACTTTGAAAAAGGCAAATCTTCAATGTGAGGTGGCACCTACCATTGTAGCATCAATAAATATTATTTTTTTGGATAAATCACTGTGCTGTATAGGAGCTGAGAGACGTATAAAAACTGAAGTGGTCATTCCATTCCAAACAAATTTAACATTTGATGTGTTGACCATGGGAGAAGCTGAAATTTGCATGTAGGCCTAGAACTAATCCAATTGTTGGGGGTTTTTTAAATGTATATAAATTTTCAAGCAAGATTGCCAAAATTACAGGCTTTTGGCCAAGTCTCATGAAGCATTGAGTATTATGGCCCTAACCTAGGACATTACCATGGCATACTGTAGATAGTTCTGTTGATGTTTTCAGAAGTTAACCTTATCCTGATCTCCTGGTTGTCTGAATTAAGGCTTTTCAGGAAACTGAGGTGAATTAGTGCAACTTTATCGTTGTTGTGGAATTGAGGAAGCATTCTTCATATCAACCTGGTTCAAAAGAGTATAGTCCAGAAACATGGGGTATTGAACAGTGGGCTCTTTCCAAAGAAGTCTGTGCAGCCTCACAGTTTGCCAAGAGGCTGCCACAGGGATTAAAGGTCAGCACATACCAAAGTAATGAGTCTAATCTAATCTCTGCAAGAAATAGGATTTCCAGCTAAAACTGGAACATTTAATTGCATTTTGAATTATGCAGATTTAGGAGATGTATTTTCCCATGGACTAGGTAGGTTGGGAAGGGGCTGCAAAGTGAAAACTTGGTGAAGTTTGTTGCTACTGGTATGAGGAGGAAGGAGAGCTCAGCCAGTCAAAATGTCTGAGGCATCAGTACTCTCTTAGACTAATATGATATAAAATAATGGCACTGAATCTATCAGGATTTTTCAAAGCAGGAAAGGGAATATAAATTCACCCTCCCTCAAAGCAATGTTAAAACTCACCATTACAGTCCCATTATTAGTTAATGAGTCATTTATCTACAAACCTGTGCTTAACTGGGGCACGGGGCCTCCAGTTTATCAGCAGCTGAAATGGCTAACTAGTATGTATTGAAGCATGCAGAACTGTGTGGGCTCAAAGTCAGTTTTTGTGTCCTCATTTATAGGTCAAATCACATGCAGCTTTACTTGCTTTGCAGTTCCAACTACCACTTGTGTGTAGATTCTCTGGAGAGAGTTTTGGTTTAAATGAGAGAATACAGCTCTGTTGTTGACACTGGGGTAGCTGTCAGGGACATTTTGCCTTCCACAGAGGTCATAACTTGTCACTGAATCCCATTGTTAGCAAAGAAGGGTCTGGTTTTCACGGCATTGCTGTTTGTTTTTGATTTGGTCTCCTCCTGAGTGCACAGATTATAGGCCAGTAAACCTCTCTTTCACGGACTAGTATGGGAAGTTCCAGTCTCTCATAAACCTTAAATAAGTCTTAACTCCAGAATGCTGCCTTTTGGAGATTAAATTTCTCAATGTTTTGCTGTGTTTTTAGCCCAAGGGTACTGTTGACAGAAAGCAGTGTTTTTATTCCCTGATTGCTGTCTCTCTATAATTTTTTTTGTATGTTGCATTTTTCTGCATTAGTGAAGGTATCTGTTTGGAAAAGGATTACATTAGTCAAAACTTAAGACAGATAATTTGCCCCCTTTCCTTACTGACTGACAGGAGCCTAAGCTGCACATAATCTTTTGAAAAATATGGCCCTTTTGCAGCCTATTGGAAATTTCAGAACCAGAAGATTTAACCTCTTAATACATCTAATTGAAAAGCTGTTGATTTTTGACAGTGGCAGCCAATAGTGGTATAAGCTGCCTGGGATTTGCTGACANTTTTTTTTTTTTTTTACTTAACAGATCATTTTCCCCTGTATTTCCCTTATTTGGTATAATTTTTAGTCTTTACAGCAGTGAAGGCAAAAATGAGACTTCCTTACACAGTTGCCTTGAAGGCAAAAGTGAAATCATTTCTTTAAACCTGAATTTCGAACGCTATAATTTTGGAGAAGCAAACTTAAGCAGATCACCAATGTTCTATTGAGAATTTTCTGTAACACAGATATATCAAAAGCATAGCACGTCTATGTGGCTTTCTAGGACTCAAAGAGATTCTTTCAAATATTTTTCAAATACTCCAAGGGAAGAGTTATCAAATCTGAGCATGTTTCAGTCAGATGTAAAACTATTTTGAGTGCAAAGTACTAGAGCTGCCTCTCAGTGCAGATGCTTCTGCCACACAGTATTTTTCTTCAGGAAGAGCTTCCAGAATTTCCACAATTCTCTGTTGTGTGTTCCTCTGTCCCAATGTGAATCTGTAAAGCAAACCTGGTTTGGACATTCTGGAGAGCTACTTCCTAAAACTTTAATCGATAAAACATTGAAGTAGGGTGCATTCTGCACTCTCATCAGAAGAATTTTTGTCCTGCAGTAGTTCACAAGTTCGCAGGTAAAGTTAAAAGTTACTTGCTGCTTCCCTTGTGGAGAAAGCTTTCTGTTTGCCTGCCATGGAAACCTTTCCTGAGATTTCCTAGTTGTCAAGGATGGGTTCAGAGTTCATAGAGCTTTTTATTGTGCCCTTTCTGAGGGATAGAGGCTGATTTGCAGCACTATTTAAAGCAAAGATGCCAAATGAAAGTTCTTCATTTTAAGTTTGTGCTTACACAAAGCTTCTTTGTGGTTTTTTAGGCCTGTCAGACTTGTCAGGCGTGGTAAGAAAAAGTATATTGTTTCCAGCACTTGGATTCCTTTCCTTCTGACATCTGCCACTCTGTAAAGATGATAAATTCCTGCCTCATTAGCCAGGGGTGTGGGATTACAGGCTGACAACACATTAATCACCAGCTTCTGTGGCAGGCTGACTAGCAATAGGCATTGTTAACAAAACTTTTCTAATATGTCACTCTTCTCTATGACAGCCTGTAATCAATCATCTTGATTGACAGTGCTGATAGATTACACTATTTATACTTTGTGTAATGAAAGATAGCGTTTCCACCTACTGTCATTTCTAGGCTAGCATTGGAGGATCACTGAATAGAAACAAACACAACAAAAACCCCAGGCCTCAGCTCGGCATTGTGAAGTTCAGTCAGACAGCGTTGTAGGTCTTTTGTGGTAGCTTTCAGATGACGTGTATTGTTGGGGAACCTGGTAAGCACTTGCCTTTAAGCAACCCTTGAACTGAGTGTTTCTGTGCTGACTTTGTTGCAATAAACTGCCAGGTCAAGTTCAGGCAGGTAGGAGACCTTGTTAGTCATGTGGTGGCTGTTGCTCCCTTTCCCATCCTGTCTGTCTTCGCCTGCTGACAACCCTCCACCCCCAGCCCCAACCAAGATGAGAGGTGATTTAGATGTTGATAAAGTATGCGTGTTTCATGATTTAGAAGGCAAAATTATACGTGTTTCCCGTAATTGTATGGTGCAGGGAAAGTAAACATAAGGAGGAAGTGCAAAGCCAACTTGCCAAGACAGCAGAATCTGTGTTGGAGCTTGTTTGGCTTTTGAAACTTAGGAAATTAGAAACAATATTAGGATTAAAGTGCATAGTCAAATTAATGTCTTGTTTTGGTTTTGATATAGCTGTTTCTGGTTCTAGAATCACTTGATTGTTACCTTCATTTTTTCTTTGCCTCCTGAAGTTATTTCATTTGGCTGTAGTGAAAGATAGAACATTGACTATAACAGGACAGAAGTTTCTTGTACCAAATATGTGTCAGAATGGATTATTTTTTTTACAATTGACTCCTATAGATTGATGTTGATTAATTGCAAATACATGCTGCCTTTATGTTATTATAATGGCTCAGATATCATTATATATCTTCATTTCTATATGCATCCTGGGAATTTTCTTAATATACTTTATTGATATATCTATCTATCTATCTATCTATCTATCTATCTATCTCTTTTTCCCTGTAAGTATTTGTGCTTTCTTATCTCATTGGAAAGGTTCATGTGCTAAGTCACAATAAGTAACTTAAAATTCAACCTTTGGAAGGTAGGAAATATAAGTTGGAGCCTAAATTATTGTCCTTGGGAGTAGAGCTAAATTTAGGCATTTGGACAGGAACAAGGGTGGAGAAGATCATCTAAGCTTTAATCTCCCTGAGAAGAGTTTCATTGTGAGGCCACAATGATTAATGAGAAACCTGACCATCTGATTAAACCCCTCTGTGTCACAGGACATGATTAGTAGGTGACAGAGACTGTAACAGTATCCAGCCAAGCCTTGTTTCTTTCACAGCTCAGACTGTTGTATGATTAATGTCCCCAAGGGCTATCTCCAGGTCAGGCAGGGAGAACCTGTCAGAACAGGTGGAAGTGACAAATTCTGCAGAAACTCCTTTTGCAAGAGAGGCAGCACGCAAGAATGGATGAATGGGGAGGATTCCAGATGGGCTGGTTGACCTTTCTGTACTCTGAACAGACACCGAGAGCATCATGGGAATGAAACATAGTAAGTATCAAAAAACTGCAGATGTTCCATAGTTATTGAAGAATTATAGCATTGCCAAGTTGGGTTGGTAAAATGCATAACACGTCATATCACCACTGGTTTACGCTTTCTGATATGCTGGAGGAGACTGTAGCTCTAGCGTGTGTGTGTATGGACTAGATAAAATACCACACACTGTGTTTTATGGCAAGAGGGGAAGATTCTTTGCTTCAGTATAGATAAGGCTTGATAGAGTTGATGCTTTAGTATAGCATTTTCCTGTGCTAATATATATAATCTATCTCATTCTCATCAATACTGCTCCATTTAGGGCAAGACAATCTTGGAAGTTAAAATGGTTTATAAAAATCCTCATTCCTTTTTATTAGGTGGTGGTTATCTAGTAAGGTATTTTATATCTTCCAGAGTACTTTCACCCCTTAGGTCACAGGTTCAAATCCCCAGCTTAAGTATCCTGACACGCTCCACCTTCAACATGACACAGCACAGAATTAGCAAGAGGATTGCTAAGTGTCATCTTTCAGATACATAGACCTTTTCATTTAATCATAGGAATGGTATAAAATATCTTTGTAGTATTACACAGGCAGAAAAGGGAATGTTAGCACTGGGGTCCTTATGCAATTACCCCTGCATGCAGTTAATTTTCAAAACAAAACTAAAAGTGAAAGCAGAGAATACGATTTCCCCCTTTGCCAAATGAAGAAGCTACTTCTGTGCAAATCTTACTGCTGTTATATCATTGCTATTGGTATTTGGTACCATTTTTAGCCATTTGTAATGTTACTTTCTTCAGCTTATCTTTTAGCATATGCAGAGTATCTTCCTCAGATTAGTTATGAAAAGTCACTTTTCTTTTTCATATTATTTTTTCTTTTCCTCAGCTTTACATACCTTTGAGAAGAATGGCTTCTTTTCCTTTTACAGAAGGAAAAGAACTGGTCCTAGTTAAGTTATTATGCTCCAACATTAGACTTTACATTTAATTGAACTCTAGTTTGCATTTTCACCACTTTAAAGGGAACCATTCTGAATAAAGGCTCTCATTTCTGTGGTTCGAAGACTAATTTTTTGTTCTTTGCCACTGTTTAAACTGTCAGATCCAGCTTGGGGTATGGTAAATGCCATGCTCCCTTGAGCAAATCAGCTGCCATATGCTATAATTTACACTCTCTGAATCTTTATTGGCTAGGCAAAAGGTCATTTTTCAGAATGGTTTTCCCAATATAGAATGAATAGAAGAAACAGACACACTTCAGTGGACCAGTGACTGGAGATAGGAAAGCTCCTTTATGTGCATGGTCATGGAGTGGCAAATAGAGAGAGTATAGGTAATAAGCCCTAGAAGCTACAGAGGGAGTGAGCCAAAATCTCTCACTTGAACACTCCAGATTTTGATGTCCAATTCAGTTATTTCTATTTTTGTTAAAAAATCCACAAATGTACAAATCTGTTGTAGCATAAAGATTTTAATAGCAATTTCAAGTACTATCTCTTACTTGGTTCCAACAGAAATGATAGAGTTTGATAAATTGTGACAACTTATCTTGTAAACAGTTTGCCTAGCTATTGTTTGTTTCAAACTTTGCTATCAGTTTTTCAAACTCTTGTCATTGTAGATGCTTTCCTGTAGTTTGATCAGTAAATCAGAAGGGAAGGCTGGATATGAATTGCTTGTCTGATACAAGAGGAGACAAGACTGACTTTTTAACCCTCTGTACATCCCTCGGGGGAAGTGAAAGCAAGCAAAATGCATAGAATTTTGCTATTCAAGAGTAATTAAGGAAGGGCATGTTAATTTTAGGGGTAATCTGCTAATCCAAAAGTAGAAAAGCAGTATCATGCTGGAATATTCCAATGTGATCCCATGAGCAGCTTATGTCATTTGTGTCATACAGTTTGGTGCCTGAGGCACTCTGCCTGAATTTACAATTACCCTAATGAGCCTTAGTAGTAGGGAGGTGCAGGTGTGCATCTCTTGTATGTAGTAATACACTCAGGTGTGTTTCTGTTGTTATCAGTAACACTAATGAAAGCTTAGTGTCTGTTTCCATAAAGAGTTGCAAGGATGGCTCTGTTTCTTTAACTTGTAGGATGTGTGTTTATACTGTAAAAGGAGATTGTAAATTAATTGTAATTAGGGCATATGACTCCAAGACTGATTAAACATTCCTGTGGAAGAGCACCTGCAATGGAATGGATATCATCATCCAGACAAAATGCAAGAAGCTGCTGTAATAAAGTTAAAACAAACTTAGATCTCTACAAAATGTTCATTAAAAATTTTAAATACAGCGTTGGACATGAAAGGCTGTCCATGTTGTGTATACAACATGTACAGTGATATTTCTCTCCAGACCTGTATTGAGCCTTGTAGAGAACTGCTGCTACCTAATGAATGAATTGTGTAGGGGGTTTTCTGGTTTTCTTTTGAGACATTTACTGTCAATGCCAGGCATGGGAGGAAGGAGAAGTATCCCACTCCTCACTGGCATGGCTAAGCCTGCAATGAACTTAATGTGCACTTCTGCTCCTTCAGAAAAGCTGATTTCATTGATGACTACCTGAATCTATGCAAGCAGAATAGTTATTTGAGTTGACATAGCTGTACAGAGAGGACTTGTGTGTGGAGAACAGAGCTTTTCTGGTTTACATCTATCTGTAAACTCTTTTGAACACGTGAAGGCACGGTTTTTGAAAATCTGTGGATGTAGTTAGCAGCCTCTAAAATACAGGTAGGCCTATTTTGCCATTGCTGCATAGCCATGGGAGAGCCCAGCTGTTCTTCACAACCATGTCCTTCTTCCCCAAGATGGAATAGGAACCGAAAATAATTGGTGTTTTCATCATACTGTAGCTTGCAGGGGCAGCATAGTGCTCCATCACGGGGCTGAAATGCTTGGGTTCTCTGTAGTCACAGACCTGAGTTCTAGCTGAGCTACTGCTGTGAAAGATGACATGTAGATACTTTTAATGCATCTCCTCTTACCCCTCATCTTTAAAATATATAATGATGATCCACACGGTTTCTCTTGACATGAAGACGGGTTTGTCCCTCTATTCTTGGCCAAAGTAGGAGGGATTCTAATTGTCAGCCTGTGTACATGGGCTCAAAAATGGACATTAAATTTTGTACTCTGGTGTTTAATCTGTGGTAGAGGGAATAATCTTTTTGTTACAGGTAAATCTAAAAATGTGACTTTTGGGTATTCTTGAATGCCCAAGTAGCATGTCTGGATTTCATTTATGTTAGGAGTTCTTTTTAATGTATGCATTTATAGTGTGAATGCTGCTGTGCTTCATTTCTACTTGAAACAGTACTTACTAATAATTATTTATAATTTTTCTTGTCATGATCTGTTATGTAATTCAGATGAGGACTGTGAGAATTACATAGAGAATCTTTCTAATACTGTACCAGCTACCCAACCACTTTTCACCAGTTTTTCAAAGAACGTGGGGCAATATGCCAATAATGAGTGCAGAAAGTATGTATGAAGCTCCTGATAATGTGACATGATTTTTTTTTCTTACTTTTGCTCTTCATTTCATCTTAATTAGTCCCAGTAGGAAAGATTGATTTTTTTTTTTCTTTTTAAAGCCTTGTAGCTAACATCTGTTGGTATTCCTGGGGTCATTCTTGCTCTGTCCTATGTTTGACATTTCTTGTAAAAGAAGAGGAATTTGTTCATATTGACATTAGCTGCCTTGGTATCTCTCAGTGGTGCAGATGGCCTGTGAATAAAGACATCAAGCTAATAGGCAAGATGACAAGCCTTGATAGCCCTGGTGCTCCTCATGCTTAAGTGGCAGGGCAGCATAGATTGCTTTTGCTGGGGAGATGCTCGGTCTGCTGGCACTAAAGCATATGGAATTAGTTAAAAATGCAGTGGGATCCTGGGAAAAGGATCGTACCTTGAAAATCCCTGGCTGGCTGTAACACTTTTTTCTTTTCAATGTAGTATTTCCTTGATAGGCAAAAATTAAAGAAAACTGAATGCATGCGGAAGGAAGATCCCTAATTTAATCTAGATATTTAATGATTGTTGCTGTTTAATGCATCAGAGTAAAACATTGTTGAAAGACTTCTTTGTTACATTGTTTGCTTGTGTGTAATGTTCTTAGAAGTAAACAACGAGCTTTTCGTGTGATAAGGAAGGTAAAATGAAACATCTGAATCTAAATTAACATGTGCAGGATGCATTGTAAGTACATATTAAAATATTATTGTCTGAGTGTTTTGGAAAATGTCATAGAGCCCCAAATATGGAAAATCTGTTTCTTCCATGGTGGACATTTATATTATCCTCTGGGGAAGGCACACTGGAAAACCTGGCATTTTCAAGTCAGGTGATTACTTCATGTGGTAGAATAGAAAGAAAAGCCAGTTATTCAAAGTCTAGCAAACAAATCATTAAAGAAAAAAGATAATTAAGCTCTCAAGAAGCAGAGAATTAATAAGTTACTATAATTTTAACAATGTCATTAGTTGGCAGAGCTTGTGGCTTGGGGACCCTATGTTTTATATGGTGTGTAGGGCCTTTTCCCAGGGCTTATTTGGGATAAAATACAGCTTAGGATAATTCAGAGAAATCAAAGGGATTTTACCTAATCAGTATAGGCACCAAATTCAGGCTTTCCTAAAGCCAGCATTTGCTAAGGATGACCTTAAATAGTATCATGGTATAAAACTGAAAAATGGAGAAAGGAAGGAACAGAACCTCCCCCTTCTTATATTTAAAATAAAGTTATTCCCATTAGAAAGACACCATTTTCTCTTCTCCAGCCAGATGTTACACACCAGCGCTGAAGAGTTAGTAAGCACTTCCTTGATAAAGGAAAGTCAGTCTTGGTTGAAATATTTCCACTTCATGAAAGGCAGAAATCAAATATATAAATAAAAACAGATTTTATTTTGAAATTCAGTTCCCACAGTCTAGAGTATGTAATTATAAATGGGTGAAATATTGTTGTCAAAAAAAAACCAAAGCAAAAAAAGGCAGTCAGTTAGGAGTATTTTGGGATATACTTCAATCAATAAAAAAGCCAATGCTTTCTTCAATTTATATCTGTTGACAAAATACGTTTGAGTTTACTGAAAAGTCAGTGGGCAATGCAATCAAGAATTATCATGTGTATTGTTGTGGTATGTTTGAATCTACTGTAGCTAGAAACAGCAAATTGTGTTCTTGTCGTTCGGGACTGGAGTCACCTCTTGTCACTTGCTTTGGACAATGTTTTTGAACTTCTCAAGATGAGAAGTGATTTCAACTATTCTAAGAAGAGATTTTCACAGGTGTATTTGCTACTTGATGAGGCTTGATTACAAACACATAAATGTTTGTATGAATGAGGATCTAGGAGTGTTTGTAATGTGTAATGATACAAATGTTGCTGAGATGAAGCCAAGTTGTATTTCTCCTCTGGCTGCTCCCCCTCATCTCAACTTTAAGAATTCATTATGGGGCAGCCAAATAATAACTTTTGTATGAGGATCCCAGGATTTTTCAAGATGAATTAGTTAAGCTTCTTTGAAAGAGGAAAGAGCTTTACAGGTTGCATTTGCACAGTTTGTAGAGATGATATGAAATACATTAGAAACATGAAGTGAAAAGTGAGCAAAAGGTTCAAGCTGATGAACTTTTAAAAGGTTCAGATTTGAAGTCACAGAAATACTTATTTCAAAAGGTGAAAATTCAAAGAGCTACCTGGTAATCAAAATAGACTTGTAGAAACAGAAAGTCATACAAGTGAGCTTGGCAGTTGGCATAGCTCTGGGAGAGGTGTGTGAAGCTTTACATGCAAAGATTTTAATGCACGTAGCTGGTTCAGGGTGGTGCAAATCCAGGGGTATTGGTAGAAGTGGTGTCTTATTCTGTATGTGTCAGATGTTAAGCCATCTATTACACTTGAACGACAGCCAAGACTAAGGGTTGAGAGTGTTCAGTTTACTGGATTCAAGGATGGGTTTTGGATAAATGATCTTTTGCATCCAGACCTTTTAGCAGCTCAATTACTCCAATTTAGACAGCTAGAATTGCTCTTTAGTTTCTTTTTCAGACCTGTTGCCCTTTCAAACCTGCTGAGATAATTTTTCTTCCCTTGTTGTCTTCTGGTGTCTCTTCCAAGCACTTCATATTGTGCACAACATAGTCACCAAGATATGGACCATCATTGCAGGGGCCTGCTTTACTCCTTCTGAAAATGAAGGACTTTTTCACTGATTTCACTCTTTGCTTTCCTTCCTCTATTAACAGCAGTGAAGGTAGATCTAATAGACCTATTAGGACATCATCTGTTCTTTCACCAGTGGTTTTGTTTGTGGGTGGCTGATTTCACTATTAGCAATTCATTCGTACCTGTTTTGTTTGATATACTGTGAAGCCACATGATTTTAACAGGGGAACTGTGTTGTTCATGCCTGTATCTTGGAAGTTTGCTAATTGCACAGTCATTAAAAAAATTGACAGCTGCAATGACAGTGCTTGAAGACCATGTGGCAAACTACTGCTGAAAGTGAGTGAAGTCTTCAATTTAATAGTCACATAGTAGGCTGTCTTTCACTATAAATATGATCTGTTTTACGCTAAGGAATCTTTAAATCCCTTTGTAACAGATGATTCTGTAGTTCTAAATTGGTCCTCAAGGATTCTGCTTTTCATTCTTTCCAGTGCTCAAAATACGTTTATACTGTGTCAGAAGACATCCTGAAAACCTGAAGATAGACTGACTTTTCTACAAATAAGACATAAAATTTTTCTTCAAGTTTCCCTTATGCACAGGCTCACCATTTCTGAAAAATAGCCAAATTTTATTTATGGTGAAGAACCTGAAAAGCTGAGAGAAAGTATAGGAAGAAACCACATTGATAATATTTGGTTCTAGCCAGTAGAACTTCCATACATATGGATGTGCTTGAGGATGTGTGTATGTATGTCTTACAATCAGTCCACATCCATACTACATGTGAAATTGTGCAGTATTTCATTCTGAGAAAACTGGGTGAAAAATAGCTGATTAAGGTTGATTGTAGAGTATTATTTCATTTCTAAGTCCAGCCTTCACTCAGAAAAGAACTGTGGTCAGAGAGAGAATGGAGAGATCTCTTCCCTTAGAAAAGAGTTTTACAGCCCGAGTGTAAAGCTCTGCCCTATCTTTTGGAGATCTCAACACAGGGAAAAGTCTGCCATGGTCAATAAGATAGAGTTTTACATTTGCTTCTTCCTACTTGATTTTGTTAGGAGGTTGTTGCTGTGTTTTAGTGCAATTTTTTAGAATTTTTAGGAAGCTGTATTTCCCCCAAAAGCATCTATGTAGATTTTTCACAACTTGTCTTTATTTGGATAAGGAAACATGGTGCAGTTTTAGTTAAGAGGAGATTTATCTGGCACAAATCTTTGCATGCTATTTGTTTATTGATTATAATCTACTTGCAAGTAATACAAGTGTCAGGTCCTCTCAGCTGAAGTCACTTGAAATATATGTTGGGTGTTTGTAAGGCTTTAAATCTAGTTGAAGGAATTGGGAGGCAGTGTGAAAAGCCTTAAGCAGTAACTGCTTCAAGTAACCAATCTGCTTGTATTGCTAAATGAATTGCTGATATGGATACAAGCCTGTGTGTCACATTTTGGAAGGTTTTGGTCTATTAAGTTACCAGCCTTTTCTAGTTATTGAGAATTGTCTCATTTGTTTCAGACAATTGTCTCATAACCGTAACTGTTATTTTCAAGTAAAGTTTAGTTTTCTTGTTAGCAGAGTCCTTTGAGAGAATTAGAACTAGCACTCTGATCTAGGTTGTATACACTGAAACTGTTTATATGTAAGCCAGTCTTCAGAGAAATTTTCTAATTGGTAAAGTACTTTAAAGGTCTATGTGCAATACAGATGAGTCCTATCATAGTCTCAACTCCTAGAACTGAACCTTGAAGTTAGTTAAGGCTTAGTCTACTTAATGACTTAAAGGCTTAGTTTTTACCTTAAAAGTTCTACCTCAAATTGTATAATATTTATTAATCTCATTTTATGTTTTATTAATGTTACTTTTTGGCTAAGAGTTTTACAAATGATATGGTGATTGAAATTCTGAAAGTGTGTGTCCGTATCCTGTTTCTATCATCAAAATATATGTATTTACAGTTACTGGATTTTTTTTTCCCCATATGTCTAATTGTCTTCAAATATGTATCTACTGTACATTGGGTATTTTTATTTCAACTTTGATGAATTACTTTTTGCTGCTTCTGCTGGTGCTGTCACTGGAGACAGGAGTCTCTGCGTTTTGTACTCATTATTGGAGTAATGAAAGAAGATGGGGCCATTGTACAGTTATTTTTCTGAGGATGTTCTCTGGAATTAGTTGTCTCAGAGGGTAAACATTGATTTTGAGGTGTGGCACTTTATGATATCCTTTAAAATGCCTAATAAATGGTGCCAAGTGATTGTAAATTTTCCCTTCAGGAGTTCTTATTGAAATGAAAAAGTCTCCTAAAGGTTTGAGTTAGATTCTGACTTACTATGTGATTGTTATACTGAATATCTGTATTTTTTAACAATAATTAATGGCAGCATAACACAGAAAGAATTACTGTGTTGTGAACATGAAAACTGCTGTACTTAGTAAAGGATATACCATTTAATTCAGATCTCAGGTTGATTTTCTGGTCTACATGGTTACTACTGCATGAAATAAATGAAGACTGTAAGATACATGAGATGAAGATGCTTTTCAGGAGACTAAAGATATGAAATTTAATTTGTGAAATCCATTCAAATGTTCCTTAGATGTCCTATTCATTAGGCATCTCTGTGGCCCAAGACAATGTTCAGAACTAATCACAGAATCTTAAGGTTGGGAAGGGACCACAGTGGGGTCATCCGGTCCAACCTTCCTGCTCAGGCAGGGTCATTGTAGAGCACGTGGCACAGGAGTGCGGTCTGGATATCTCCAGTGAGGGAGACTCCTCAGCCTTTCTGGGAAGAATGGCTGAAGGAATAAGGCTGTGCTCATTGCACATGATCCAGATATAAGCAAACATTAATTTTGCTGAGTATTTTGAAACACGTAGCTTTTGCTGGTAGCAACCACAATTAAAACATAAATTTAATGGAAAGGAATTAAACTTGGTACTTTTGAAGTGAAAGATGTGCAACCCTGAGTACTACCAAATATTTGGTGGTTATGCTTCCTTATCCTCACCACTTCTGTCCTAGTGAACTCTCCACCATTAACATGTATTTCTCTACTCACCATTTGCTCCTAAGCATTAGAAGTGTTACACCTGGTATTTTTAAAAATTTTTTTAATTGGCGTGTGAATGAATGTTATGTGGCATCCCCAGCTCCCTTTTTGGGCTCAGTGACTCACAGAACTAAACAGGGCTGAATGAGTCTATTGTTTAAGTGCCAGTTTCACAGTGGGATAAATCTTGTAAACTCAGATGAATCTTCTTCACTGACAGGAACTGCAAAAACCTGACTTGGTCATGTAAACATTTTAAGTTTCTGTCTAAACATTCAGGACTTGGCCTTCCTGTGGAAAGGCTTAGCTACCAGGGAACAATTGCACTTTCTGTTCATGAATTTGTACTTATTATTAGTTGGAATATGAATTTAATTAAACCATACAGAAAAAAAAAAAAAAAAAGAGAAGAACAGGTTGAATAAGCATAAGGAATAGGGAACTTATATTTTATATTTATGAATCCCTGAAGGATAATATTATATAAGTGTACATCCAAACATCTGAGACAAGTTTGGATGTGTTCTACTGGAAAGAGCAAATATTTTATAGATCTTAGTGAATTCTCATCAACAGGTTAGCTATCTGTTTCCTTAGTTCTGGTTACCTGCCTTCAGCGCTGTGCAGGTTTCTCAGAATAACCCCAAATCTTAAAAAATACAAGAAGGGATTAGTTTAATGTTATGCATGGGAATTTGGCCACGTGTGGTGCTCAGGACTCTCTGTCCTGTAACAGAGGTACAGGTTAAACTACCTTTTCAGGAAGATTGATTCCTGATCTTTCAAAGCTGGAGGAGTGTTCAGGGGCATTTTTTAGTCCTTTTTCACAGTGTCCTTCTGTCCTGGTTATTACAGGAGTAAGAGCTGAATTTTAAAGCTGTCTGGTTTTAAGCAGTTAAGGGGATTTTGGTATGTTAAGCTTGATCTCCAGTCCTAGTGGGATGCTCGAAAAGGCCAAATCCCCAGAAGTTACTCGAAGAATCAAGGATCACATTAGGCTAACACCAGAAAATTGTAAGGATTTGGAAAGAGTTTGAAATAATTACTTTCTGTTATGGACTAGTGTGGTGGAATTTGATGTAATGGAACGTAAGGAAGGTTGTGCTAAATTTTGAGCATTAGGCAAAAGTGGGCATTTCTTGAGGCAGGCAGGCATATATCCCCCTGCATGGATAGTTGTTCGGCTGTGTTTCTTTTCTGTTTTTCATAATAGTTGACAATCAGATACTTTAAAATTCCGTATCTTCATTCTTCTTTGTCCTATTAACTTGTTTAGAAGATGATGCTTTAATAGCAGTGGTGTTGTAACACTGTTGACCTAAAGATATTAGCCGTCTAAATTAATTAAAAAAATAGTATCTTTTGCTGTCCCAGCTGACAGAAGAAACAGGAGAGCTTTTAGATGCACTAATCCTTTTTCAGGCTACAGAAAGCTGCGTTTATACAAGTAAGCACAGTAAATCTCAGAGATTGTCTCTTGGGTAAATAACGCAGTTTCAGTAGTGTATTATGGTTTGGGTTTTTTTTTCTCCCTTCAAGACTATTTTTTTTTCTTTTTAGTTTAACTCTTTCCATATAAATGACCCTAATCCTATGCAACAGCCTGTGTGTGGCAAAGGAAAAATTGCTTTAGTCAGCTTTGGTGTTGAATTTCCGAGTATTCTGTTGGATTGTTATATCCATATTATTATATAAACATGTCCAAGGTTTACATTGCTTGTTCACTGGAAGTGGGAGCAAGTAAAATAGAACAGATATTTGCTCTTAGGAGCTGCCAGGTGGAAGCCATCTTTCATGAAAATATATGAATAGTATTGATTTTCTTGGTTTGTATTTCTGGAAATTAGGTAATAGATTGAAATGCAACCTTCAAGCTACTATGCTATTTCTTTTTATGTTTTTTCCCCGCCTCTAAACTGCTGAATAAATGGTTTACAGTTGACCTTAACTTCTATGTTTTTTTTCTCTTTGGTTTGGAATATAAGCTAAATTTTCCAAACTTCTTGACTTGTGGGCAGTTTACAAATTTTACTGAAAATAGTTCAAGTGAGTGTGTATGTGTGGTATGTGTAGATATGTGTGTCCACACCTAAAGAATGTGATTTTCACTTAAATTCATTAAACTCAAACAGCTTGTGAGCTTTGATCTAGTCATGCTGCTGTATTATTTTGCTTAGAAAAATTCACATTATATATTATGTACTTAAAAAAAAAAATCAAACAAGTTTATCTTTAAAAGCAGAGAAAAGTTTTCTTAGGATATCTTTTTTTCCCTCATATGTTCCTACTTCTTTGTATTTTAATTTTGCCGTGGACAAATAATAACTTAGGAGATGGATATTTTCTTCGGTCACTGTCCATCTGTGGAAATATTTTAAGCAGTACTTTTCATCATGTTTGTGAAACATTTTCCTGTAAACATAAAACCTGAGTAGGCCCTAGAGCAGCACAAAAGTAATAATATCAATTATTCATAAAATATTTTGATCATACTATAAAACGAAATTGGAGTCGTTCTGGCTTTCTCTATGGGATGACTTCAAAAAGCTTATGCCACAAATGTCCTCTAAGAATCGTTGACACAGAAGCAACCTATGCCTTCTGAACAAAACATCTGTGGAGAAATATGGATTTCTGCCTTTACATAGGACAGTTGTTTAGTGCTCTGCGATGCTAGACAGCATGGCAAATGTTCTGGTTCTCAACCAGAAGGACTTTTTTTTCCCTCTTGTACTTCCGGTGACTCTTTCCATAAAGTGCAGTGCTTTTTCCCTTCCTCAGACTGAGAGAAAAACATTTGCAGCTGTGTTTGTGTTCTGGCCAGCTCCAACTAGTTTCTATCTCATATATTCATGTATGAATGCTAGTAACTCTAATTCAGTTTCTAATAATCATCTATCCAAGTATCAGAATGTTACATATCAGCATAAAAATGCAAGCTTGAATAGTAATGGAATCTGAGTTGTTCTTTTCCTTGCTTTCCTGTCTTCCCAATGTGGAAATTGGTTTTGGGGCACTTTGTTAAAGTAATTAGCATCAGCTTAAGTCTTGTTCCCCATAAACTGTGCCAGTTCATAAAAGCATAATTGCTGGTGACACCAGCCTGCACATTTTCACCAGTGTGGTATTAATTTTAAGTCATTTGCATTACTAAATCAGTGATAATCATATGATGATAACTTTTGGTTTGTAGTAGTTGTATGATAGTGAAGGGAGTGCTTCTCTTGCACGAAATATTTCATGGTCTGTTTTTAGGGGTTTATGTATTATTTGATCAATTACATTATATGGTGATAAATCTATCCTGTGTAATGTTCTTGTGCTTAAAACACAGGCTATAAGTCAAAGGCAGTACATTTTCATCAGCTTGTTTGAGCAAGTGACTACCGTGTTTCATCTACATAAAGTTAGAAAAAACCATTCCCTTCTTTCTTTACACACAGCAAAGCTTAATTTAATTAGAAAGCTTATGCAGTTTGAGAACTGCCAAGAAGGGTGATGGTACTCAAAACAGTTGTCTGGAAAGCATGCTAAGTAGTCAAATGCTCAGTAAAACTGAAAATTAATTAATGGTGTGGAATCGTATTTTATGAACTATGGTGATTGATATCAGAGGGAAGTCTGTTTCTTTAGTTGGGTAAATACAGTGCTGCCGGGTAAGAAGGTGGAGGATCTGACTGGCTCAGGAACCAGGTTGGAGCTGGCACTGCCTCTCAGTGAGATGCGCAGCAACAGCTGGGTCACACCATTAGGGAAAAATGACTGCCTGCATAATCCTGAGTACAGTAGTTGGTGAGAAGGGCCTTGTGGTGTTTAGAGCCGTTGAGTGACTTACATTGCTAAGGACCAAGAGTAATTTGCCCAGGTTAATCAAACTTACTGAGTTAAACTTCAAGTCAGTAGGAGGTAAGCCACAAAGAAATCAGAGTACCAGGATATGAATGGCAGTCTCTCAGAAATTAATTATTAAATACAGTGCAATAAAATCAAAATATTGGAGTAGATTATGCAGGCATTCTCAACGCCTATTGGCCATCCTTTTGCAGTAAAGTTTTGTTCAGGTTTTGGAAGCACAAGAATCTGGTGAGCATATGAGTTCATTGCTTTTATTTGATTCAACAGATGGATCTTGAGAGGGAACTATAGAGGAGTGCATATCTCTTCTCGTACTCATATTTATGAAATGTTTGGCATTCAGTACCAAACGCTTATATTATCCATGACACGTGTATTTGAGATTCTGAGCATAATTTTTAAAGTTTGCATTATTTGTCATGATCTCATTATATCAATATATCAATATATGTATTTTATATTTATTCTTGAGGCTATGCATCTTTCCCATGGTTTTAGATAGAGATCAAGGGTACCCTTAATTGTGAGGGATAGCTGATCTGGAGATCAACAGAGGGAGAAAACAGTCAAATTGCTGGTAAAAATTGGTCTGTGATATGTTCTTAACTTATCAGTCTAATACCAGTCAAGATAGAAATGAAGAAAGGAGAGTTGTAATGGAACTTTTGACATTTGCCAACCTGTAGCCTTGCTGTCAAAAAAAGAGTTGCCAATTGGAATAAACAAAAAGCCTTTTTCAGGGCTGATAAAATGTGTTGGAAATGGCAGCTAGATAAAAGCCTCCACATCAAAATGAATGCTGAAAAAGCTCTTTTCAGGACTAAACAGGAGATTCAAGTTGTCAGCAGCCAGTCTGAATCTGGCAAGCAACATGAAGTACTTAGGGCTAGAGAACTTTAATTAGACTTCTCTCCAGGCAAAGAGAAGTTCTTAGTCTTCATCCTTGATAACTCACTGATTGGCTTCTGTTTTACCGACAAATAATAACTTTGACAAGAATTGTGTATGTGTGCCATGTAATAAAGTACTATATTGTTATCTGAGCAAAAACTTTGGCCTCGTGTGCAGTGGGTAATGTGGGTGATACTAGAGCAGTGGCTCAAACCCAGTATTATTGACCTCTTGTTTCTTTGCATTGTGAAGGTGCTGTGTTTTGTATCAAAAACAGCCTTCAAGTAATAAATTCTTCTATGTTTTATCTTTCCCTCTCAGCAAAATAATTTACAATTTTTACTAAAGTTTAATACCTTTCTGAAGTGAACTGATCCTGGCAAGTTTTCTGGATGGATCAGGAGTGTTATTAAAATCTATTAGTTTCAGTGTCGAAAGAGTTTTAGAAAAGATAATTTGGTTCAAAATCATGCTCTTGTGAGTTGAAAAATTAATTGGAAATACATAAACTAACCAATGATATAGTATAAAATGAGATATATTATTTATGAAATGCATAAGAATTTGATCAGGAATGTTTTAGAAACAATATTTTTATACTTTGATCAAAGTCTGATTATTTTGACCTTGAGTGAAATTATTCATTAATTCTTTTTTTAGACTGTAAGCAAAGGTTCCTGTTTTCCTAGTAATGAATCAGTTTATTTTTCAGATTTTATGTCAGTATATGTCACGTATACGTGGTGTTAAGGCTAAAATTTAATATTTAGTACTTTGTTCTTTAATATGGGAAGCACATTTTGGTTTTGGAGACCAAAGAGATACATGTTGTTGTTGAGTTGTTACTGTATTTATTGAATAGTAGTATATAGTCATTATTTTAGATAGAAGCAAGATATACTGCACTTGACTAAACATGGAAATGTATGTTTCACTATAGCAAATCTCTACTATTACAATTAGCTACAGAGATGAACCGCTCTTTAAAGTTTTGTGGCATCAGAACTATAAATACTTTGAAGTTTTTTTTCTTGTAAAGTGTTCTTCATCCCCAAAACACTTCTAACATCATTCACCTTTTCTTTTTTTTTTTTTTTATTGTTCTCTTTAAGGTAATGTCTTTAGATATGCGTAGGTATAGTCATGTTTCCTAATGAATTGATCTCCTGTGTTATTCATCAGAGAGACAGCTGTTCTTTTCAGGATCTTTCTTCTACCGTTTTCTAATGTAAGATTTCTTACCTTTGGTCTGGTTTTTTATGCTTGGTGTTACACTTCTGTAGTGGTTTTTTGTTTTTTAATTTTTCCTTCTCCATGACCTAAGCTTATTTTCTTGAAGCATTTCAGAATGGCAGTGACAGTAACTCACAGAGTTCTGTCTTCCACTTCCTTCTTGTTGCTCAGGTTCATTTCAAACTACGCTAGAGAAAATTAATTGTGGTTCATTCTGAAAATCAGTATGAACATTGTTCTCTGATAGCTAATATATAATCAATTGTCTCTCTGCTGCAGTAAGATTTGGTTTGAAACTGATGGGGACCGTTGGAATTTTTACTAGGTCTTTTGTCTTTCTGGTTTCACTGATGAATTATGTGAAAGGTTTTCTCCCTCTGTAGTCCATCTGTGTTGTGTTTGGGAACATTGTGCTACTAAGCCATGGATTTAGAGGGCCTTTGTGTTGGCAATATTGAGTAATTCTTGGAGGAAGCTCTTCTGTGTCAATCTTGATGGACCTTTTGAGCACTATTTTCTTGGATTTGCACTGACTATTTCCAGCCCAAACTGGACATGTATATGAGATATAGAATGTTATCAACACACAACTTCCTTTTGCAGTTATCTTTCACCTCCACCCACAGTAGAACAATGAATATGATGCCATCCTTCAGCAGTACAATCTCAGTTCCGGTGTTCAGTATCTTCTCAAATGAACGCTGCTCAGTTGTGGTGGAAAGGCTCAGCTCCAGTCAATGCAGAATGCTTAATTACATTAAGGATAGTATCTAATGTTGTGAGATTCCACATTATGCAGGGATTAACAGGTTTACATCTTCCAGTGGATTTTCAGAGTAAATTGTAGCTAACATAGGTTACAAAGAAATGATGTGGTGCACTTAATTGTAAGAGGAAAAAAAAGCCCAAAACCAAGCATGTGATGCAGTCACTCACCACCACCTCACATGGGTGTGCCTATGCCCAGGCAGCTCCCAAGCACACATGGCTCACATACCTACACCCAGTCCTCCCTGGTTAATTGCCGAGTGGGACACTACTTGGCATGGAATATCTTCTTAGTTTGGTCTCCCTGCTTGTGTCTCCTCCCAACCCCTTGCACACACCCAGCGCATTCACTGCGGGAGCAGAGTGAGGAACAGGGAGTGACTTGACTGGGCAAACATTGTTTAACAATAGCTAAAACATTTGTGTGTTGTCAGCACTGTTTTGATTGTAAAGCTTTATGTAAGCTGCTATGAAGAAAATTAACTCCATTCCAGTTGGACCCAATACCATTTCTTACTTCTCTCTTCTCTGTCTCTGCCCTGAGTTTTTAACTTTAAAATGCTTTGTTCAAAGACAAGAAATGTAAACAGATTGAGAGGTGTAGCTAAATGGAATAAAGATAATAACCAAAGGAAAAAGTCTGTATATTTAGTATCCCAGATTGATCAGAACCTAACTCACTTGACAGATAATTGCCTGACAAGCAGTGTCTTTGATGTTAAGCTTCAGTGAAGTAGAAAGTAAGTTCCTCAGCTGCTCCCCAACAGTCTTTGGGTGGTCTCTTGCTGTCTGATGCTGAAGCACCCTCTCACACCCTGCTGAAGGGTTTTTTTGGCGTAACACACTGCCTACAAACAGTTACACACCACTTGCTCTATGAGGTCTTGGGGAGAGTGAGCAAGGTGGAGAGAGATTTGGAGGGAGCAAGAACAGCCAAATACAGTGTAAAATAAACAACTTCTAAATTAAAAAGAATGTTAAATACAGATCATCTGCTCAAACCATGACAGCAGATTTAATTCCTTCCTCCTTTTACCTGATGGAGATGCGCCTGCAGGGCTCGCATCAATTACCTGTCGACATGTGGAAAATGATTGATGAGCTGCCTCAGGCACTGAAGTATACTTTGTCAACCACTCATAATTTATACATCTTATCTCTGCCAGAACAAAAGACAGGACAGCATGCACTCTGAAAGGAGGGGGAAAAAAAAGAGAGAGAGGAGGAAAAGAAGAAAGAAAAAAAGAAAAAGACTGTTTGAGTTCCAGTATGTAGCACAAGTTGATAACATTGATGCCTATCTATTTGCTCCCTCAGCAGACATCTCCTGCCACTTTCTACTGTGACTGCTTGAGTTTGCCAGGCGCTCTGGCCATTCCCTGCTGGAAAGATGCTGACATAGTAAGCATGGAGCAGTCTAGAGTTACATTTTAATTACACTATTATCTACAAGAGTCTCTGGAGCACTGATGTTTGTTCTGACCTTTTGTTTTAATCAGCACTCTTAGAGCATGCTGTTAACCACTACTGACAGAGATTGATAATTTATATAGTGGGGTCTTCTTAAGAAGCTTTAATTTAGAACCATTACAGAAATCAGATACTTTTACATTCAGACATCATTTTAGCATGTGCTTCAGATAGGTGAGTCTTAGAGTAACACAGAAACTAAGTTTTCACTTTGCCCTCCAACTGTAATCAAACCCAAAATAATATTTTTTTATTATTTTTGGGGGGATAAAATATTTGTATTTCTTTGAGACTCTTGGAGCACTTTCAATCAAAATGTGTATTTAGTACTTGCTAAGAACTTGCAGATAAGCCTCATATTCTACTCTTAATTTTTCAGAAATAACTATTAATCTAGAAGCGGGGTGGGAGATTATTTAAATGCCAGCCTGAGACAGTGTGAACAAGGCTATTTTGCAAAATACCTAGTATTTAGTGTTGTTCAAGTATCTCACATTGAAAAGCAAAAATCAAGATCTTATTAGTTTTGCAGATTTTATTTTCCAGTTTAATACAATAATGAAACTTAATGTGGTCATTCCTCCACTTGAATAACACGGTATACTAACTCTTCAGCATCTACTACATTGGGAAAAAATATAAGCATTTTTGAGCTTTTACTCTGTCTGCTTGAAAGGTTGTACTGAAATTGTCTACAAGTCATATTCATCTGTAAGTAACGGTGCTGTTTTGAACTCGTGGTAACAGTGAAGGATGAAAAAAAGACGCCAAGACAAAAGCAATCTGAATGGAAAATTTCATGATAAAATGTTTTAGAATATTGGAAGTTTTAGTAAATGTCGAGTGGTAATACACTGGTAAGTTTAGTTTGTATAGTCATATTTTCAGGTATTCTCTTGTTCTCTGGTGTGATCTTGCAATTTTATTGCCCAGACATACCCGGATGTTTTGGAGATTTCTAAGAAATATTCAGTTCATGTGTATGTTTTTTTCTGACACCCTGTTTCATCATGTCTGTGTTGACTGGGGCTGTGAGGCATCTCGAGAGCAGCTTACTCTAGAAGCTCTGGTCTGTAGTGCTCAGCATTTGAAGTACTAGGTGGTGTAACAAGGATTGCTTCTGGGTATAGGCATCATTTTCCTAGTCATAGTTTTACTTTTACCTAGTGACAGCATGAGCAAAGCTTTCAACTGACTAGATCTGTTTTGTCTGTGTTTTTTACACTAAACTGTTCCAACACAGATATTTTTTTCTTCTATCATGTTACACATCCAGCAGTGGAGCAGATTACCAAGCCACAAAGAATTAAATTAATTACCGCAAGCCCAAACCTGCAGTCATGCATGGACTTCAGTAACAATTCAGCACAATAGATGCTGGCTATTTAATTGAAAAATGTTCAAAATGATATTTAATGGACTCAGGAGAACTTATGGAAGAATGAGACTATTTGTACTCTAACTAAAAAGGAGACCTCTCTTTCTTGACAACAACAAATTTGTACAAATACATAGATGTTTTTCAACTTCCTGGTTACCAAAATAGACCTAAAATTCAGAACTGCAGAAGCAAACAAGAGAGTGTCTGAATTCTAAAATTGGTGCTGTGAGCTTGCGTAGAGTGACAGCCAAATAGGTTTAGCCACAGAATATGAGAAATTGGACTAAAAGCAAATTAAAAGTTTTCATCAGGCAGGCAGTTTTGATGACTAAAGCAGCATTGTACCATGGCTGCAGCACTTGTAGTAAAAATAAAATAGAAGTTGTATATTCAACTTGTTAAACCCATGAGACTAATAAGTGGTGAGACAGAAACTTACTTTTGCTCAGCTTCTGAGCAGTTGTAATCTTGCTTCACTTGTATTTCCAGCTGAGAAAAAGCAAATAAATGTAGTCAGTGTGAGCCTCATCCTGTGAATCCAACTTCTCAGCAGGATTTATTAGCTCTAGTAGAGCAGGAGTAATACAGGTATATGACATTTTTTGGTTTGGGGTGGACAGGATAAGTTCCTTTCTGTCTGTAATGCATTGTGTAAGCACATTAGAGTTTTGTTTAGAGAGGGAAACTGCTGAAAATCATAAAACTAACACACACTGATCAATATGAAATAGAATTTCATACAATATTGCTTTGAGTGAAAAGAATATATATTACAAAGGCAGTTTAAAGAGACAGCAATTCCCAGTCAATGGGGGCAAGAGATTTCAGTGTGGGAGAAACACTTGTTTCTTCCTTTACCATCAGCCTGCGGTATGACCTTGAATAGGATACTCAAATCTGCTCTTTATGCTATTATTTGTCTGTCTTGTCAGGTTAGGCTGTGTTCTGTTCAAGGCAGGGCCCGCTGTTACGTGACTCTGGGAAGTGCAGTACTGGCATTACCTGACCTTGAATAAAGTGTGTAGGTGTTGCTCTGATGTGAATGAAGGGCAAGGTGTCTTCAGGTAATAGGCACTGCACTGTTGCTGTTATGTATGAGATCAGTAGCAATAATTTTAAAAAAATGTTAAAAAGGAGCACCAGCTATGGGAAAATCTTGCCTAATTGCTGGGCTTGTAGTTGCTAAGCTATAAAAATATCGCCTTTGATTTCTGTGCTTTTTTGTCCTTCTGTGCAGCCGTCCTTCATTTTGGGAGTCTGACTCCTAGGGAAGCTAATATTCCTTGCTAGGTAGTGTCGAGCTTATGAATTTTTATGAAACCACTTGTTTTTATTCAGCTTTGTGGATGATGTTTTAGGGTACAGCTTCCCAAAGTGACCTTTCTGCTTTTCTGTGTGCCTTCCCCTCCTCCGTGTTCCCCAAGCCTGGATCCCATTCTCTGTGGTAAGCTGGTCCTTAAAGGTGTCTGAAATGGATTTTAAAAAAACCAAAAAGGTGTCCCTACTTTGTTTTTAAGTATGTTATTTCTTCTTAGTGCTGAGCCACTTTTTTGTTTTTGTTGTTTTGTTTGACAGGCTGCTTGTAGATAGAACAGTTTTCCATAAGGGATTGAAATCATACATCAAATCTATTGTTTTATATGTAAGCCACTTGAGAACAATGAAAGCAGTTGCTGGAACCCAAATACCATTACAAATAGATTTATTGTAGTATGTTTTCTCCCACCTTTTTCTAGAAGTTATTACTTTAATCTTAAGAATTTATGTAAGTATGCTTGTAGCTTTTATATGCTTTATGCATTCACTTTTGAGACTTTTTAGCTATTTAGTTGCATGGTGTTTAAAACAAGTGTTATCAAGGAAATAATTTCAGCTTTACATCATTTTTTTTATATTTCCCTCTGAATGCTACATATAAAATAGCCAGATGGTAATATAAAAGAGTTATAGTAAATGTCATGGAAACTTATCTTCACAATGCCCTTTAGCTTGGTGTGTTCATCTCAACCTACAAACAAGAAGAGATAAAGATGTAATATCCCTTTGTCTCAAAATTATGTAAAATTTCAATGTCTTCAAATTTTGAAAGCATCTAAGGAAAAAACTTATTAGAAATATATGTAATTAAAGTCATTACAGCATTTTTAAAAGAGCAGAAATGCTTTTAAAGTGTTCTTCCCTCCTGAACTAGAACAAAGCTATTTTGTATTGAAAATATTTCCCAAACTATAGTTATGACAAACTAGATCAGATGTTCCTAAGAGAATACAGATTCTTCTGTCATTTTAATAGTGAGCCTAAATCGGATCTCAAAGGGCATAAAGTTATTTACATATTATTGACCCAGAACTTAATACACTCAATAGACATCAAAATGAAACAACATATTTCATTTACTGCAATATCTTAAATGCTTTAGTCATCATCCTGGATGAACTAGAGTCTTGATAGTTTGCTTTTTTTCTCATGGTTTGCCAAAGATTGCCAGTTACTCTGGAAATATATTTGAGTTCACTGTGTTGATAGGTGAAAAAACTTCTGATTAGACAGCTTTTTTAAAAGGGGTGTGATTCCACAGCATTTCTCACACTTTCGTAGTCCCAATAGCCATACATATTAAGATGGTGTCAAATGGAGTTGTTACTCATCCTAATTTGTTTTATGTGAGTGATTGGATGAAATATAAATGTAATATTGATAAAACTGACAATACAGCATTATGGCATTGTGGTCGAATATTCAACTGATGGCCAAAAGACTGACAAATGGTAGGTTGTGAAGTCATGCTCATTGTTTTTAAGGACACAGGAATAATAAACCCCTCTGAGTTGCCACCTAGAGGAGATGCTTACATTTTTCATGTCGTAGCCTTCTACAGACGAACATGAAGAAATTAAAGCAAATATCTCAGTGGAAAAATAACAGTAATGATCAAATGAAGAAAAAGACCATGAAAACAAATTAAGGAGGCCAAAAAAGTCAAAAATGTAGCTGTGTTGAACTAGACTGGTAATCAAAATGTTGTGATTGAGCAGTGAGAAGTTTCCTGCTGTGTAGGGCAGTCTTTCTCAGTGAGAGTGGCACAACTAATTGTTGAATTTCAGAAATGTGTTTCTTGGGGGAAAAAAAAAAGTGGATGTAGTTGTCACGTAGCACTGTTAAAGTTTGCTGCAGTGATATCAGCAGCATCTCCATTTTGGAGTTAATTAATCCTCATGAAATCTATGATATATATTTTAGTTAGCATTTGGAAACAAGTGGAGTACAGTTCCACTCCAACCTTACAGCCCTGTTTAACCCTTAAACCTTTGTCTTTAGAGACAAAGCTTTCCATGGCTCTTTGATATCTTTGATGTCTTACTTAATATTGCTGATAAGATGTTCTTTCTGTCTGAAGAAACCTGCAGGTAATGTCAGCTTCTTTACAATGTTCTCTGGAAGTAAGGAAAGATAAAACCACTCACTTCTGGCCCAGTGCCTTCACTGGTCAAGATGAGAAGAAGAAACAGGTGTGTAATGCTTCTTCACTGTTTGTTTTAGGCATATTTTTTCTCAAGAGCATCAAAACACAGAACACCAACACAAAGAAATTATAATAGATCTTTGAATGAAACATGGGATTGCTGATGTCAGACCTTTGCATGGATGTGAATCAATGGATTCCTGTTTAGTTAACCCTGATACAGCTTTTTTTAAGCATTAATCCTTTACAAGAAAGTTTTCATGCATGCCTTCATTCTCTGTGGGAGTCTGTGGTTTTGTGATAAGTGTTATATCCAATCTTACAGAAATTTTGCTGATTGTTTCTGGCTTTGCATTTTTAAAAGTTCCTTTTTCTTTTTTCTTTTCTTTTCCATAAGAAATAGGTATAGGCTAAGAAAAAGAGCACATAGTCTTGTTGTGTAGAGAAAGGGAGGAATCATCTTTCCTCTTTTCCTCTTAATCCCCTAGAAAATAGTGGACACAGCACTTTAGAACCGGAGCTCCCATTTGTTTTCCAATATATAACGGAATTTGAAGTTTAGTTTTGAGTTCCTAGTCAAAAACTTTAATTAGTTGCCCTGTGGCCACAGAATATTCCTAAAAAATCGAAGAGGCCAGGTTAAAATGTACTTCTGGAAGTAGAAAATAGCAAAAAAATCACAGAAGCAAAATGCACTAATTCCTAATAAAATGTGCTGGCTATGCTTGATCAGATTGTGACTAAATCAGAGATTTTTATGTGTATATATGTGTGTGTGTGTGTGTAATATAAGATATAAAAAGAACCCTTGTTCACCATATAGCTGTAGAGGCAAATGGCTTATTACTTTTACATACATATGAGTAACAGTTAAAAAACAAAAAGGAAAAAGGAAGTCTGAAAGAATGTTGCATGAGAAAAATGAGCTTGTAAACAGCATTTTCTGTTTTCTTTTATTGCAAATATGAACAAATATGTATTCAAACTACTGTTCCCTCTTAACTGGCCAAGAGGGATATTTTACTCTTTCAAGAAAATTTGGATTGAGCATAGGTTCTCTTACTTAGCATGATCACTTTCATGGAAGCAACTCTGTATTTCTGTCAGCATAGTAGTTCTTTCATTTGATTCTTTAAGTCTCTCTAGTTTCTCATTTAGAGAGTTGCAGAGCCCAGCATCCTGAATCCATTGTCTCTTTATTGTGATACATGCAAATAGAGCAGTTTTAACTTTCCAATCTAAAGTATAAAAAAATTGGATTGCACATTTGAAGTGGAATGAAAATGATGCATAGAGAAGTAGATCATTTTATAGGCTGCTGTTCTATTTTATGGAATGATAAATAATGATGTAAAGTATGTTTCCTTTGCATGTTTAAATTGTTCAGTGTACATAACTGAATTTAAAGTAAATTCAGAAATGACTGCTCAGCCTTGCTGAAGTACTTGGAGAACTGCTTTATTCTTAGTGTCTGTTCTATTAAATAAGTTGCTATGAATACAGCTTCTTGTTTAGATCTTAAATTTTAACTGGACTTTGACAGATTTAAATTTAATCTGGACACTGTAAGAGTCTATGCTGTCACTCTTTGCCTGCTGTTTCAAGTGACTGATTTCTCACTCCTATACCCCAGCCATTTTCACAACTTCCTTTCAAGAGTCGGTTATGCTGTATGAACTGACTGGCTAATGTCTTTATGTATATAAACTTGTACTTGGCCTGGCTGGGATGGAGTTAGGGTTTAGTTTTGGGGTTTTTTTGATTTGTGACTGAAGCAGGGTTGATAGCACACCAATAATTTGGCTGTGGCTGAACAGTGCTTGCAGAGCACCAAGGCTTTCTCTCTTTGCCAGACAAGCAGTCTGGGAGTGGGCAGGGCATTGAAAGGGACATAGGTGGAACTACACTTTAAAATTAAATCTGGACCATCAATTAATCTAATTAATCTGTAAATTCCTCCTTGCTTGTGCACTTCTTCCCAGCTTGTTAGTCCAAATTAAATATTTCCTAAAGTAATGTTTACTTTGCAGGTAATGCATCAGAAAAAAAGGAAAGGCAACTTCAATGTTTTTATTTTTGTTTATCGACCTTGCCTTGTATTACCTTATTACTTTGCCTTCCTCTCTTTTTTTCATAGGGGTGACTCAAGTTAGCAAGTTAAATTGCTTTTTTTGTGGGTAGTAAACTCAAAATTGAGGTTATAGATCAATAGAGACTGTCAAGGGATTACTAAATAAACAAATTTCTTTTCACTTTTTGTGTTATTTTCAGCTACTTTCTCATAAAATATAAACCTTTTGAAGTATTGAGAATTGATATTGGATTCATTCTTCAATACTAGTAGTATTGCCTAGTTGTTTTAAGAAGGGCATTATTTGGTTTATCCATGTGTGTACACACACACATACATGACAGTGTTGTGGTAGAGTAAATCAACAGCAACATTGTTTAGGCACTTAAAAACAAGCCAACTCCCTTCAATGGACACAGTAACTCTCTCACAAGATCTTTTAACCCTCGTGACTTGCTGTTTGTGAGATGCATGCTTGAGTTAACAAGAATAAATATATGTGGCTAAGGAACAGTTTCAGCTCTTCCTGAGATCTGAGTTCTTGACAGTGTAGATGTGGCCTAAATGTCTTGGTTTTCACTTTATTTTTTTTGCTCTTAGACTGTGTGTCACACTTGGTTATCATTTTTAAAGCTTCAGCTGTGGGAGAATGATACTGGTGTGAGAATGATGTCACAGCATGAAAAATCCAGAGGCTTTTCCAGTCGTTACTCATTTAAGTCCATCTCACCCACTGGCAGACATATAGACTAGATGACCTCATCTGTCTCCTTTGCCTCTGCCTTCTGTGATTCTGTGAGTGATAGGGCAGTACAGGAGAGTAAAACATGAGTTTATTGACAGCTGCAGAAAAGACAAGGCACTGAGCATACCTGCCCATCCTAGGTGGGGATGTGCGACTGCATGTGGCTCTTCCCTGCAGAGATCACGCTTGAGCACTGTGAGGTTACTTATTTCCCCCCTTCTGCAGGTTTCCCAGGAAAATATGACTTTGACTATTGAAACGGATATCTTTTGGTTACTCAGATGATCAGTTTTCACTGCATTCCTAAAGGAAAAACAGTGTGTTGACATGTGTGAGAACTGATACAGAACACTTTCTTATGTTGTCTCTCACCTCTTAGGACATTTGGAGAAAACCCCTAAACTCTCCTTCCCCACCCCCGCCACATTTCAAATTTTATAGGCATTATACATTAAAATAAGATATTCAATCAGAACTGGGCTAAGAACTTGAAACTTGTTATATTCACACTCAAATTCTACAGTTTCTGTTACCTAGCATGCTCTGTATTTTGAATTACATACCAGGAGAGGTTTTAGCTAATAGGTATGATCCATCCAGAGCTTTCAAAGGAATCTAGAGCAGTTAGACTTATTCATATTTAACTGGAGATCTGGCTTGCAATTGTGATTTTTTCTAAAAATATATTATATTAAAGAAAGTAAGTAGACTAACTCTCCAAAATGTTATTACATTATTTTCTTGGAAATAACTTAAACATGTTGAAACTCAGGAGAATTAGGGCATGGTAAGGGAGAGTTCTCTTCAGTCTTTTTTTGAGTGGTCTTGGTAAATTCAAAAACTTCTTGCAATGTATAAACTGGGCCACATAACAGCAGCATACAAGTTGCCCTTATAACTCTGGGTTGCCTTCTGTGTTGAAAATGTGTGATACTTATACTTCTCAAAAAACAGTTTCAGTTCTTTGTGAATGGAGTCTGAAGCAAAGTTTTCCTTGGTGACGTGGAAGGTATGCAGTTGATGGATAAAATTTAACTATTGTTGAGATGGCAAATATTTGATGGAAGTGAAAGTAGAAGCCTGAACAAGTTTGTTCTCACAGAGGAAGATGGGGAGTTTTAGCAGAAAATGTGGAATGCCGTTTGTGCGTGATCTCACCTTAAGTTTTGAGCATGTTCAATTTTCAGGTCATCAAGCAGTTTATTAAAAGGGGCTTTCTTTGCTGACATAAAGATATCAGGTTTGGGTGTGTTACGTTATATTAGGGAGAAAAATTTAAGTAATATAGAATGTCTTTCTTCTCCAGCTTATTTTCTTAGACATTGCAGTGAAACATACAAAAAGAAGTTGTGCAGTAGAGGATGGATGGGAGGACAGCATTGTATGGAGAAAAAAGCATTTAAGGAAACTTAAATGGATCTTAATGCTGATTTGAGAGGATAAGAATACCTTTACTTAAAATGTAAAATTCAGTTTAAAAAGCTCTGAAGAACAGTTGTATTTATCTAATAAGTAAGTTGTATATCAGTATGGAAAGAGTAAAGAATTTCTATGTACATTTCAGGGATATGCAATATTGAATCCATAGCAACAAAGAATAAGTTTTTATGCTCATTTGTCAGTAACAACAAAATATTTACATACTGTCTTGTTAGAAGGTTTGGCTACATGTGGGACATTACTTGTGGAATTGTGCACTCATGACATTATAAGCAGGAGAAAAAGTTCTTTATCTTATTATGGTGCTTTTTCACGTGTTACAGAGTTTTTATTTTTATGCTTTGTTTTTAACATTTTCTCTACTTTGCTATATATCTTACTTTAATAGAGGTTGATTAGATTTGTTGAATATATTGGACAGGTGATGAAAGGAAATTGACTGGGAAAACTACTTTTGTTTGAAAAAAAAATGTTAAAATCTCAACAAATTTCTACTTAACAAAAGAAAAGGCAAGATAACTCAAATTAAAGTATATTTTTAAGTTGTCCATATTATATCCGACTTTGAAAATGGCCTAAGCAATAATGGTGCTGGACTATATTGTGTTTATCAACTTTATTGCAGAGCTTTTGATTCAGAAAATATGGTCATCTATAGAGGATATCAGGTCTCTGGAGCAATTTGTGGAGAGTAGCTGGGAATGCTCATTAGCTCATTTAAAAGGAAAAAAGCGAGTATAATTTGCTTTAAATTTAAAAGCCATCACAATTTTTTTTTGAAACTTAAATGCATTTGTCTAAAATATAGCCATTTGAAGGGAAGGATAAGGCCTGTCAAGCTACTTCTCCTGTGTTAGTGCTTCATCTGCTTTGTTTGACATCTCTAAACAACTCTTTAAAAATGTCGATTTTGGCATACTCCACAAAGGAGAACTGAAGGGTGTTGTTTAAGTTATTTGGGCCTTCCCTGTTTTTCTTTCTGTGGCACAAAAATGTGCATTTTTCTTCTATGCCTTTCCCCCCAACAAATGTGTGTTTTAGCCTCAAATGACCCTGGCATCTTAACATGTCAGCGTGTTAATAAAGCACTGAGGCTGTCATAATGTGGGGTTAAATAAAGTCTTCATGAGCTGTCTATTAAGCTGATTTTTTGTTTGTCACTTTCTGTAGTTTCTTTATGGATGCAGCTTGTCTTGGTTTGTGGGCAGCCAAGCAAACGGGCTTTGTCTTTGTTCACTGCTCTGTTTAATTCTCCCCCTCATTCATTAATCATCCCTTTGACTATTTATACCAGTGGCAAGTATAGCTAACACACTTAACGTTTTCTTTTGTCTCAGTGGCACTCTTTGTGCAGGCCAGAGGAGGGCTAATTATTAACTGTAAAGTGACATTAAAAACCCGTAGATAAGCATACAAATGCTGCATCCACTGAAATGCAGGGGTTTTTTTGTTGGTTTTTTTTTTTAACATTCAAGTGCTTGTGGCCAAATGAGTTTTTCTTGCTCTGTATAGTTGGGAGTTCACAGTAGCAGTGCCAATGTCTAGATAATTAATGAAGAAGCTCTGTTAAACCCAGGGAGTCTGCCAGTGTCAGGTTTTTCAGTTTCATCTCTGGACGGCTTAGTTGGGTAGTTTGTACCTTATCAGGCAGAGGCAGGGATTTAAATTGCTGCTATTTAGTTGGAGGCAGTTCCTCTTCTCTTTAAAGGTCCCATTCCTGTGTTTATTAGTATTCTGTATACACAAGTCTTGGAATGTGTTTTTTGTTTTGACTTCTTATGATGGGAAAGATTTTAGCATTTTCTTTCTTGCTTCCTTCTATTTATGAGGTTGTCTTGAAATTGTAACTTTGGGGTTTATTTGAAACACTGACAGTGATCACACCTTTCTTGCTTACTCAAAGTCTTTTTAACCCTCTTCCTTCTCACTCATGATTTCATGATATCAGCACAACAATTATTCTGGAAAGACTTCTTTGAAAAGATAATATTTAGAAAAGGTATGTTGTCTAGCTGTTTGGGGGAAATCTAGATGTCACAGGATATTTTGGGTTTTTTTTACTGTAGTGTCTGCCTCATTCCATCCTGGTCTTTGAAAGCAGATTTTCTGTTTCTCTCTGCCCTGAAAATAAAGTGCCACTCTGTGAGGTGGGTTCAGAGAGATTACTGCAGTATTTAAGTAGTGTTGCAATCAGCTCTGTTAACTTTTAAGTATAAGTGACTTTTCCTTTCACTGATATTGCAACCAGAGACATGTGTTCATAATTCATAATCACAGACATAACATGTAGATGAGGCCTGAAGCTGGAGTTGCAGCTAATCCTTGCAATGGGTGAAAAAGTTTGGTCCAGCAGTGATCCTCTGAACACCGTTTCTGCATTTCTGGCTTGTGTCATAGTTGACATTTTTCTGGCTCTCAGCATGACCAAAAATCCTAATGAGTTGAACATAAAGCATAATATCCACTGAGATAGGTCTTTGATAACAGAGCTAGGAAGAGGTTATGCTCTCTTATTCAAGCCTGTGTATAAGTGAATAAGCCTATTACTTCATTCTATTGTTTCTGCCAAATGGAATGTCTTTAAAAAAATTTTGAACAAGCGATAACATTGTGAGGGTATCACAGGGCAGTCTGCTTCTAGCTAGCTTAGGCAGATTGCAGCTCCAGCTAAAACAGTAGATCAATAGTTACAGATTGCTTTCTGCATGTTTCATTAGGAAATTGGTGGTATGTTGATTACAGAGAATCCTTACTTAAGGTGAAATTGAGAGTGGTGGGAAAATCTTGTTTAAAAAAGTATGGTGATACAGTAGACTGTGTTGCATAAATACCTTTGTATTTGTTTTCTGTGCTGTGTAACTGAATAGGTTTTTTAACATTTAAAAATGAACCACTTCATAATGTTGTGTGTGTTTTGGGTTTTGTTTTTAAGAACAAAGATAACTTCTGTAGCTCACTCCATTTTCTTGTTTTCATATGCACTAGGTACAACTGTCTCATATTCTGCATTATAAGTCAGCGGGAATGACTCTGGCCATGGTATTACAGAAGAATATTTACTTTTTCAGAGTAAACTTCCAGTACATTAATTCTTATTATTTTGCCAGACTGAATGTTCATATATTTCATAACTATTTTTAGTAGCAAGGCCCTGAAAATACAAATTCTTGTTTAAGGAATCTTTCCTGGCATGATGAATCAAATTGGTCTTCAGGTAGATAAGTCTATCTCTTGCTACAAGAAAGCAAAGTTTTTTGACTTTTCATTAAGGTTTTGAGTGTGTAGTTTATGCAAGACTGGGCCTTTCTTTCAGGTAGACTGTCAGCAGCCCAATAACAAAAGTGAGGTTGGTAACTTTGACATTTTAATATGCTAAGAGTAAGAGATAAAATCGCTGCGGAAAGAGACGCAAGTACAATTAATTCATCTAACCTGAACAAAAAAGTCTGCAGTACCTCAGCCTATGGCATAGACAGGCAATCTCTTAGATGAAATCATAACAACTTTGTGGTACTTGGTTCATTAACAGAGATCTCTTAGTTTTAGCAAGGTAATAGTTTGAAATAATATTGCAATTTCTTTTTTTCTGGAAGATGTTTGTTGATAACAATCTTATGGAAGTATCCAGTATTTTCACAGCTAGAAGACACTGTGAAATGCTGCTGGACTTCTGGCATCAAAAGATGCTGAGATTTGATTGGGGGAATGTGGAGGTGATCAAACGCAGATCTGATATTCTCAGATGGAGGAAAGCTGTATATAATAGATGAAAATGACCTAGATGAATAGATGTAATCATGGAGTTGAAGGAGCTGTATGTGATACAGAGTCTTTTTCTGTATAATTTTTCTGTTCTACTGACATCTCTGCAAGTTTGCTTTTTAGTCAAGGCAGATGAAGTCTGTATTTACAGATTTATTGTGTTTATTCATTTAAATGTGCTATACAGTTATGGATCCCTTCATTTCTTATGTACTTCATTTTCTTAGTTGTGTTTATTGCATCAACACCACTACACAATACTGGCATTTTTGTACACTGAGAAAGCTGTCTTAAGAGAGAGATGAGTCCATAACTCAAGTTACATCACACTGAATACTTAGTGCTATGGTGAATACATTTTTTAAAAAATGCAATCATTCTAGTATGTCACCTTTTTCCTGAAGTGTTTCTCTCACTGAGAATATTCTTCATGTTAAAATTATTTATGATGTGTTTTTAAAAAATAAATAACAATGATTTACACAATGTCAGCAGATGCACCCTGGACATCCCCTGGCATAATCAAGAGTGCCAGCTCTTGTGACCCAAGGGTGACAGTTTCGATCAGCTTTGCTTTACAGTTCTCTCATCCTGTGGAAGTGTGAGGCAACACTTATGATTACCCAAGAGCCACCAGATTACAGCTACATGCACACACATGTACATGCAGAATATTTAAAACAATTGCAAAGTGCCATGATTAGGAGTTCCATAGATTTTTGTCAGAGGTTAATCCTAATTTTTCATTGGAGTGGTGGTTTTTATGTCCAACTCAAAAACTCAGGATAGTCTGGTGTTCAGGAACTGTGTTGGAAAGCTCAGGGAATTGTTTCCAATTCACATTTCTGCCTTTGACCTGTTATGTAGCCTTGGGCAAATAATTTAATCACTGTCTACCTCTGTTTCCTTTCTCCTTTTTTTTTTCTTGTCTGTTCAGGTCATAACTTTCAAAACTGTTTTCTATTCCTTAATATAACTAAAAATTAAATTTATATAAAACATTATATCTTCCTGATTGCCATTATAAATATTGCTGAGAGTTGATACATTCAAATTGTTGTAAAACTATTATTTTCTGTAACTACTTTTTATAATACAGAGATCAAACTAGAAATTGTTATATCTTCTTTGGTGCTTTGTTACTAAAAAGGTATAGTTAAAATTTTTTTGTGTCTTAAAGACACTAGACTGGACTGGACTATCAAGGAAATGGAGTTTTATCTGTCAGTCTTGAGAAACTGTTGAGATAGAAACAGACACACGTGTGTGAGATAAGGGGGAGAAAGTAAGGAAGATGAACACACTTCTCAAATGTTTGATTCTGAAAAGAGAGTATGTATGAGAAGATTAACAGGAGGAATATAAAAGAGAGGAAGATTGTGTCCAAGTCTCATGTATTTCCACTAAAATGAATAAACAATGAGAAAATCAGAGAAATTATGTTTCCTTTTCTTCAAAAAGCTTTTTCTTCTTCTGGTTCTTACTGAGTGTAACTCTGTTTTATGAGATAGGAAGACCCTAAGCACTGACTACTTGCAGGCTAATTTTCCTTCTTTGTATAATATAATATTTATTTATTTATTTATTTATTTAAAGTTAAGCCACTTTTAAAATTTGCAGAACTGCACAGAGGGAATTATATCTTTGCACAAAGGTTGCCGACTGGGGCTTAATGTCTTTTCCATAAATGTAAGTCTTCATTTCTTTATATTCCTTCCCAGTTCAGAGCCACACAGCCTGTTACCATTGCCTTTATAGTATGGAAGTGTTTTTATTTGTTGGGATGTTCATCCCAGTTCTCTTTGAAAACTGTAGGAATGGGATTGAGTATAAAAAAAATTAGCAGGTCACCATTTATGTCCACATTGGGACAAGGAAGAAATAAAGAAGCAAGAAATCTAACTAGAAAGTAATTTCAGCTTTAAGATTTCTTATTTGTTGTCACAAGTTGAGTTGAGGTCACAAGCCACGCCTTTTTAAAAATTAAGAAAAATTGAGAGGACTAGATTTTTTCACTTGTCATACACAATTATGGTTATTAATTTCTGCTAGTTGTATACGGATGCTTTTGAGTTTAATTTAAAATCTTGAGTCCAGACAGCAATTACATAACTGTCCTTGAGTTTCATTTTTTATATTCAGTCTTGACAATATTCTTTGTTGTTGAATAGTAATCTCTCCAGTTTTTTAAGGGTCATCATCTAGAAAGAGTCAGTGCAAGTCACTCATCTGAGTTCAAGGAGGAATAGCCTAGGCATTAGCATTCTCTAGTTTATGGTAATTATTCTTTCATTCAATGATTTTGTTCATGTTTAGGACAAGTGCATAAACGAGATTGTTGAAAGAGGAGTAAAACTGAAAACTTGCTAACTGGCCCCTTGATGTACATATCAAGGACCCCATTATTTGGTCATACAGCTACTGTGCATACATGGCAGGTAGATGTATGTCTGCTTGTAATACTGTCAGAGAAAGATAACTGTAGCTTTATGTTCAATGTGTTATGTCTGTTGGGTTGCTTGTTGATGGGATAGATACTAGAATTTTTAATTCCCTATGTTAAGTCAGGGAAGTGAGCTGTTTACTTTAAATACTATAATCTCATTTGTCATTTGTGAGTACTGAAAATTTGAGAAATCTGAAGAAAGTGTATCCGACTGTGCAAAAGTAAAAATATAGCAATTGCTAGCTAATTTTACTGTAAAGTTCCAATATGTGGATCTGGATTTAATCAGAAACATTATTTATTTTAAAGCCTATTGAAAGGGATTTTCTAGAGCTGAAGACAGTTTCCTGTTTAAGGGAAGGTTACAGTCAGGAGAGAAGAAGAAACTGCTATTGGTCAGGAGTGAATGGTAGGTCTGCAAAGAACTGAATATAGTACTTTCTAACTGTAGAAAGAAAAATGGAAAATGTAGTAAGTGTGTTGAGCTGCACAGCCCAAGAATCCAATTTTTAGAAGGTTTTAAGTGAGTAAAGATTACATCTGTACATTTGGTATTTTTCAGAACAAATTATTGGCTTAACTTGCTTGATTTCTGTCGGTTACCAAAGAAAAGGGATACAGATATTAAGCTGGGACAGAGTGAGGACTGCAGCCCATGACATGTTTGGCTTTCTGGGCTGGCAGTGCGCATAGCCTGCTCGTGTCCAGCCTCTCATCCAGCAGCACCCCAAAATCCTTCTTGGCAGGGCCACTCTCATTCTGGTGTTGAGTAATTCAACATTCTCATCCACTGTTACCAGTTTACCAACATTGTTTATCGGGGGTACAGCTTCTTTGACCTTCCTTTTCTGGTTAACATATCTGTAGAAGCCGTTCTTGTTATTCTTTGCATTCCTTGCCCAGTTCAGTTCCAGCTTTGCCTCAGCCTTCCTCACCCCATCCCTACACAACTGAACATCACCCACATGGTCCCTGCAGCCCAGTCTGCCTCCAATCTTGGCTTCCCTGATTAGGTCACTTGCGCTGGTTACCAGCAGATCCAGTATTGCATCCCCTCTGGCAAGGCTGTCTGTTACCTGCCTCATCTGTCCACTTTCTCAGTGTCTCCAGGCGTGGTGACTCCTGTGCTTCCCTGGGCCTGTTCACGTGCTTGACAACTCCTTCGGTAAGAATATTTTCCTTATATTCAATCTAAAACTTTCTTGGTGCAACTTGAGGCCATTTCCTCTTGTCCTGTCCCCTGTTATGTGGGAGAAGAGATTGCCCCCACCTTGCTACATCCTCCCTTTAGGGAACTGTAGAGAGTGATAAGGTCCCTCCTGAGCCTCCTTTCCTGCAAGCTAAATCCCCCCAGCTCCCTCAGCCACACCTCACAGGACCTGTGTGTATCGTGTGCCATTGCTGGTCAGGTATCACTGTGTTACCTTCCATGGCTATAGAAGTACATATGTAACAATTATGTATCTCCCATTATCTTCTTCTAAGCATTTTCCCTCCTTTTATATTTTTTCTTTTTTTTTTTTTTCTTTTCTGTTAAGGTGAATATGGATGTCTTCAGTGCTGTGTTGGCGATGTTAAAAACATCCTTGGTTGTAAAAATGCATGGCGTTTGTAAAATAGAGAAATAAATTTGGCATTGTATCATATCTGGCTTTCCAGTTTTGTTGCTTAATCACTTGTCTTCATGCTGAAGTAGAGAGGGGGAAAATAAAAATAATTTTATACCCCTTCACTGTATTTTATCATTGCAGAGGATGGCAGAGGCTTAAAATTGTAGAGAAAAGGACTGGCCACTAATAATTTGTTACCAGAAGTATGGTGAGAAATATTATTCTGTAGCAGCCAACACATTTCACCTGGTGTCTGTTTTCACAAACCCCAAAAGACACATCTTTAAGGAAGAATGCTGTTAGCCAGTACAGATTGAACATCTTCATCAGCAGTGTGAATGGAGGCCTATTCTGTAATTGAGACACATGTGGCTGTGTCAGCAGGTGATGGCAGACAGACACACCTGAATGACAGTGTGACAGGGAGCAGAGACAGGGGGCCCCATCTAGCCACTCTTACTGCCGGAGTGATGAGCGCACAGGAACACAGTCTGTGAATTATCAGCAGGCCAGAATGAGATGAGGCTTAGGGAGGGCTGCCAGACAGTTTGCAATGTGCTACACATTTCTTTCAGCAGTTACTATTTTGCTATGCATAGCCCCTTGCTATTAAGCAGACAGAACAGCTCATATCCTGTGGACGGATGATAGATATGTCATATCACTGAAAAATTGTTTGTCTTCCACAGGTGTATGGGATGCCTTTTAAAGCAGACAGAGCACATGACACTTTTCAACACTCTTTTCGATACTGATTTGGCATTCAGGGTCTATCAAAGGAGAAATCTTTCACATGCAATTATGACAGAAAATAAAGGTGATGAAGTGTTGTATACAAAGAATGGAGAGAGATCAAAGGACTGTAATGAAAACTGATTACAATAAAAGAGCTGCTTCAACCCTGAGAACTCCACAGAACTGCTTGGGGCATGACAACACACACACACACACACTTGCATGCGCAAAGGAGAAGATGTAGATAAAATCACAGACACTAATTCATAGGAATAAATGAGGAAAACTACATAGCTGCTTGCTTGGATATCACACGGCATAGTAAGACTCAGAAGTGGTGTAAAGTGACCATTCTAACATGGGAGAGTCTGATCGGATCCTTTTGTAAGGCTTTCTTTACTGTAGTACCAAAGTTTTGTAAATTTATAACTTCTGATAAGATTGTAGGATAGATGAATGTTTTCAATTCTTCTATTGTTTTCTTGATTAATCTCCTGGGGATCACACACAGAATAAGTCACTCATTCAGGTTTAAATATTAGCAAGGACACTGTTTAGTACTGTTAGTTGCATAGAAATGAAGAAATTAATCAAGTTTACTCATCTATCCCTTTGACTCCTGTTCTGATTTAAAGCCTATTCAAATGACTTTACATTGACTTCACTGTGTCTTTCCCAAATTCCTGAGCTGAGTTTTGAAACCATTCGTTGGCTAGTTTCAGTTAAGTGCCAAGCAATTTTGTTTCCTTACAAATTTAGAGACCATTATGCTAAATACCTTTCACATGTTTCAAAAAACCTTGTGTGATTGAGTGCAACCAGAATTATTTATTTACTTGTTTTTAATACTTGTATTCTTTAATAACTTGCCAATGCCTTTGTAGTGAAAAACCTGTGATTTTACACTAGGTAAAGAATTGACAGTCTTTGCAGCTGTGTTGTTTTGAATTTTTATGTTCTGCCAAGACTTCTCATAAATAGTGAGTTTAGCTTCAAACCCAGAAGGAAGAAATATTTTTGAAAACTCTGCAGAGCTTGCTTTTTTTCCACTTATACTCTGAATGAGCGATTTTATTTTTAGTCCCAAAGCAGAGAGTGTTACCTGGAGCAACATTGACTCAAACCACTTATTTTTGCTAAGAGTTTTAAAAGTGATTTAGCTCCTTGACTTGTGTGAAACAAGAACATTTCATTGTTTGAAAACTCAGCTACAAAACTAGAAATACCCACAAAAAACTACCCACAGCGCCGATGAATTTTCAACTAAATCCAGAAAAGCAGCTTACCAGTCCTAATATCTTTCCAAGGGCTGGCTTTTCTTCTCAAAATTCTATTCTGTCTCTGTGAACATAAGACATACTACCACTTATAGCAATACAGTTTGCCCACAAGTTAGTATTTAAAAATACTGTCTCACATAATAAGCAAAACTGCTTTCTCTTATGTAATTCAAAAGGGCCTTGTAAGGGCTATGGTGCATCGCAGAATGAACATCCAAAATGTGTTTAGAAATGTTCTTCTGTAAAGTGCTAAAAGACCTAACAGTATTTCTGCTGCATTCAATACCTATTAGTGTGTTCTAATGAATGTTGGCCATATCAGAGCATTTTCTTTTTTTTTTTTTTTTTGATTCCCCAGAGTTTATTTCCTGCTGTGAAATACAACTGTTAGAATATCAGATTTAAACTCTACCTATTGTGGCTTCTCTCCTTCTCTCTCAGGCAGTGTTCCTTTCTTTGTATTACTGTCAGAGCCAAAAAAACCTCACTCTAGAAAGGTCAATTTTCAGAGAGGTGACTTTTGATAATATGAGTGTCTTATTTTAAAAGTGATGGCAAAAACAAGCCCAGCCCCAAACGAGCCAGGAGACTTTATAATTCCTCCTTTTTGCTCTCAAGTTATTCAAAAAAGAATGATTGTAAGGTGAATCCTTCTTTTTGTGTTGGTTGCTTGAATGACTTTCCCTGACTAATGACGCCTACGGTCATCGTGTGTCGTAAGCATTCTCCTCTGGCTGTGGAGAACATCTGTGTCTGTTGCATCAGGCATCTTGAGTTGTACTATTGTATGTTTTGGCAGAGCTTTCAACACCATTCAGACACATGTTCTTAATTTCAAATAAGGAAAACAACAGCAAATGGACCTGGCTGTCTGGGAGGAGTATTAAGGCATTTCATTTGCTACAATGATCACTCTTTTAAGGATAGTTATTCAAAATCACCAAACCCGTGGCAACATCTTATCTTCCAGAGCAAAGATGCAGTAGGCTAGCATTATCTTAATTTTTGTTGCCCTTTTCATGGCCATAATACTAGTATTCCAAACTGAATACCACGTATTTAATGAGAGATTTACAGTACAGATTGTCAGAAAGCAGAGCTAGTACAGGTTTTAACAAATTGGCATTCTCAAACCTCCTGAGGGACATTTCTAAATTTTTTAAAGTAAAAGTCTACTTATTTTGCATCTGAAAAACACTTTCAAAAGAAATTTTATTTGTATAGCCTACATCTGCAAATGCAGATGTTACCAAGTTTTCAGGATGAAATGAGTTGGAACAGATTTCTAAGTATTGTGTACAGTGAGCAAACTGTAGTGCGCAAAGCACATCTACAGAAGTATGCATTAATATTCAGGGGTGAGTGTGAATTTCTCTCTGTTTTAACTACCTAAAAAGTTCCTGATATTGTCAAATCTCTTGCTGCTCTGAAAAAAAATGCTTTTTTCACCTGTATGTACAACAAAATTTTTGGAAGCAGGAGAATCATTAATGTTCACAAAAGAAGCTAATTCACATTCCTTGAACTTCTACAGCTTAGAAAAGTAGAAATGGCAATACTACCAAAAATTTTCGCTCAAAATGTTTTGTCTTTCATGTATCTTTAAAAGATATCTTTTTTATGTTATTAAGAAAGAATGCCGACTGTCTAAAGTACTTGTTGAGAGGGAAATCTTTTGATATTTTTCATAATTGAATGTATAGAAACATCACGATAAAGAGTAGAAATATCTTGTAAATTAATTGTGCTACTACTCACTGTTGTATGTTCCTAGCAATTCATATACTTGCACTATAATGAGAAATCCTTTATAAAGAAAACAAAGGTAGTTTATTAATTGTTAGATCTCTGTCTACTGAGGAAAAAAAAAAATCCCCTTGAATTGTCCATATCATGTAGTAATGGTTTGAAAACCAGTGAGTAATTTCTTAATGTTTCTAAAGAGCCTATACAGATCGATTCAAAAATTAATAGCTTACAATGTAATACATGTTGTTCAATCCTTGTATATATTATCAGTATCTTCAAAAATAACTTTATGGGAAAAATGTGCTGAGAAAGTAATTTAATTAGATGTTTATTATGTACTAAGTTTCACTTTTATTAGTAGATCGAGAATAATGGTTGATTTTCTTGAATGGTAGTAGAGAGATGCAATGAATAATTCTGTGCCTATTGTAACACATTAAGATGCTTCTGTATAGTGTAGAGCTGCTAAATTAGATTTTAAATCTATGTTCAGGTCTGGAGTGAGCAAAGGTACCTGAAAGCTTTCTCTTCAGCCTCCTTTTACAGTTGCACCTTTTTTTTTGGAAAGTAGGTGATCTGGGGACATCTCTGCACCAACTCTGTGCACACTCATAGCACACTCATGTACCCTTACCTGCTCAGTAAAGCTCCATTTTCAATTTCTTTTAGTGGAAGCAACACAAAATGTGCCCACCACTGGATGTGGGGCCTTTTTAGGAAATGTAAACTTTCTGCTAAATTTTATACCTATTACTACCTTACAGTTCCTTGACAAGCCATTTATTTTGTCTGACAAATGCTTTTTAGTTAAAATTTTCTCTTTTTGTATGTTTGTTTTTTAGCATAGGAAGACAAAAATATGAATCCTTCTTGCTGTGAGATCATTAAGACAGCTTTTACATTCATCCCTTCAAAATTATTAAAATGCATGTGTGACGTTCACAAGCTAAACATTCCTTTTGTTTTTCTGGACCCTAATGTCTGTACTAATATTGGAAAAGGACTTTGTGGCAGAAGGAGAAATGGTTATTTATAAAGGCAAGGTATGAATGCCTTCCAAGTATATTTATATTTATAGTTATATTTATACTGTTATCTTTGTAATAACCTATGTTGTCAGCTTTTTAAGGTTTTATTTATTGTTTTCTGCAATTCCATATTGCATATATTTTGGACATGCCACTATGTAATTGTAAACAATTTAAAGTACCCTTGACCCTTAAAATACTCAGAGAAAAACATGGTCTGTTCAGGTCCAGTGGACCAAAACTTTAGGAGGACTTGACTTTGAAAATACTGGTCTTCATCTGCTGAAGATAATGCCATTTGTGAATGTTTGTAGAGATGCCAAAAATTCCTTCCCAGCCACATGCCTGTAGTTGATTTGACTCTTCTGCTAGAGCAGCAGCATAAGAGTTGCTGAAGTGAAGGGAAAGTGCAAAAAGCAGCAGAGTCTGAGAAACTGAGATCAAAGGATCCCCTGTGGCTTCTAATCCTGGCTCCGACTTCAACTTCCATTTAATTAGAGGCAAATCGCAGAGGCCTGTATTTTAAAGTGTCTGCTAATTTTGATGTGTTATTTTTTGGCTACCTGATTTTGAGATATGTAAGGTTAGTTTTTCTTTCTTTATGCATCTGCATCTTTTGTGAACTGTATGGAATTATGGATACTCAGTACCTTTAAAAATACAATGATATCTTACTTCACATTAGGCTAGGAATTGAAGTGCTCTGAACCTGGTGACTTGCTAATGTCACCCCTCTCCCTTCTCTGGGGTAGTGCTCCAAAATGTGGGCAATATAGTACATACACTGCAAGACTAAGTAATATCTATAAATGAGTAGACAAAATGGTAAATTCAAGGGTATCCATAGAAGAGTGATTGAACAATTGTACCAATAGACAAAGCTTTTGCAGTTCCTTTTTAATTTTTTTTTTCTTAAGTGGTTAAAGGCTCTAGTACAGTTTCTATGAAAACTTATGTTTTTATAGAGATATGTTTTTATGGATGCAGCCTACAAAACAATTTAACTTTGTGGAAGTCACCTCTTGTCTTTGCAATCACAATTAGTTATGTGTTGAGGGAGTGGGTTTTTTTGTTTGGTAATATTTTTTGTTGGTTGGTTGGTTTGGTTTGGGTTTTTTCTTTAAGAATAATCAATCATAATAAGGCCAGACTTTTCTGGGTCTATATCACTGTACAATAGAATCACCATACACTGTATTTACATATGTATATATACTGCATGTCTATGCTTAATAACTTGAGGGTAAGGTAGTTCCTAACTATGCACAGTAGACCAGGTATGACATCCTTGATTTTCATATTGTCTGAACTTTGCATTGAGGGCAATAAATGCATGTTGTCATTAAAGAAAAGTCAGGCCCAGAGAAAGGGAGTGCAAGTCTATAAACACAACAAGTTGTTTCTGTTCTCTCTCTGTGTTTGTAAGGGTTATTCCTATACAGACCTCATGTATACCTATTTCCATGAACATCTGAATTACCAGATCTTATAAAAGCTAATTTTGTTTTCTAATTAAAGTTCTAAGCATATAATAGTTTAATGTGTTTAGTCTTCTCCTTGGCCCTTAAAGAATAAAAAAAGAAGTTTACTGCTTCCTCACCATCAGAAATACTAAAATATGTGCAGTCCAGCAATACCAATGACTTCTATGTTGTATTACATTGAAATGGAATTTATTGTCAGCTTAACAAAATACATTGGGTAATCTTACACTTTGTATGGCTTTTACAAATACAATGGGCATCTTCTTTAAAATACCTTCAGATGAGGTGATATTTTTAAGACAGATCTCTTTTATATTGGTATGAAGTACTGGCGTTGACTCAGTTGCCATATCCAGGAGAAGTTTTATAAAAAAAAAGTAATGTGTGAAGGTGTGAAATATTGTTTACTACACAGAGGCTGTTTTTATTCTGAGTCAGATGGGCAGGAAAGGCTTCCAGCAGTGGTAGTCTTGAGCCTCTGGAAAAGGTGTTACTAGGTCTTCACTCCCATGTAACTCAGTCCAGATCTGCACTAGGAATGCTTCTTTAAGTGCCCAGACAGCTCAGTCCTTGTATTTATTATGCCTTTTTGTACTTGATCCTGAGAACATAGTATCCCTTGTGCTGCTTTTAGTGACGGCTTTCATGTTCTTTGGTTGCAATATCACTCCGAAAGGTTACTGACTTCCTGGACTAATTCAAAAGAAGACTTTTTTCTTTAAAAATGATCTAGCAACATTGGAGAACCCCACTGACAAATATCAAAACTGTAAAAACCCCAAAGTCTTTTTTAATGTGGAAAGAGAAGTGTGATAGCTTAGCTAAAGTACAGGTTGCAGGAATTTCAGTCATCTCAGAAGTACTTAATTTTCAGAAATGCAGCCCAGCAGCACTGTTTAGTTTATTTCTGTCTTGGGTATTGCAATCTACCTTTATAGGGAAACAAAGTAGTAGTTTTCACGTTTTGTCGCAGCATGGCTGATTCATTGAGGCATTAGAAGTGGTTAATGACTATCAAGGTACCAACATTTTGTAGTTGGAATGCAGAAGTAAGCAGTCAGCAATTGGGACTCAAGTGTTTTATTGCAACCTGTCTAGTTTAAATAGAATCACCTGTTTCTGTCAAGGAAACACCAAGTGTTTTATTTTACGCAAATAGGGACCTCTTGGTCTGTATGCAAGTTGCTTTTCTGCACCAAAAGGGTACGAAAGATTTCTCAACTTTTACATACAGTTGTCTACTGCATCCTTTTGGAGTTGAGTTGCTATAGTAATAAGTTAAAGCACATTAGAAAAGCATCCTGGTAAAGGGCTCTGCTGATCTCTTTCATTCAAAAAAAGAAAAAGCAAACACAGAACTAGAAATAAAAATTAAAGGTCTCTGTCAAGTATGGGGCTGGGTTTCTGGCATAACTCTGTTAGATTTGGACTGCATCTTTTCACAGCTTCTGAGTGACTGGGCTGAATAAATACCATCACATGTGGTGGTAGAAGCTTTGGCTACAGTGCAAAGGGCTCACAACTGTTAGCAATATAGTTTTGTAACAAATCTGCATGGGATAAGTGTGTGTGTGATGTGTATCAGTGATATCATACTTACTTTGTAAAATTATTTTTTTCTTCCCAAGAAATCACAGTTGCCTTACATCCCAGGCTGTCCTGTGCTCAGACAGATAAAGCTCTGTCTTTTTCCTCTCCACCAGCGGAGGAGGTGAAAGTCACTGAGATTTTCAGTCTAGGAATTGGTTGGTTGATTCTTCATTGTATAGGAGATAACAAAGGCCTGATGCTTCAAAGGGACCTTTCTGGATAGCCTCCACACGTGGTTTCTGAAACATGCTTGTGCAGCCTGTCAACAGGAGTGGATGTTTAATTATGTTTCTGTATGTGTTGATGATAAAATGTACTAAATTTATGGTTTTGTCTTAATTTTACATTGTTGGTTGAAAACTGCTGGTGATAATGGAGCTCCACATAATGCTTTCTTGTGCTCCAAGACACAAATCCTTGGAAATTTATTCCAGAAAATAACACCCTTCCACAGAGATGTGCTTTTGCTGGGAGAAGGGGCTTCTGGGGTGCTTTTGAATATGCAATCCTTGCTTTACAGGTAGCATATGGACATGGTTCTATACTCCATATACACTCCTAGGCTTTCCTTGGAGCTGCTATAATCAACCCTTTAGTTTCAGGACAAATGGTCTCAAGCAAATAACTTTTTGCAAGACTTTACTTAGTGTTTGTATGAACACAGTGTCAGGTAGAAACCGCTTTAAAGCCAAGTTGGACAGTCAAAGCTATAGTGTTTATTTATCATGGCACAGTGTCTCTGGCAGCACAATTTTGAATCCTGAAATACTTGCTGCCAACTCAAAACATGCTCATTCTGCTGAAATTTCAGTACATTTATAATGAATGTATAACAAATCTTTTCTCAGTTTTTAGTTCAGCTGTCTCACCAGGCTTTCTTAAGCTGTAGGCAAAGTAGTTACTTGCCTAGAGCAGCAGACAAATAGGGAAGGTGAAATTATGGCTCTAGGCATGTGCAAGCCAGGCACCCTCTCCTTGTTAATATTCCTCTCTGCACCACAGATATTAACTGGTTTTTTCCTCAGATAACCATGTGATTAGCATAATCCAGCTAAATTTCTAGCAGCTTTTCTCAAATAGTTTTTAAATCAAATGTTGCTGATTCTGCTTCAGATGTGAAGAATGATATGCATATCAAAAGGCCTGTCTAGTTTTCCTAACTATATCCCTTGGTCTAATAAGTTATCACCTGTACCATTCTTTGCTTATAGTGTATTCCTGCCTATTGTATATTCTTGAGTTTACACCAACTCAGTTAGTTGCTGCTTGATAATAGCAGCCTTGAAGAGGTGGGATTCATCTTTTTTGTTGGATTGATTTTCTCTGCTGCTGTCTATTTGAGAGCAGTTTCCTTAGTTTTAGGTTTGCTGTGAAAGCTTTGCTACCTAGTAGTTTTTGTCTGCTAGGGAATATGAGGACAGGAATTTAGTGTTCCTAAATCAAAGTGTGGTGCCCTTGGGCACAAGGTGCTTTGGTTGACTAATTAAAAACAAAAGTAAATTTTACTGAGATTTTTTGTCTACCTAACAACTTCATTGCTTGGTTGAATTACAAACTATAGTCAGTTTATCTTCTGGATTTACACTGCTGAGCCTTTTGTATTTCAGGAGCTTCACATTTCCTGTACTGTTATGACTTTATATATATCTTGCTGCAACCCTGAGTGGCTATCTACACCAAGGTTTTCATAAAATTTCTCCTTGGTGAGGCACTGCTATGGGTAGCAATGATGAGAGTTGTAGTATAGAAAAGGCATCAGCATTTTTACTGCTGTGTCATCTACTGATTCTCAGACTGACCCCTTAGTGGTAATATTCTGGCAACTGATGGTATCATGTCTTTTTTATCTCGACACTGTTGTTCCTGCTGGGAGCAGTGGGCTGGTGCGAAATTTCAAAGGAAAGGCTTCTGTAAGAAACGTAGAAAAAGCATACTGCCAATCTTGAAAATATCAAAGATAGTACTGCTGAAGAGAATAACGCCTGCTTTAAGGACAGTACAACACATTTATATCCTCAAAGAAGGAAGTGGTTATTTAAATGGCTGTATTCTCTGAGTGATTGCCAGAGCTACTGTGAAACCCACATCCACTGTTCCTTCCAAGTGGTCACATGAATAGCAGCCTTCTCAAGTGTTCAAAGCCTGCTCCACCTTTTTAAGGTATGCAACAGAGGGAGAAGGTGGGTACTTTTTCAGTCAGGCAAAGGGCCTCTATTTGGATTTGTTCACAAATACAAACAGGCCTTTTAGTATCCATAAACTTAAATATTAAAGGATTGACTTCTTAAAGTGGTTCTTTAGAGACCGGTGGAACTATTACAGGGTGGCAAAAGATGCAGTTAATTGGTCATGATTAAAGCTGTTTGAAACCTGATTCCCTGAGTTTTTAGAACACATAATTGTTCTATGTAATCCAGAGCAGTACTGCTCTTTCATCCATATGAAGAGATCAGAAAAGAGAGATTTACAGCTTAGGTTGCCCCAAGCCACACATAGCTGACTTAATTTTCCTTTCCAAGGGAATTTAAAGATTGTTGTTGTGACTGGTTCTTGGTGGATTATGTGTTATTTTGAGGTCACCTGTGAAGTTTATTTAAATGATTGATTGACTGAAATTAATTGTTCTGTCATGGCAGTAATGGAGGTAAGATTGAGGAGACTGATAAATACAAAAGAAAAAGCAATTCTTATAAATGCAGTTGTGTCTTTTTCAATTTAAATAATTCAGGCAGAATACATATAAGCCTTATATTTTTCCCTGTATAGCCAGAGTATTTTTTCTTTAATGATCCCTAGCTTGAAAAGAAAATTCAGCCTGCTTACAATGAAACAGTACTTAACAGGCAAATATGTTTTCTGACATATCCTAAATACCTGAACTCAAAACCTCTGTTGTTTGTTTTTTCTCAGATAAACCCTTTTGTTCTCAGTCACAGAGTAATTTCAATTCAAGTTATAGGTTAAGGGAACAAGGTGCAGAGAAAACACACAAGAAGATTAACAGTTGATTTAACACTAGATTTGATACTAGAAAAGTAGAAACCTTTATGAGTTATATTTGTTAGACTGACTTTCATTTAAGAAGGGGAGAGGGGAGAAAGACAAGGAGAGATCTTTCACCTCCTTATCCTTGGCCTAAATATGCCTGGTCAATTGACCTCTTTTAACTGTGTGGCAAGGTGAACGTATCTGTGTAGGCTATGAAAGCAGATGGGTGTGAGCACTGCATGGCAGAAGGAACATTCTGGGTTCTGCAGGTGTGCAGTCCTGAGGTTGCCTAACAGGTGCTGGTAATGTTTGACTCTTGAATCATGGAGGTACTGGGGGTTCTGGGTGAGAATCAGCTTTAATTTCACTGTGGAATGCAAGGCAGTGGTTTAAAGGCAGCATGGAATTGTTCACCTAAGGCCTTTGGGCCTTTTAGAACATTCTGGTCAATGTAAATATGCCTTTTCTAAAAATAATTCCTTCTTTTCTGAAAGCAATGTACAGGACATATTTAAAGTGTGCTGTTATGTATTGGACTTCATGCTAAGTTTCTTATTAAATAGGTGGTCCAGTTCTCTTCAAGGAAGAGTGATATCAAGAGCTGGGCCTGCCTTTGTGTGTTTGGGTTCTGTGATTAGTTAATATAGAACTTTAATAAATCTTTCATTTACATATATGGGTTTTTTCCTAGCTTGCAGTAACAACTAAAGATAACAAAATCCTTTAATATGCTGCATACTCTTCTGATGTAGTAAACTGTTAGGGAATCAGTGAGTTCATCAGATGTACCTATTTTACTGATTACTGACTCTTCTCCTTTGAAACAGTGTGAGATAGGAGGTGCCTAGAAGTGTATTTCCATTTTAGTAACATATCTTTGAAAAGAAGCTGTGTTAACAGTGTAATATTGCACAGGCACCACCACGCTGGCAGATGATCACATGTGTTATCTCTCTTAATAAAGCTGTTTTGCAGCTGCAAAAACAAAAGTTTAAAGGGTAATAAAATGTTTTCTTGTACAAGTCAGTGTGTTTTTATGATTAGAGTGTGACCCACTTTTCTCTTGAGAGTCTTAATATATGTGTGGGCAAGGGTTCACTGAACACAGTAGTAATCCTTCTCATACTTGTGTGTAGAAGATGCCAGACTTTTCTTCAGTTCATACTCCAGCAGTAGGTGAAAAGAGTTGATTCATATCTTTGTATCCTGAAAACATGGGCCTTTACATCATGTAATTTCTTTTTTTTATTTTTTGTCTATTCAATTAATCTTCACTTAATCTTTTTGATATTCATGAAGTAATAGTTTAAATGGCATTTAGGAGAACAAGATCTAATGCATTGAACAGATCAGTTCCATCAGATCTTGAATCAGGTCTGCACAGAATACTGCACTTTAAAATATAATAAATGCTTTTCATGTGAGATTAGTAAATTATGGTATAACTCTTTCCTTGAACTATTATGTAAGTTTTGGCCATATTTCTATTACACTGACTTTGCTGTCTATTATTTAAAGTTATATTTTGCTTAAAAATTCAAAAAATGTTCACCCTCTTTGGCACCATTGGAAAAAAAAAATCAATATTTCGTTGTAAAAATCTACTATAGTCTTAGTGTTTTAACAGTATTTAATAGTTGTGTGGTAGTTAATTATGGGCAAGGAACCTCCAAGATTTGTTTCTGCACATTGCAGTTATTGACAGAATAATAAATGAAACAATACTTTAATCCAGTCTATCTTCGACCTAAACTGAAATTATGTAACTTATACATAACCAAGTTTTGAGTGTGTCTTAATGGAAAAGGGCTGCTTATTTTGAAAAGCAACCATGAAAACTGAGTATAAATGCCCTATTATTTGAAATTGTCAATTTTGAAACTTGTATTTAAAAGCAAATTAAATACTGTGAGAAATATTTAAAACTGAGGTTTATTCTTTAACATTTATTGCTCTCAGCATGTCTTATAAAAAGCCTTGTAGGCTGCTCATTGTCAGTCTTAGATACGCTGCATAAATATTAAGCTGTAGATAAGACTGTGTTTCTTGAAATCCAACATGTGTCTGGGTTGCAGCAATATTTTACATTAGCTTTATTTTAAATATCAACTGAAAGCAGTAAGAGATACTTCTGCAAATTTAAACATGGAAAGAACATTTGAATTTTTAAATACACTAATTGTGTTTTTGAAGAGAGGTGTCAGTCCTGGCCTCATTTGTAGTTCCCGCAGCTATTTAATATGTGCTTTTATTTGTACTGGGTTATATACACTGGTTTTTTTTATTCTTGTAGGTTCTGTTATACCTAGTGTCTTGTATAAAACTGGTTTGATTTGAGTATGTCTTCAGAAAATGCGTGCTGGAGAACTTGCTGATGTGTCAGCCGGGGGAGGTGGCTGTGTGGTTGGTGCAGCCGGAGCCCAGAAGTGCTTCAGATGTTTGCCTTGCACAGTCCTTTTCCCTTATCAGACCCCAGCCAGACTGGAGACTCACAGAAACTCCTCAGAGGACAGTTATTGAAATCGCCTGCCCCTGGGTAAAGTTTCTACTTAACCTCATCTGTTAGTTGTTGACTGATGCATAAAAGCTTGTGTTCCCTCGGAGCCTGATCTAACTGCACGTGTATTCAAGCCTTTTGGGATAGCTGGAAATGAATGATGTACTCAGCATCTGAATGTGTGAGAGAGACCAAAGCCTAACAGTAATTTGATACAAAGGAATTAATGTTAGGAATATCACTAAAAGTAATACTCTTAGATAAAAAAAATTACTGGTTTTCAGAATTTTGTGCCATTCTTGGGCATATATCTGTGTTTAGTGGTACTTAGCAAAACTTTCCAAACCAATTATATCAACTTCTGGGGAATTAAATAGATTTTGTTGCATTTTTTTTCCTTTGTAGGTATGTATGAACTTTCTAGGACAAGTCACTATGGATGTTCCTTAAATATAAGGATTGATCCTAAAATTTACCCTGTTAAAGCTCTGGGGTTTGTCTTAATTTTGTTGTAATTGAATGAGCAGCTCACCTCACACACTTCAAAGTGATTTTATGCCTTCTAAACAAATTACAGAGATATTATTTTTTTGAGCTGCCATGTTGAACATCTGAAATGAGAACTTGGGTCTTTATGTATAAGACCCTTCCAATTCCGGTTCTTCTCTCTTAATTTTCATCTGTTTTCTCAATTCTGTTATCTGCAACTTTTGCTATGGGTTTTATCATAATGCATGCAGCAGACTACAATTACCCCCTGCAAAGATCTGTACACTGACTTTGTGGGTAAACTGTCTTTCTTCCCTTTTTCCCCCTTCTGCTCCCTCAAAATATAAAAGCAGGGCTGCAGTATCTTTGCATAATGCCTCAAGAAGTTTTCTTACTATTCACCCTTTGAATTGAAAATTACAGCAAAGTGTTGGACACTCCCCTATAAAGAAGAGCCATGAGGTCAATCCAGTGGATGATATAATACGTAGGAGAGTGACATAGAAGGGTGAAGGGATAATGACCTCTATACATCTGGATTTGGATCTTATCTATTTCCTTCCCAAAACCTTTTTCTTGGATTTCCTGTTATCTTAAATATATAATTTTGCTGAGTTTTTTGGTGAGTATACCCTCACATCCATTCCTACTGCATTTCCAATTTTCTTAAGCTTCAGTCCACAAAGTTGAAGTACTATATTTATTCTTGTATTATTTGCATATTTTGTATATAAACATTTCACACCAGATCTGGATATCTTTTGAACATTAGCAATAAAGAGAAAATAAAAGGCTTCATGTGAGTGTTAGTCAATAGATGAGAGAAGATTTATATTTTTATGTGACTTATGACTATAAAAAGGCAGGGTTTGTGAAACCCATCTAAGCATAAGCTGAGGCAGGCAAGGAATGAAAGAAACAGCTAACAAGGAGTTTGCAGCAAGAATAAAGGCATGGGGTAGGCTGCTAGAAGGAACAAGGAACAGACAAAATGCCAGTCTTCATAAGTGATTGAAAGAAGAAGGCTTTTTCTGAAAGAGGAGATCGTTTGGCCTAGAGTACCACTGATACTGCTATCTTGAGAATAAGAAGGGAGAGAGACCTCACTCTATAGAGACAATGTGATTCCAGGATAAAGGAATCAAGATCTGTTGGGCTGCAGGTGGGGGGACTTTAACATTGAATTAAGAAGAAACTTTTGAATGCCATGTATTACATTTTTTAAGATAGTTATGTTGTAATGACTCTTTGAAAGGCTGGTGGTGTTTATATGTTCAATTATGCAAGGGTATTGAGATGGCAAATGAAAAGAATATCAATAGATTCAGATAATTAACCCTGCATTCAGAAGAAGTTGCAAGCTGTTAAAGAAGTTGTGCTGGATGAGACTATCACTATTACTGAACCATTTTATCCAAACAGGTGTTCGTTGTCGTTTGAGTCCTGACTACAGGGATGTCTGGGGTGGGAAATCTGGAACTATGGGAAAGAAGGAGTGGCAAAGTGATAATTGTGAGTCTTAAGACATGCACTGACTGTTTCTCTTCTGCTATTTATGGAGACTTACCCCTATTTATGGGATAAGCACGCTCTGCTGTTGTTTCTTTGCATTCTTAGGTAGCTGCTGTGAGTATCACAGCTTTAGATGCACATGGAAACTGGGACATAATTTGCTGTAATGTTTAAAATTGTACAACCCTTAATGCTTCTGTAACCCAACTCTGAGTGAACTGTGGTCACCAGTCTAAGACACTGGTCCAAAGTGTTTCGAGGGAACACCTAAGGGACTAAACTGAGTCCACAGAATATTCGTCACTGGTATATGAAATTGCAGTAAAGGTCAGTGTTTCAATGAACTGTTACTTTTGCAAGTATTACACCTTATCTTTCAACATTTAGACAGCTCCCTGCTTTAAATTATTATTTACTAAACAAAGGTGGTGTAGTTTTCTGGTGTAATTGTAAAAGCAAAATTTCTGCAAGTGCCTCCATATGGATGCACACTAGTGATTATGGAGTATAAATTGTGCGTGCATAACAATTTTGGTTTAAAGACGGTTATCAAATAACATGTTCCTTTATAAACAAAAACACTTAGACTCAGCAATGGAAATACTCTTTTGATATTTGTTGGATTCCAGACTTATATGTTGGGCATATCTGGTTTTGCACATTTCTCTTAATGCTGAAAGTCAGTAGCAAACGTGTTTTGACAGCTGCATTTTCCTTATGTTCAGCTTCTTAGTTCTGAGCTGGTTCTGAGTAGGAAGAAGTTTTCCTTCTCAGATGATAACAACACCTGTGCTGTCAGGAGTTTCAATCTTCTGTGTATTTTCCTGGCATTACTAACTGATGGTGACCCTTCTGCAGAATATTTTCTGATATTGCTGTTTTCCTACACAAACCTCTCAGTAGCTAATAACTTTTAACTGTGCTTGTCTTGAGGAAAAATGAGTAGGTGATGACTGAGAAATAAACTTCAGGAAAGCGATAGCAGTTCTCTGCCTGTTACTTTCAGGCCATGGTGAAGGATGTACCTTTAATGGGGAAATGAGAACACTGAATTAAATGTACTCAACATCTGTTTCTCAAGAGACACTTGAGCAGTGTGCAAGTAGTGCTTTTCCTCTGTGGCACTAGCAGGGTCTAATCCCATGACCATGTCTCTGTCAGTAGCAATTATCCAGCTTTTGGTTTACCCATCCCAGGGACTTAAAAGGAATGGGAGAATGGGTCTTTGAACTGACAGGCTAACTAGGTTTACAACAGTGAAGAGCAGAATTAATTCAACAATTTTGGAATCTCTTTCTCTGCTCTGTTTTTTAATGTCTTCTGTTCCAGAGACAATGTCTTTCCCCCCCCCCCCCCCGCCTTCTC